>JAKOGI010001243.1:200000-275000 GCA_029747015.1 Carnegiea gigantea
CGGAAGATTTTCAGAGTAGGAAACGAGCAAGTAGTGGGAGGCAACTTGATCATTAGTTATGTGAACCTATCAGCAAGGATGACATTAAATATGCCCTAAGGAAGATGTCTAACTTAAAGGTAGAGGGACCAAACCAAATACCAGTGGAAGTGTGGAAGAGCGCGAGTGAAAAGGGATTAAAGAGGCTAACAAAGCTTTTTAATGTTATTTTTAGGACTGTCATAGATGTTTAGTATAGTCATCCCATTATATAAGAACAAAGGTAATATTCAGGATGATAATAATTATACGGCTATAAAGCTGCTCAGTCACGCTGTGAAGTTATGAGAAAGGGTGATTGAAAGAAGATTGCGGAATGATATTTTAATATCAAATAACCAATTTGGTTTATGCCTGGCAGGTCAACCATAGAGGCAATTTACATTCTCAGAAGGCTCATGGGATTGTACAAAGATAGAAATATAGATCTCCACATGGTGTTCATAGACCTAGTAAAGAAAGGGGTATCGCATGCATATATTCAAGTTATTAAGGATATGTGTAAGAGAGGTAGGGCGAGTGTTAGGACGCTAGGAGGGGTTACTAATGACTTTTATGTTGGTATAGGCATTCATTAGGTTCCGCCTTAAGCCCTTTTCTTCTCACTTTGGTTATGGATGAACTCACGAAAGGGATTCAAGATGAGTTACCATGGTATATGTTATTTGCAGATAACATTATTCTTATTGATGAGACCAGAGTTAATGATAAATTTGAGCGATGGAGACATATACTTGAGTCTAGAGGTTTTAGAATAAGTAGATCGAAAACCATATACCTACATTGTGGTTTAAATGGAAGAGAAGAGGAGGGCAGATAAGTCACCATTAATGGACGGCAATACCAAAGGTCGAGAAGTTTAAATATCTATGCTCGATCATTAAACAGAAAGAGGATATTGACAAAAACATTAACCAGCGCATAGAAGTGAGTTGGCAAAATGAAAGTATACTTTAGGTATATTGTGTTATAAGAGGATGCCTGTAGGATTATATGGCAAAATTAATCATATGGTAGTTAGACCTACTGTGTTGTATGGCTAGTTTTAACTTATAAAAAAGGCACATGTTCAAAAGTTGATTGTAACAAAGATAAGGATAATTAGATGGATGTGTGGTTATATGAGGGTGGATAGAATTAGGAATAAAATAATTACAAATATGGTTAAAGTAGATCACATCGAGGATAAGATGAGGGAAACTAGACTCAGATGGTTTGGTTATGTGAAAAGAAGGAATGTGGATGCTTCAGTGAGGAGATGTGAGAGGATTAATATCTCTAACGGTAGAAGAGGTAGGAGACGACCAAAGAATAGCTTGGGTGAGGTGATTGAATAGGACTTAAAAGTTGTAGGGTTGATGAAGGACATGACTCAGGATTGGAGACTGTGGTGGTATAGGATTAAGGTCTTAGATCACAGAGAGATGACCTCGTAGATGTCATTCAGTTGCAGTACGGTAGGTTTGGTTGCGGTGTATTTCTGGATTTTTCGTATGTCGTGTTTGTATGCAGGTAGTACATGCATCTAAGAAGAGATGTTGTTAGTCTACCTCTATTTATTAAGATGTAGTACTTTCCTCTGTTATGTTGTATTTGTCTGTACTATTATAATAGCAATCTTTACAAAACCCTACAATGGTGCAACGAGAGTGATTTACGGAATTTGGTGTAATCTTGACCATAAAAATTATTTATGCATTAAATCTAAGACGTCGATTTTAAAGTTAAGATTTCTCTTCCTTTTATTTAAAAAATCCCCCATGATTTTAGGCATACATGATAAAAGATAGATGATAATCCAATGATCTAGGAAAAAAATTATGCAATTATATTTATTCATTAAATCTAAACCGTAGATTTTAGTTTAAAACAAAACCACCTTATCTAAGTAAAATACCTATTTATAATTTTTATTTTTTTAAAAAATTACTCTTAATTTTGATTATATTTGATGAAGGATACATGATAATTCTATATCTAAAATAAATCCGAGCAGTTAACAAAAGCGATAATTTTTGAAAAAACCTAAAATGCTAGCTATAGCGGGAGTGATTTGTAGGATTTGATATAATCTCATCCATAAAAATTAGCCATCTATTAAATCTAAACCTTCAATTTTGTATCTAATATGTCTATCTATTTACACTATATTAATAACAATATTTGGAAAACCCTAAAATACTAATATGCGAGTGATTTGTGGGACTTGGTGTAATCTTAGGCACAAATATTATTAACTCATTAAATCTAAGCCCTTCATTTCAAAGTTTTAAAAAATAGTTTGTAACTGTTGTCTCTCTCTAAGCAAAATACTGCTAAGTCGACCAAAAGCTGATTTTGCATCTAATATGTCTATACGTCTACACTATATTAATAACAATATTTGGAAAGCCTTAAAATACTAATTCGAGAGTGATTTGCAGGACTTTGTGCAATGTTAGCCACAAATATTATTAACTCATTAAATCTAAACCCTTGATTTTAAAGTTAAAAAAAAAAGTTTGTAACTATCGTCTCTCTCTAAGCAAAATACTGCCTTATTTTTATTTATTTTTTAAAAACAAAACTTAGGGGAGTGAACTACCTACTCCTCATATTTTCGATTATACATGATACGTGATTATCGGGACTTTAAATACTTTCAGGTGTTGATTCTGTGCACGTCTCTTTCTCTCATCAAAGCGTGCGCGCGCGCACACACACACGCGCATTCTCTCTCTCTCCAGGAAATTGATTTCTTCAATTTATTTTGGAAATTGCTTCTCTAATAACCCTAAGAATTTATGTATAATTAACTGTGTTTATAGTTACGTGAGAGTCTCTAATATACGTTATATTTTTTTATTCATATTTTTTATGGGTTATCATAGGGAATATCAAATGTTAGATATGTTATGGTGCAAAATTTACAATCCATAAATATTAATGTATAATGCATAAACATAGGAGTTAAAACGATGAAATGACTTTGTTTTGAAAGAGATTCGAATATCTAATTATTCCCGAAGGTGGTGTTGTCTAATGTAAATGAAGTGGTATTTTTCACTTATAACATAGTGAAACTATTTTATGAGTAAATGATACATGATCCCAACTGTCTCACGCCATGTACTGATTATTTCATGAATCAAGACCTACTTTTAATGTGTTAATCTTCCCAGGTATAATCCACTTTACCAATAAACTTAGTAAGATTTGAGACTTTTAGACATAGGAGAGAAGGATTTGATTCACCAATTAAAGTTTCCATTGGTTGAAAAGCCAATTTTGCTAGTTATACGATCAAGTAAATCATGCAATATTTTAATTAATATTCACAAAATATTTATGAGACAAGTGATTTCATAAAATAAACACTCTATAGTTTTTAAATTAAAATTTAATTTAAAAGATAGCTCGTGCATTGCACGGGTCTGTACTAGTGTTTTACATAATTACTATCACCTGTTTTATTAGTATTTCTTAGTTCATCTCCTGCTGTTTATGTTTAGTTTTTTTCTATAAAATATTTTCACAAAATTCTATTTTGTGGGTCTCTTGGAATTAACTTCTCTACAAGTAGGGATGCTTGTAAAGGTAAGGTTACTTACATCTGAATTTCCCAGACCCCGTGAAAGCTTGACCCACACTCGGAGGTAGTGTTATTGTTGTTGTTGTTGTTTTTGTTGTTATATGATATTTTAGCTTGCTTCGATTTGCAGGAGCTACTTGTTTCTTTAATTTGTTATCAAGAATTGCTATTGGTTCTTGGTTAGAAATAGATATTAATGGATATTGTATTTACTCTTCTATTAGACTAGATTTGTTTTGTGGTTACTTTTGTTGATTTTGATATTAGTATTAATCAAGATTAGGTTTGGTTTAGCACCTTTTATTTGATTGGATTTATTTGTATTATGTTTATTTCTTTTAATTTAAAGTCTTAAATGGCTTAGAGTTGTTTTTAGTGACCTAATTTTATCCCGTCCATGAGGAGATGACCCATAAGTGCTACATCGAAAGATGTGTGCTTGCTACTGTATTATCTTGCCGTGTAAATCACGTACAAGTTTTTGGCGCTGTTGCCAGGTATGACGGCATGAGATTAATTCACATTTTTCTTATATTTGATCATTTCTTATTAGTTATATATATTCTGATTTTGTTTTGTTTATTTCTTTATTGGTAATGACTTAGTTTATTTTGCTTTCCCTTGAAAAAATCTTTAAAAATGAGAAAAACCCCAAAATTGAAAAAATTTGAAAATCCCTAAAAAAAAAAATTAAAGTTTTAAAATTTTTTTTAAAAAGGGCACTATTCTGTTTCCCTCAATATAGGCATGAAGTACTTTGCGGGTATTTAAATAGATTTAATGATTTTGTGCTCAATGTGTTGATAGATATTTTGAGAAATGAGAACTTTATAAGTGTTTTTAGAGGGTCTTAATGAAGAATATCAGGGTCATGTAGAAACTATATACCATGGGGTTTTGGGATGTTTGTTTACTAAGACTCCATATAAAATTTGAGATTTTTTTTAAATATTTAGCTCACTAAACTTAGAAGTATGAAAATTAAGGGATCTTTAGTCAACCCATTTCCGACTCTTATCTGATGTATGTTACACTTTTGGATAAGAGTTAGTTTGGAGGTATATCTTATGGGCACCCTCATACTTTATGTGCTCCTGTTTTATTTGATTATTGTTATTGTTTTGAAGATGATGTTGATTCTTGTCCACTACTTGGTAGACCATATAGATTAAAGGCATTGTCTGCTTTTAGGAGGGAACTGCACTTGTGTGATTTACTTAAAACCGATGCTGGTTTAAGCCCTTCTCCACCTGAGGTTAGGTCTTATGAGCACCTTGATGTTCGGAGTGAAGCACTGATTCCTTTAGGCATGATTTTCATATTGATACACATTTGGCCGACCTTAAGGAGGTGAGTGATCTCTCATCTTCATTAGCAGTTGCAGACTCTCTAAAATTTAGCATAGTTAGTGACACCCTTAACGGTAGTATGATCATTTATGATTTTCCTTTTTCCTTCATCTCCCTTATGAGAGACCAAGGATGGAGATAGATTTGAGACTGATGCTAGCTTTGATGATTAGTGTGGCATATTATTAAGTTAGAGGATACATTTATAGAGGAGCATTCATTTGAGGAGCCCTATGTTATAGAGCTGAGTGAGATAACACATCCTGTGGAGCTTGTTCACTCCATTCATTTTGAGTCTTCCCTCGACTTAGCTCCCACCCTTCTTATTTCACCCTTTTCCTCCCTCTCAGTTTTTAACCCTTCTTTATACCCTATCGAGTTTACTTTTGTAGAATTTGATATTTTGTGCATGGCAGTCATTATGTAGATAAGACTCTTGATGATACTGACATAGAGAGACTTGAGCATCCCATTGAGGTGGAGGACTTAACTTTAGGCCATCCTATAGACATTAACATATACATTGCATTTGATTGGCTTTGCCTAGATCCTCTCCCTTTCCCTTTTAGGGATGTTAGACTTCATTTTAGACATTCACAGCACTTAACATTGTCTATGCATTCATATAGTCAAATCATTGCTAGACCATTGACTTGTATATTTGATTTTTCATATATACATCTCTTACTTGATTGGGTCGAGAGCTTGGATAAGCTCCAGGGGGTCTTGAGTTGCAGTCCACTTGTTTTAGGACTTTCTGGTTCTCTGAGGATGACGTAGGATGAGAACGGGTTTACTGATGGCATGTGCGGGATGCCTGATGATCCTCTCCTCAAACGCTGAACATGCAAAAAGGGCAACCCCGGGTTGAGATCCGGGTAATACCTCTCTGACGAACAAGTCAGCAGGGGGTTGCAAGAAAAGACTGAGCAGGGAAAAAGAATTTATGATGTATGGGAGAATGTGCCAAAAAGCGTTCCCCTTTTTCGAAGTAGGTAGGGGTATTTATAGTCCCTGTAGCAAGGGGCAAAATGGTAATTTCACTCAGGATGTCTCCCTAATGGGCCGCTGGGTGGTTCTCCACGTTGAGCCTCTAAGCAGGGATCTCCAGACTCGGGAACTATTAAAGGTGCTGGGCCTAGCCTGATTCATAGCACGTGTGTGGGGTCCACCTGAAATCCTCATATTTTCTGGATAATTAGGCCCTTACATTTTGCGTCCATGCTCAATCGGAGGGGTAATCAGGTAGAATGTGGAGTGAGTTTACGCCGAGGGGGCTGTCTGCAGACCTCGAAAGAAGCCTTTTATGAGGAGCGCCCCATCGTTTGGTGACGCCTTGTTATCAATTTTTTTGCCAGGGGATTTCTCGAGGTGATCCCGTTCCCGAGGTGCTATTGTTGTATAGGGAGTCCCCCACTTCTGGCATATAAAATGGTGCTTGCTTGAAGTTATTTTCTATCTCTCATGATCCAATTCTCTTACGAGTAATCTTTCTATCATGGTGTTCCCTTAATTTCTCAGTGTAAAGGAGATAACTCTCCATGTGTTGGAGGCCTTCGACTGGCAATTGAGGCGAGGCGCTCATCTTCCGAGGCCACTTTCAGAGGACTATCACCGTACCTCCTTTCAGTGGACGCAGAGGATGCCATTCTTGATTTTCAGATTCCTAAGCTAGTATAGGCCGTCTTTTATGCTATGGTTGTAAATAAGGCCCTAGAGTTCAGCATCTTAAGTAGAGACCTAGCCGAGGATTTGAAGTTTGCTCTCATGGGCCTGCGATGGTCCACCTTCGAATCGTGGATGCATGCTAATAGAAGAGCCCTTATAGCGGCCCAATGGGCCGGCGCAGGAGCAAGGTCGACGTCAACGAATAGCCAGGAGGAGAGCTTTGGGTCCAATAACGTGACTTCCTCGCCTAGTGACGATGATGAGTAGTCTTAAGATCTGCTATAACCTAATCTTTATTCCCCTCCTTCTTCTTCTTCTTCCTCTTTTTTTTTTTTTTTGTGGTATAGCTACTATGTATTCGTTGGTTTCAGTAATATAATGCTGACCCTTTGTTCAGGGATTTTTGCCTTTATATATATGCTTCTTTTTACTGGTTAGCCGTGAGCCGAATCATGAGAGACTGGGCCCACGGCCCTGTCTCCAGGGCCCTCCGCCTTTTGGGGGTAGATGATAACTAGCATCCAATCCATAGGTCGTACCTATCAGATGCCCGGCCCCCTTAAGGGCCGGGGGTATGGCGACAGGCCTCCAAACCATACCGCAACACCATGCAGCCCCTCAATGACTAAGCGCATAGCAAACGACCCCAAGCTGCGCCTGAGGTCCTTAGCCCCTTGGGGGCCAGGGGCGTAACGACCGGCCCCAAAGCCGTGTTGTAGGATTTTTAGCCCCTAGAGGGATAGTGGTGTAGCAACTGGCCCTACGGCCGTGCTTTAGGACCCTCAGCCCCTTAGGGGCTGAAATTGTAATGACCGATCCTTAGGCCGTGTTTTGAAATCCTTAGCCCATCGAGGGCTAAAGGCATAGCAACCGACCCCTTGGCCGTGCTGTCGGACCCTTAGTCCCTTAGGGGCTAAAGGTACAGTGACCGGCTTATAGGCCATGCTTTAGGACCTTTAGCTCGTTGGGGGCTAAAGATATAACGATGGGCTCTTAGGCTGTACTTTAGGACCCTTAGCCCCGTGGGGGCCAAAGGCATAACGATCGGTGCCTAGGCCGTGCTGTAGAAACCGTCGCCCCATAGGGGCCTAAAGGTATAGCAACCGGCCCCTAGGCCGTGCGGTAAGGCCCTAAACCCCTTAGGGGCCAAGGTATTCTAAGAAAATCATGAGTGTTTGAATGCCACGTGGCATGGACTGAATGACATTTCGGCTCTGCTCATGCCTAGGGGGCGTGTCATCCTTGCCTCTCTCCTCTCTCCTCTCTCCTCTATATAAACGGGGTTGGGTTTCTTGGAGAAGGTCATTCTGATCGCGCATTTAAACTTTCTAAAGAGAGAGACTCCGCCCCTTTCTTCACCTCCCTTCAAATTCACAGCAGAGCCTTTAAACTCTTTCCTTGAATCTTCAAAGGGGTTGTTCATCTTCAACCTTCATCCTCAACCTTTGTCTTCATTTTCCTTTAATTCTTATAGGTACGCGTCTTCATGCACCCTTTTGAAGCTTGTATTTGTATTGTGCTGATTAATTGTGTCATGTCATGCTCATGCTCATCGCGTGGGACTGTCCCTAATGGGTTGACTGGTCCGCAAGTGGAAGGCTGTCACCCTCAGTTCCCAAACCTCCTAGCTCAAATTGATGGGCAGGTGGTAGTGTGTGTTCCCCGAAGGAATCAATTTAGGGAGCCTAAGGAAATTCCCTATGCTATGCCTATATATGAGCCCAATGCACCTTCCTGGTCTAGTTGTGAGTATTCTTCCACTCCCAGTATCCTTAGTATTGAGGAGGAGGTCATTTACCCATGGGAAATTAACGTAGCTGTTTCCTATATGACTCATGCTCAGGAACGCAGGCCGGTAAGGACTAAGACCATTGCACGCTTGAAGACGCTCCCGGAGCTTATGGCCAAAGGATACTCAGAAGGTAATTCTCACTCTATCTCAAACTTTCGCAGACTGAGTGTTGAAGCCTGTACTACTAGCACTAGCACCTCCACAAGGGGAGGTGAGGGCTGCTCGACTAGTTACCATTCGTCAGTCTCCACTTCTAAGAGAGGCTGTGCTCAAAAGAAGCCAGCCCAAGAAGCGAAGGGACAGTTTTCCCAGGGACTCGTACGCGCTCAGACCCTCAGGACGGGCTGTGCACTCACTTCCCCAACCCAAGGGTCGTGCGTACCCTAAATAGGCTGGTGTTGGAGGAGAAGAACCTTCTCCTCGTCAGATACAAATTCATTATTCCTGATCCTGACGCCACAGTAAATAAGCAGCCCCCAGGATGTTTAGCTATCTATTAAGCGGCCTTCTCTTATGGCCTAAGGTTTCCACTTCATAAGGTCATCGTGGAGATCTTAAATAAATACGAGTTGGCACCTGCGCAAGTTATGCCCATGTCCTAACACAATTATTCCTTTATTACAATGTGTGAGTTGCATGGGCTATCACGCATCGGCTGGGCCTTCGAGTTAATTCACACTGTTCAGAAGGCCCAGAGTGAGACCGGGGATACTGGTTGGCACAGTTTTAATAATAGAAAGGGCTTCATGACGACCATTAAAAAGAAGTCCAAGTTAAAAAACTGAAAGTACGACTTCCTCTTCATTCATCACGCAATGGGCTGGGGGAATCTTCCTAATTGGAACAATGGAAAACTAGTCCGTAATCCGTTTGGGGAGCTGACCGCAGAAAAAACGAAGACCGCACGCTATTTTCTGTATTACGTATGGGAAGATGATCGTCCAAGGCCAGTTCCATCCTTTATGTCTAAAATAGTGGACACGGGAAAAGAGCTCGAGCATCGGCGGCTCAAGTCGAGTGACAGGGAGCTGTTGAACTGGCTTCCTAAACTGTCGGACTTCGAGAACAGTTTCTTGCTTGTTGCCACTAGGCCTCCTTATACTATAGAATTACTCTAAGGGTATTTTATGTCTTCCCTTTGTGTTACCTTTACCCTAGTTCTGACCTGACTTTCTTTTACCTTGTGCAGAGCAAGATCGGGGGATGATGTCGTCTTTTGAGAATGGGCAATCTACCGTGGAAGAGGTAGCAGCCAAGCATGTACGGGGCCGATAGGAGGAAAGGCGTCGCCGTGTCGAGGCTCAGGCGTGGAAGGTTGGTCTTAACAGGCCGTTCGGTGGTTTATCCCCATTTCTTTTCAACTTGCATGAGTCAGGTACTGATTTGGCATTTTCGACAAGCACCGAACATCGCGTTGTGCAGCCAGAAACCCTTGACTGTATCAATGAGCCTTCCTCGTGCGGATGCTCGCATGCACCCACGCCCTTAGGAGGGGTAGGACGTGGTCGTGACTTCGGTTCCCACCCCTATGATAACTGACCCAACCCTCTCTAAGGGCGCAAGGATTGAAGGGTCATCCTTGTGAAGGGCGTCAGAGGAACCGGTTGAGCAGGTGGCTTCTGACGAGGCACAAAGGTCTCCTTCTCAGAGAGGCTCTCGGGGGGGCCGGCGAGCCGTCCAACCACTAGTTGGGGAGGCATATGTGAACATAATGGACCAGGACATGGATTTCTTGGGGGGTGATCTGCCGACTAAGTCAGCTGTGGTGTAGCATTTTGCCAAGTTATAGGACTTGGCCCCTTCTGGTTCTGCGGAACCACCAAGGGTCACTGAGGAGCAGGTGGCCATCGCCGAGGTAAGGGCGTGCCTGTCTCTACTCCCCTCTTTGCCTTCATTTTCCTTTCTTTGGCTAACCTTGTTGTGCCGTTTGATAGGCCTTTACCTAGGTGCTGAAGGCCATGAGGTCGGCGTCGTCTGTCTCTGTGTTAAAGAGGCAGGTTTGTGACCTCCAGAGCTCAAACGTGCTGCTAAAGGGGCAAATTGCCGAGCTCCAAATGGAGCAGTAGAAGTCGGAGGAGTTCGCAGCAGTTCAACCCAGAATTATCATATTTTATACCCTTCTATTATCTAATATTTGCTCAAAATTAATGAATAAATTTGAATTTTAATATATTTTTAATTGTTTTATAGGAATTGTGAAATCTAGGAAAAGGAATGCAGAAATTGATCAAATTGGATGCAAAGAGAAAAAGAGGAAGGTATTGGATCAGACTTAAGTTAAGAAAAATGGGTACAAGATTGAAGCCCAGTTCGAGCTAGCCTGCCTCCAGCCTGTACCCAAGGCCCAGACTGGCCTATTGTCGCAACCCAGACAGGTATAAGGAGAAAGAGGAAGAGAGAATGGGCTTTGTTTTATTTTCGCAGCCCAAACGCCACTCACCCTCTCTCCCTCATTTCTTTCTTTGTCTATTGCCGGGCCTGGCCCAGACACTCCAGCTTGCTCAGCCAAGCCCACACTCCCCTTCTCTCCTTTCCTTTCTCTCAAGCGGGCCAACGTTTTATTATTCTTCTTTCGGACCCAAGCCACATGCCTCAGTCTGGTCCGCATCTTTTCCTTCTCTAGCCTTTATATCTGTCTCACTAAAGGATATGTGAGACTCACGGGACTAAAACCCCCCAATTCCTTTCGTCTTCTTCTTTAACAGAGCCCCCAAGAACCAAAAAAAAAAAAACTTACGTTGGTTCTGCTTCCTCGAGGCATTTATCTCTCTCTCTCTTCCTTCATGTTCTATAATTAACATCATCATCATTTCGGCAGTTTCAAGGATTTATTTTGAGAATTAATTGAAGCAACGAAGGAGGATGAAGATGTGAATTGAAGCTATAAAAATGGCGATCGAGGCACAGGTGACAGGGGGATAGCATACAGTAGAGCATAGAGAGTAGATTAGGTTTATAGTTGCAAGTTCTCTTTCTTGTTTTCATTTCTTTTACTTCGTTTAATCTCAGCTTTTGAATTAGATTCTCAAAGTTAGTGTGATTAATTTTAATTTTAATTCAATTAAATTTGAGTGAGATTTTTGGTGAAATTGCAAGCCTTTGGTTCAAATCTCTTATGAATTGTTGCATTTTCACGATTAACAAGTGCCGCTTAGCTCTTTATTCTACTTTGCCATAGTAGATTTCTTAATTCGATATTAGATTTTTATTTTTGTGATTTTAGCTAACCGAAATCATTTTGTTAGAATAATAATTTAACTTTGATTCTTGTTAATTAGTCTCTAAGTTGGAAATTTAGTGACCTAATTTCATAACACATCCCCGCCGATCGGCCCTCAAGTATTACAACGAGTACCGTGCGATTGTGAAAATTTATAACAACTTTTTGATGCCGTTGCTAGGGGTGTATTCTTTTTGGTTTCTTCTGGCCCCAACTCTATACTTTGCACTGTTTCTATGTTGTTGAGAGTTGGTCTTCTGTGTTTGATGAGCTACTTCGTGCTTTAATGGGTTTTCATTTGAGTAGCGATGTTTCGTTTGATATGGAGCGGTTGATGCTCCATGAGCCTCTATCTAAGCATATTTCAGGAGGTTGTAGCTTAGGTGTTCTTCTGCACCTGACATGGTGTACTCATTCCTCTTTATTTTCTTATTTTATTTTGTTGTCTTTGGTACATATTTGTTTCTTTGTTTCATTTTTATTATTTTCTTTTTGAGTTTAGAATCTTATTATTTTTCTTTCTTTTTGAGTCATGTTTTGTTTTGTATAAACATTCTTATTTTGGGTTTTTATGTTTCTTTTTACTCCCAATGAGGACATTATTTGATTTGTATGTGGGGGTGGGGAAACCACGTTAAAAAAAAAAAAATGAAAAATTTAAAAATCCAAAAAGATTCTTGTTTTGTTTTTGGGAATATATGTGCTATTGTGATTGATTATGTTCTCTTACACCTTAGTATTATGTTGTATATAGATGTGGTGTACATTATTTCTAAACAAGCTTGACTGTGGTAACTGAACCCATGAGATTTTAAGCCTTATAGACTAATTCATTATTTTTAGTCTTATGTTTTTCTTTCACATGTGTTTTTTCCATTATTACATCTCTAGAACTTGCTTTGACTCTCTTTGAAATCATATTTGGCATACGCATTATGATAATATGATAGAGACAGTCGTTTATTTTGTGAACTACATAGCCAAATTGCCATCCTTATATTGAATGTTTTACCCTTAGCTAGCCCTTTGACTCTTAACCTTTTTTTGTTGCGAATCCTTCATTTTAGCCCTTGGCCTAAATACATTTTCTTACCTCTAAGCCAAAACTAGTGAGGCAACACTTCATTATTTGGTGGGTAACTTTTGGGTAGTTTATGAATTTGGTGGTTGATTTTGGTATATCTTGGGATGTATCATGGCGACTATTTGGAAATTGAGTTGTCTTGTTCTAACACATACCATTAATTCATTTTATTCTTTAAAAAAAAAGAAAAAAAGCACAAAATGAAAAAAAAGAGAGTTTCCATCGAAAAAAATGGAAAAAAAAGTTGAAAAAAATCTCAAAAATTTCAAAAGGAAAAGTTGTGAATAAGAGTATTTGGCACAGATGTATCATTATGTATACTCATTTTCAATGGTCGATTTAATTGGGGCATGTTCTTATTTTGTGTTTTGAGAGTGTGCTCTCATTATAATTGGTGTAGCAGTTGATTGCTCATTAGCTTTGGGTTTTAGCTCCTCATTTTCCAAACCATTTGTCCCTCTCTTACCCTTTACCCTTGGCCCCATTACACCCTTGAAAGTCCTCTTGATTATTATTTTGCATATTGCATTTTAGTAGTGGAGAATTGAGAATCTTAGCAAGCCTATGGTAATTTGTTTGATTAGAAGAGAGTTGAGTGTCTTTTGTTATACTTTAAACACATGAGTGGGAGTGTTCCACATTTTTCCTAAAGTGAGGTTTTACCAGTCATGCTTGTACATTATTTCTAAGTGGGGTAAAAGATTGTGTACAAATGTCATCAGTGGGGATTAAGGGTTCTTGATGTGTACATTGCATTTATATGTGATCTAGTGCTTAAGCTACTTGAGTGATGTGATTGATTAAAATGTGTATATATTTCCCTCGGTGTTGTATATACAAGTTCTTGTAAAAAAAAAAAAACCAAAAAAGATTTTTAATTTTCAATTTTTTTTGTTTTCTTTTATAGATTTTGTGGGTATATCTTCTGTAAACCCTTACAAAACCTTCCTCATCCATTAGGGGTAACCTAAGAGTTTAAAGGTTTTGTTGCAGCTGCCAAGTACAAGTGCCACTGGGAGAAGCTTAAGAAGGAAAAAAAGGCTTAGGAGGCTGAGAGGAAAGAGTTGCAGCATCAGCTAGAAGAGGCTTCTATCAAGATAGAGGCCGAAACCGCTGTTGAAAATGAGAGGGCTTTTGAGGTTTAGCGGTAAGCTACCAACGCAGTCACAAAGACCTCTATCAGGAGTTCTTAGAGACGTGGGCCCCCGATGATTTTCACGAGAGGTTACTTCAAGGCGTAAGTTAAGCACATCGAAGACCGCCGCTAGGCTCATACCAAGGGCAAGGATCCGAAGCAGGTGGAGTTCTAGCCGCCTGTGTCTGAAGAGAATGGTCTAAGTGAGCCGAAAGATACTGAGCCTCTGGAAGGTGAGGCTGTGGTGCAAGAAGGTGATGATGATGGGGCCGCGGTGGATGAAGCTAGTGATGATGAGGACCCAACTATTTGATACCAGGGTCCCTCTTTCTGAATTTTGTACTTCGCCTAGTTTTCCCCTTTAGTTGCTGTTTCTTTTTGGCGCTTTATACTTTCGCTCATATTTAATGAAATCTCCGATTTTGTTGTTTATCGCTTCACTTGTTGTTTCACTTGTTACTGTCTATGCACTTGTCTTTTGTATCTGTTTTACAACCGTTGGTGCTCTATAAGCTTCCGGCCCCTAAAGGGGGCAACAAGTGGTGGAGGCTTGTTCTCTATCACAGTCGTCCTGTAAGGCTTTTGAAGATCGTTAGCCCCTTTGGGGGGTTAAAGGTGTAGCGACTGATCTGTAAGGCCGTGCTTTAGGACCCGTAGCTGCTTCAGAGGGCTAGAGGTATAGCAACCGGCCCAAAGGCCGTACTGTAGGATCCTTAGCCCCTTGGAGGCTAAAGGTATAGTGACTGGCCAAAAGGCTAGGCTTTAGGACTCTTAGCCCCTCGGGGGTTAAAGGTGTAGCGACCGGCCCTAAGGCCGTGCCTGAGGGTCCTTAGCCCCTTGTGGGCTAAAGATATAGTGACCGACCCAAAGGACGTGCTGTCGGACCCTTATCCCCTTCAGGGAGCTAAAGGTATAGCGACCTGTCCAAAGGTCGTTCTGTACAATCCTCAGCCCCTTAGAGGCTAAAGGTATAGTGATCGGCTCAAAGGCCGTACTATAGGACCCTTAGCCCCTTGGGGACTAAAGGTGAAGTGACCAGCCCTAAGGCCATGCTTGAGGACCCTTAGCCCTTTGGGGGCTAAAGATATAGCGACTGGCCCAAAGGTCGTGGTATAGGACCCTTAGCCTCTTCAGGGGACTAAAGGTATAGGGATCGGCGCAAAGGCCATGCTGTAGGACCCTCAGCCCTTAGAGGCCAAAGGTATAGCGATCGACCCAAAGGCCATACTTTAGGGCCCTTAGCCCCTTTGAGAGGCTAAAGGTGTACTAGAGTTGGATGGGCAGATATACGCCTTGTCGATCGATGTATTCATTGGAAAAAATGTAATCAGTACATTGCATGAATCTTAAGGAAAAGCCGTTAGTGATAATACTTTCGCTGATTGCTGCTATGCCATGTTCGTGGGATGGGTGTGCCTTCGGAGGTTATAGGACGATATGTGCCCAACCGGACCTGCTCCGTCACCTTGTAGGGTCTTTCCCAATTGGCCGTAAGCTTACCGTAATCACCCGTGCACGCTATAGCTTCGATCCGGCGAAGGATCAGGTCTCCTACCCTGATGGGATGGAATGGAGTTTTACCATGTAATCATAGAGCCATGCAACTGGAGTTTGTAGAGTGTCTCTCTCAAGAGGGCATCACCCCGCACAAAGGGTAGTAAATCGAGGGCCTCTCGGAGGGCTTCGTTGTTGAGTTCTTCTTGGAAGGTGGTAAGACGATGGGTGTGGAGTGCTACTTTGAGGGGTAGCACAGCTTTAGACCCATACGTCAGCATAAAAGGTGTTCCCCCCGTGGCCGTTTTTTCAGTGGCACGAATTGACCACAAGACGCCATGCAACTCATCAGCCCATTTGCCCTTAGCGTCATCTAGTTTCTTCTGCAAGCCATGGAGAATGACTTTTTTCGTAGCCTCAGCTTGGCTATTTATCTGGGGATGGGCCACTACTGTAAACCGAGCCTGGAACCCCAAGGTGCTGAGGTAATCGGTGACCTTTGCTGTCGAACTTTCGCCTATTATTGAAGATCATTACTCAAGGGACTCCAAAGCGGGTGATGATATTTTTCTAAATGAACTTTCTACCTCTGCCGCGGTGATTGAAGCGATGGCCTCAGCCTCTACCCATTTTGTGAAGTAATCCACCGCAATAAAGAGGTACTTTCGTTGACCCGTGGCTTTAGGGAAGGGCCCCAGTATGTCTATTCCCCAGGTGGCGAATGGTAGGGGACTGATGATTGGCGTCAGGGGGTGGTGGACCTTCGCTGAAGGGGGGTGAATTTCTGACATTTGTTGCAGCTGCGGACCAAATTCATTGCGTTCTCGTGTAAAGAGGGCCAGTAGTAGCCGGTCCGTATTGTAAAAACCGCCAGGGCGCGCCCGTCGATATGAGAACTACATATTCCTTCATGCAATTCTTGGAGGACCTTCTACCCTATTTTTGGGGTCAGGCAGTGTAGTAGTGGCTGGGCATAGGACCGTTTGCATAAGATCCCAGCGTATCCATTTTTTCACTTGGTCAGCCTCTTTAGAGTTTGGAGGCAGCATGCTGTCTGTCAAGTACGCATGAATGAGGTCCATCTAGGTGGAACTTCTATCTAGCCAAAGGATTTCGCGAGGTTAAATGCTTCCTTCCATTAAGGTCTCCTACTGGATGCTTTTCGGCTTCCCATCTTCTGAAGAGCTAGCTAGCTTCGATAGAGCATCCGCTTATCGATTTTTCGATTGCGGTATATGTGTTATTGAGAAATGCTTTAATAGCCGAGTGACTTCTCATACCTAGGGATGACAGTAGGGCGGGGAATCCCCGTTGGGGCTCGGCCTCGCATTGGGGAAAAATCCCCGTCCCCAAGGGGGACAGGGATGGGGATGGGGACAGAATAAAATCCCTGAGCGGGGATGGGGACGTGGATGGGGCGAAAATTTACCCTGTTCCCGTCCTCACTTCCCTGCTTGGGGAAATATCCCAGTCCCCATCCCCGCCTTCCCCGCTCGAGGAAATATCCCCGTCCCTGGTTGGGGAAAATTCTCATCCCTTCTCCACATATTAATTTAAAATTACATATGAGTCATTTATTTGTAAACAAAATGCTAAGGTTATATTGGTAAATTAAGTTGAAAAAATCCTAAATTGTATGGACTTATTTTATGCAATTTATACATTGTTAGACTTATGTTGTATGGATGTGTAAACTTTAATTTAGGTTAGATTAAACTTTAACGAAGTTTGTTAGACTTATGTTGCATGGAGCATACAAGTGCTTATTGTGTAATTAATTAAAGCTAGGCTTTAGGAATGATAAATTGGGCTTTCATTCAAGACTTGTAATATAGCTATCACAAAGGGGGAAAAAATATGACGGGTAAAAATCCTCTTGGGGCCCTATCGGGGATTAGATCCCCGTTGGGGTCGAGGACAGGAGAGAATTTTTTCCCCGCAATGGGGAACGGGGTGGGGATCTTAGCGGGAACGGGGACGGGGACGGGGGATATAGCCCCCTCCCTAACCCGCCCCGTTGTTATCCTTACTCATAGCCGGTGGACATAGGCCTCCATGGTGTTATCCTTTACTTCATACTCCATATTTAGCTGAGTGATGATGAGTTGGGAGTTTAAGAACGCCCTAACCGAGTCTGCTTCTGCCATATAACACCGCTCTACTCACGCTATCAGGGCCTCATACTTGGCCTCATTATTAGATGCCTTGAGCATGAATTTCAAAGCGTGCTCCTGCCTCTCTCCCTTGTGGGTTTCGATGATTAGGTTAGTGCCACTGCCATCTTTAGTGGAGGAACCGTCCACGTAGAGGTTCTAAGCAGGGGAATGTGTTGCTATCTTGGAAGGAGCACCGATGTTTTCGGACAAGAAATCTGCTAAGTCTTGGGCCTTGATTGCTCGTTGCCTCGAAAATGAGGTCATAGTGAGACAGCTCTATCGCCTATTTTAAGAGCCATCCTGAGGCATCCAACCTTTGTAAGACATTTTTCAAAGGCTGGTCGGTGAGGATGGCCACCTATGCACTTCAAAGCAAGGCCATAGCTTCCAGGTAGCCATCACCAATGTGTAAGCAAACTTCTCAATTAGAGGATAGTTTACTTCAGCCCTAGCTAGGCGTGGCTTACATAGGATACTAGGATCTGTTCTTTAGCCTTCTCTACCACAAAGACCGTACTCACGGCCTATTCTAAGACGGCCAGGTAGAGTAGGAGTGTCTTTTCGGGGACAGGGCTGGCTATTTAGGGTAGGTGAGCCAGGTATGCCTTTAACACCTGGAAGGCATCATCCGTTTCTTTGTCCCACACAAAGTTGGCCTCCGAAGTACGTGGAAGAAAGGCTGACATTTATCGACGAATCTTGATATGAAACGGCCTAAAGTCGTGATATGCCCTGTTAACCGCTGAAACTCCTTGATGTTCCGTGGGGGCTTCATGTCTAACACTGCCTTAACCTTGTCTGGGTTAGCCTCTATCTCATGACTGCTGATCGTGAAGTCTAGAAACTTCCTTGACCAGACTCCAAATATGCACTTTTTCAGATTGAGCTTCATGTCGTATGTTCAAAGGATCTCAAATGTCTTTCGTAAATCTTAGCCCTGCTTAATGTCAAACATGCTTTCGACTATCATGTCATCCACATATACCTCTATAGTCTGCCCAATGAGAGGTTCGAAAACTTTGTTTACCAGGCCCTCGTAGGTAGCACCCGCATTTTTTAGCCCACAACGTATTACCTTGTAGCAGTGTAATCCCCGATCGGTTACGAGTCTGGTCTTCTCCTGATCCTCTGGGCATAGAGGTATCTGGTGGTGCTTGAAAATGCATCCATAAAACTTAGTAGGACATGCCCTGCTGTGGCGTATGCTAGTTTGTCTATCTTTGGTAGGGGATAACTATCATTCGAGCATGCCTTATTCAGGTCTGTAAAATCAACGCAAATCGTCTTGATCTGGTTAGGCTTTTTCACGAGTACCGCTATTGTAAATTCTGTAAGCTTACAGTTTTTTCTGTAGCAACTATGGATGTCGATCCACAGGGATAGGCTATGAAATCAAGCCACTAAACCAAAAGCAAATAACCATTCTCATCAAAGAACTCAAATTCGAACTGAAATTATGCAAACTCCAAGCTAAATCAGAGAGTTACAGCTCAGAAACTTATGAATTTAAATGATATTTTACAATTGGAAGTTTAGAACAGAAAATCAAGAGAAGAGCAGTAAAAGAAAACTAAACCTTAATATACTCTTACCAGTACCTACCATCTGCTGTTCGACTTTTTCTTCCAATTATAGCCCAAAAACGTGCCTAACCATCTTGATTGCTTCATTAATCTCTAATTGAAGTCTTTAAACCGATCTTGAGTTGAAGCACCTTCATTGCACGTTGATGACAGAGAAGGAAAACTGATGATGAATTGATGAAAATGTATAATGATGTTGAATGATGATGAGTGGGGGAGAGAGAAAATAAAGAAATTAAGAGAGCATAGGAGAAACGGTTACAGAAGAGGAAGGGTTGAAGAAGATAAAATAGGGGTCGAGGTATTGATCTGGGTAGTGAAAAGAAGAAGAAGGAGGAGGAGGCTTGGGTATCATGTGCCTCTCGCATGGACTTTACGTGAAAGAGAGAGATGCACACTGGGTAGGGCAAGGAGAGCACGGGCCGCTGGTCGCTGGGCCACTTTGAGGAGTATTTGGGTCGGGCCTAGAGAGAAAGAGAGAAGGAAGAAGAGGGGCACGTGTTTGGGCTCGAGTGTGAGAGCATGCCCAAACTGAGGAGAAGGAAGGGAGAAAGAGAATTGTAGGGAGACCGAGCCTTGGGCTCAATTGAAGCTGGGAACGGAAGGAGGTGATTGGGCTCGATGAGGCGCTGGGCCTATTCATTCTTGCTTGCTCCTTATTTTCAATCCGATCCAACCCTTTTTTTCTTCCATCCTTTTCAGCAAACAATTTAGTATTTTTTTCCAAATTTTTCGAATTCCTACAAAAGAAACAAAAACATATTAAAATCCAAATTTATTCATTTATTTTGGGCAAATATTAGATGACAAAAGGTTATAAATATAACATAATTTCAAATTTAACAATACCTCCACACCTAAATTTTGCTTGTCTTTGAGTAAAATGAAAATAAAAATTCCTATAAAAAAATAAATTCCTAACTCACTTCTGTAGGAATTACGGTTGCATTTAGCATGCGTAACAAACCCTTTAAACCCCATAGGTTACCTCAAGTGGACGAGTAAGTTCACGTCAGAGTTTACAGAAGATATACCCATAAAATCTTAAAATAAATAGAAAATCTTTTGTGTTTTTTTTCCATAAAAAAATTATATATACAATATCGGGGAAATGTATACGCACTCTAATCAACACATTACTCAAGTAGCCAAAGAATTAGATCACATATAAACACAATGTACACATCAAGAAATCCTCAATCCCCAATGATGACATCTATAAATAATCTTTCACCTCACTTAGAAATTATGTGCAGGGGTGACTGGTAGAATCTTACTTTAGGGACATGTGGAACACTCCTACTCATATGTTTAAAATATAATAAGGTTCACTTAATTCTCTTCCGATCAAACAAACTACCACAGGCTTGGTAAGATTCTCAATTCTCCACCACTAGAATGCAATATGCAAAATAATAATCAAGAGGACTTTTGAAGGGTTGTAATGGGGCTAAGAGTAGAAGGGTAAGAGAGGAACAGATGATTTGGGAAAATGTGGAGCTAAAAGCCAAAGCTAATGAGCAATCGACACTTACACTAATTATAATGAGCGCACACTCTCTCAGAACACAAAATAAGAACACACTCCAATTAAAATTGACAATTGAAAATGAGTATACATAATGATGCATCCATGCCAAACACTCTTATTCATAACTCTTCTTTTTGAAATTTTTGAGATCTTGCTTCAACTTTTTCTTTCATTTTTTTCAACGAAAACTTTTTCCATCTGTTTTTTCATTTTTCCTTGATTTTTTTCGCTCTTTTTTTCAAGAAAAAAATGAATGAATGGCATGTACAAGAGCAATACAACTCAGTTTCCAAATGATCACCAAAATACATCCCCTCAAATACCAAACTCAACGACCAAATGCATAAAATACCCAAAAGCTATCCATCAAATCATGAAGTCTTGCCTCACTAGCCTTGGCTTAGGTATAGGAAAATGTATTTAGGCCAAGGGCTAAAATGAAGGATTCACAACAAAAAAAGGTCAAGGTTCAAAAGGCTAAAAGGGTAAAAGATTCAGCACAAGGATGGCAATTTGACTACACCGTTCACAAGACAAAAGAATGCCTCTATCATATTATCATAATGCATATGCTAAATGTGATTTCAAAGAGAATCAAAGCAAGGTCTAGAGTGGTAATCATGGAAGAGACACACATGAAAGAAAAACATGAAACTAAAAATGATTAATTAGTCTATAAGGCTCAAAGTCTCACGCGTTTATCTACCACAGTCAAGCTTCCTTAGAAATAATGTCAGGGGTTAGGACTGGGCATAGATATCATACTTGGGACTAAATTCTATCAATGCACACCATATATATACAACCTAATACTAAGGTACAAGAGAGCATAATCAATCAGAATAGCACCTATATTCCCCAAAAACAAAACAAAAATCTTTTTGGATTTTTAAATTTTCAAATTTCTTTTTTTTGAAACAAAATAATACTTCCCCACCCCCACACCTAAATCTCACAATCCCTCATTGCGAGTGAAAAGAAACATAAAAACCTAAATAAGAATGTATATACAAAAGAAAATATGACCCAAAAAGAAAGGAAAATGACAAGACTCTAAACTAAAAAAGAAAACGATAAAAATAAAACAACGCGACAAATATAGACAAAAGAAAATAAAATAAAAGAGGAGATAAAGAGGGACGTTTATATAAGGTCCGGTGCATAAGTACACTTAAACTACAGCCTCTAAAATTTTGCTGAAATAAAGGCTGGTGGTGCATTAGCCACTCCATATTAAATGAAACACCATTACTCAATCAAATCCCATTAGCGCATGAAGTAGCTTATCAAATAGGCAAGAACAACTCTCTATAAGAGTACAACAATAAAAAGTAAAGATGTAACACCCGCGTTCCCTGTTTTACATTAAGCTGGTCGTATTGTCTTTTTGCGATATAAAATTCGTATTTTTATTAAATATACGAGTTAAATTATTATTGATGTGCTTATGTGAGCGATAATTTTATTAAAAAGAATATTTCTATCGCTATTAATATTATTATTTTTGAAACTCTTTCAGTGACTTTTAGTAAGCATTAATAATGGTTATTAACGAGTACTAAATCGAGTAGGAGCTCGAATACAATTAGGTTGTTTACCTTAGAATTAGTTTCGAGGTTTATTAAATCGAATCTTGACGTATTTGGGATCGAATAATCGACGAAGGGTCATATCATCGATTCGGGTTAGGATATGAGGTACGAGATACGAATTAGGCTAGCTATTGACCAAAAAAAAAAAAATGTTGAACAAAGGGGGGCCAAGCCCCTTCCCTTTCACAGCAAACACGAGCAAGGGGGGTTTCTAAAAACCTCAGCCTGACCTTCCCTGACCACCGAGGAGCACAGAGAGAGGGGGCGGCTGGGCGACGGTGACAGTGGCGCTACACTGGCCGCCATCCGTTTGCTGGAAGCCTAGACTGAACTCGGTCGATTAGAGGGGAGAGAGAGAGAGAGAGAGAGAGACTCGACGAGGAGAGTGGAAGAAGAGGCACGAGGGTCAAGGCCTAGGTCAGAGATGACGCTAGTGACTAGCGCGACCAAGGCCCGCGAAATAATAAATGAACACCTCGAATCGATGTCTGCCTATTTAGTTAAATCATGTTTAAAAGTAACGCTTGAATCAACTAAGCATGTCTTGAATCGATGCCTGCTAAGTTAATTAATTAATGTTTGAAAGTAGGCTCTGGGACGACTTAAGCATGCCTTAAATCGGTGCATATTGAGTTAGTTGATTCATACTTAAAAGTATTCTTTGAAACTACCTTAGAACATCTTAAGCCGATGCATGTCTAGTTGATTAGTTATGCTTTGAAAACGACATGAGAATGACATGTTTGTTTCTTAATGTAAGTTATAAATGCAAGTTAGTTCATGTCTTATTGGTTCTTCCAGTTCGTTGAGTACCCTACTTAAGTTAATGAAATATATATGTTATATAAGCCGTATTGTGTCGCTGAATGGGTGCTACTTGCTCGGTAAGTACATAAGCTCTATTACACATTTCTTTATAAGCTTTCATGATAATATGCTATGACTATAGAATTGAAAACCGAGATGGTAGTCGAATGGTTTGAGGTAGAATAATGAGTGATTCGAGGTTTCCTATGATCGGTTGCTATGTGAAGAGGGAGTCTGGTTTGTGATTAAGCACAATCGTAGGGATTGCAAGTCCATGTGTGGCTCATGTTGCTAAGTTGAATTATGAAGTGTTTGAATGTGTGCATGTGCACCCCTACCCATGCTATGTTATTAAATTTGATTATTTGCATAAGGGTGAGTTTTGAAAAAGAAGGATTTCATGTTTTGAAATGATAATAGCCATAATTATTAGTGCATGATGGTCTATTTTAACTAAATGAATACAGTTTTGGGAGTGAACTCGCTTGAACGGGGGAATCTCTAAAGAGTTTTACAAAGGCATGAGGTGTATCAAAAAGGATTTTGTTATGAGAGGCTGCAAACTTATCAGCCGTTATGGCCTATACACTTTAAATTGGCTAACATAATGTGCTTCAGACAATATGATATGAATGAAGTTAGCCAAGGGGATAAGTCCTGGTACTAGGAAACCCTAGAAGACCCGGACGAGGGTAATAATCCGATACGTTATATGTAGCTGTCTTGGGAGTAAACTTAAACGTGAGCGTTAGGTCTCACTATGGGGTTGAGAATAGATCTCACCCAATCAGCACCCTGTAATGATCTTATGCCAGATGTATTTTCCTAATAAGCAAAGAAAAACAGTCGGCATTACGTCATTTCAAGTATTTCAGAAAGAAAGTTTTTATGGGCCATTAAGAGGCCAGATGAATGAAACATGAAAATATTATAAGGGTCAATATACGACCGATATGAAAGAGATCTCTTTTAAAGAATATGGGCCTCAAGAGGCTAAATGAAGTGTTTTTTGTAAAAAGAAAGAAAGCTTCCTGTGCATGACATGTGTATATTTCAAGCATACCTTATGAATGAGATGCTAAGTAAGATACGAATATGAAAAAGAAAGCCTCATGAGCATATTTCATGCATACCCTATGAATGAGATTTGATTGAGACTTGAAATGTGTGTGTCTTATGCATATCATATGAATGAAATCCTAAGAAAAGTATGATTACGAAAAGAGATAACCTTATGAGCACATCATATGAATGAGGTTTCATACATAGTTTGAATGGAATGCTAAGAAGTTATGTTTATGAAAAAGAAAGATTCCTATGCTTAGCCCTCGATGCTTGCTTAGGTGCTCAAGTACTTGTTAGTTAAGGAATTCAGTCACTCAGGGGCTTAAAGATGAGTTTGAATAGCTAAACTTGAAGTTCATGGATAGTGATCCTTCCTTGAGGATTTAAGAATGCCTAATATGATAGTGAAGTATGAATATGTGATATGTGAGATATTATTGCCTGTAACGGTTTTAGTTTTAAAGGTGTCGGGAGACACTCACTGAGTGTGTGATTGCTCATCCCACTACTCTTTCTCCTTTTCCCCAGGTTTTCTTTATAACGGGAAGAAGTTGAGTTAGCCATGTTGAAATGGAAGTTACCCTTGCTTAAAGGGAATCGAGTGTGCCCATAGTGAAGTAGTCTCACTGCTTGATGATGTTACAGAATGTATTCTTAGTTTGTAAACGTATGTGAACCAAGTATTCTGGTTCATGTAATGCATATGGTATAACGGTCGCTCTATATGGCTGTATGAGCCAACCATCTAATTAGTTAGATGTCTTCTTGGTTAAAGTTAATTATGTTTTAGGATGTAAACCCTAAAACTCCGATTGTGTGAACCGTTGAGTTGTATCTTTCATTTCTTCCTTATTAATGAGCTATATTGTTTGAGTACTCTGAGCGAGTTGCTCGTTGAGTTATGAACTCCGGTGTGTTGTCGTTGAGCTTATTTTAAAATGTTGTATGCTTTCGTTCATTGCAGGGGTTTATTGTAAGACTTTTAGCCTGGGAACGTTCAGTCTTTAGGGGAAACTCGGTCCGTTTCACCTCAGAAATTAGGTCGAAAGTAAGAAAACGTAACGCTCCTGGCTGTAGGGGCTGGGGGTATTACATTGATGATATCAGAGCATGATCCTGCGACCATAGGCCGCGACCTAAGTCTTGCATCTCATATAGTTGCCTAGGAACGGGTTCACAATGACGTGATACATGCCTGCCTTGTGTGCAAATGTGAGTTTTATGTGAATGTTAGCGCATTTACCTAATTAGGTGCGGCTTGAGTGAGCTGATTGGTTGGATGAAAGAACCATTCGCTATGGTGTAGGCCGAGTGGCTCGTATTTTCATGGATAAGTTAAGTGTTAGCTCTATCGAAAGCTGTTTCGCTTATATGCCTTGGTGATTTTAATAGAAAGTTTAAAGAACATATGATTTGAATTCGAATGATTGGAAAAGCCTTGACTCTAAGCTCATCTTTGCCCCCCGAAGTACGATTTGCTTCTCGGGCCCCATAATGGAGTGAGCAGACGTACTCCAAGGTTGGTAGAGAGAGAGCTAGAAGCAGTTAACCATCCTTTTATTAAAAACAAAGAGATTCGAAATAGATAAGCTATTTTTCATCTTTGAAACTCAAGATTTTGAGATGTTAATGTCGTCTTGACTGTCGAGCCTAGTTTATTTTACACTGAAGGATTAGCTTTCCGTTAGTGATGATGAGGGAGTTTAGATTCACAAATACGCGCCCTTATGTGTATCAAATATTGCTTGTAAATGTGTATGTGCCAAGATGTGTACGTCGATAGAATCCTTCGTAATGGGCTAGGAAAGAAATGATGGGAAATTAGTTGCTATGATTGATAATCCTACTAAATGGTACCTTATTGTTGTGAATTTTGAATCGCCTGAGTGAAATTAGGGGATATTTTCGCATGCATACTTAAAAAACTAACTGCTAGTGATAGGATCTTGTTAGACATTGCGTAAGTGTACATATTGTTCCCCTTTCTTGCATTGTTGCCTAAGCCGTGCATTACTTGCATTCTATTATATGGATTGTTATTCGTGAATGGGGTGAGGATGTTTTGGCTCGAACGAACCCTAATACACCTAGAAAGCGAAAGGGAGGAAGAACCTAGCAGACTTTAGAATTGTGCATAGTAAACGATCCCTACTAAGGTAAGCAACCTACAGTAAGACTCCTATAATCACATGTGGGATATGTGTACCTCGTAAGACCTTAACTGGTACCTATAAGACCATTAATGTTGACCGTACTCAAAATGAACATAGCCGTAGCACTGCATACAGCCTAAAGCCTATAGAAGCTTATATAGTTATTTAAGTTCATTATTTGTGATCAGTTATGTGTTTTATGAATGAGTTGTTGTATGTCTGGGAGTTTACTTGACTTGAGTCTGGTTTGGTATGTGACTTGATTATCCAGATGATTTAAGTTTTGTAATTTATGACATGGCATAACCTCTAGCTCGTTGCTTGCATTCTGTGGATTCTATGAATCCATGTTATAGTTAAATAACTGCATACGCTCGTATTTGAAGCATGATAAGACGGCCCTAGAAACCTGCATTTACATATTCTTGCCTTTGTATGTTTGATCAGAGTAGAGTAGCAGAGGCATGTGGGCCCATAAGCCATAGACCCAGGACTCATCTAGAAGCATAACCATTCATCCGGTACGAATCTATGACTTAAGAGACAATCAGCTCCAAGTAGTGACCTTAGGAAAAGTCTCCCCCATAAAAAAGCCATCCATTTACATTCTTACCTTAGAATTTTATTCCAAATTGTTCTTATCAACATGTATTACTGGCTTGTGTTACATGTGAATCTTAACCCTTAGTATGTTCTGTGATTGACTCTATGTGATGCCAATGTTATTTAAAATACCACTTCAGGTCCTTTCATTACCGATATGGCGTAATTTGATGTCTCTGCTATCTTAGTGTGACGTGGTAACTTTCTAGTAAATGATTTAATTTTAGAATGACCTAATATCTTCATGCTTTTGAATGAACCTAATTAAGTTAACTTTAGTATGCCCTGTTTAAGTTTCTATGAATGAAATGTTTAAAGGTTATCTAGAATCGATATAAAAACATGGAAATATCAGTCACATATGCTTTCGTATTGTAAATTTCTTGCCATGTACGTATTAGATGCGTTCATGCTCCTCAGGATTCCTAGGCTTGAGAATATTGAATTGCTGATACTATGCAATACTATATGATGTTATTGTACTTAAATGATGCTATGTGGTGCTATGTGACGTTCTTGTTGTTCTAATGTGTTATAGGAATCTCTGAGTCAACCGTTGTGATCCCAAAGGTGACTTGAATTCATATTTTAGAATGAGACTACTAGTGTATGACCTGAAGATGTCATTGTCACGATTGTCATGCCTTTAGATGCCCACTTATAGATACATATGCATAGAATTATTGCGTGCCATGCGAACTAAGTCTAGATTATCGAAAATCTATGTGCATTTTCAAAACAAACTCAATATGGTTTCCACGTGAACTCATTTGCCCATCTTCGATGCGATTTGCCCTCGGCGCCTGCATAGAGTGAGTAGACGCTTGAAGAGGATTGGTGAAAAGGAGACTAGATACCACAAGCCTTTTTCCGGTTTTCAACTAATTATAGAACAAGATTTTGGATTATAGTGCGAGTTGTGTAGATTGTGTCATGCGTGTGCACATTTTAGGTGTGACTGAACATAGTTTGAGAATTTCGAGGACGAAATTCTTTTAAGGGGGGAAGAATGTAACGCTCGCGTTCCTTATTTTACGTTAAGCTGGTCGTATTGCCTTTTTGCGATATAAAATTCTTATTTTTATTAACTATACAAGTTAAATTATTATTGATGTGCTTATGTGAGCGATAATTTTATTAAAAAAAATATTTCTGTCGCTATTAATATTATTATTCTTGAAACTCTTTCGGTGACTTTTAGTAAGCATTAATAATGGTTATTAACGAGTACTAAATCGAGTAGGAACCCGAATACGATTAGGTTGTTTACCTTAGAATTAGTTTCGAGGTTTATTAAATTTAATCTTGATGTATTTGGGATCGAATAATCAACGAAGGGTCGTATCATCGATTCGGGTTAGGATATGAGGTACGAGATACGAGTTAGACTAGCAATTAACCCCAAAAAAAAACGTTGAATAAAAGGGGGCCAAGCCACTTCTCTTTCATGGCAAACATGAGCAAAGGGGGGCTTCCAAAAACCCCAGCCTGACCTCCTCGACCACCGAGGAGCACAGAGAGAGGGGGGCAGAGAGGGAGGGGTGGCTGGGCGACGGTGATGGTGCCACACCGGCCGCCGTCCGCTTGCTGGAAGCCGAGACCGAACTCGGTCGGTTAGAGGAGAGAGAGAGAGACTCGACGAGGAGAGCAGAAGAAGAGGCACCAGGGTCAAAGCCTAAGTCAGAGATGACGCCGGCGACTGGCGCTACTAAGGCCGGCGAACCGGCGGCGGTTGAGCCCGGTTCCGGCAACCCAGTAGCAGTAACAATAAACGGCTAAAGTCAGGTCTGGGTCAGGTTGCTGCGGGTCTGAGAGTAGCAACAAAGAGGGATGAAATTCGGGTCCTTAAGCGTCCAAATTCAGCCCTAAAGCCCCAAAATCGAGTCCTCTAACTTGGAGTCCAGGTGGGTGTTTCTCGCCTCCTAAGTATTAGTAGTTTCGAAAGCATTTTAACCTTTAAGTTGCGATACATGTTAGTTTAGGTTTAGTCGGATTAACTGAAATTATGCATGTCCTGTTTCAGCTGAATTTAGTTTAAATCAATGTATGTTAAGTTTAGTTAGTTCATGCCTGAAAAGTAGCTTTGAAATGAATTATGCATGTTTAGAATCGATTCAAGTATAGTTAGTTAATATATGCCTGAAAGATAACTTCGAAGTGAAATATGAATGTTTAGAATCGATATATATACGCCTAGTTAATTTACGTTCATTTAATGACTTCAAAGTGAAATGTGAATGTTTAGAATCGATATATGTACACCTAGTTAATTTACGTTCGTTTAATAACTTCAAAGTGAAATATGAATGTTTAGAATCGATATATGTACGCCTAGTTAATTTATGTTCATTTAATAACTTCAAAGTGAAATGTGAATGTTTAGAATCGACACATGTACACTTAGTCAATTCATGCTCGATTAATAGCTTCGAAATGAAATGAGAATGCCTAGAATCAATACTTGTGTAATTAGTTAAATTTATACCTAAATAGTGACGTTGAAATAATAAATGAACACCTCAAATCGATGTCTGCCTATTTAGTTAACTCATGTTTAAAAGTAACATTTGAATCAACTAAGCATATCTTGAATTGATGCCTGCTAAGTTAATTAATTAATGTTTGAAAGTAGCCTCTGAGACGACCTAAGCATGCCTTAGATCAATGCATATTGAGTTAGTTAATTCATACTTAAAAGTATTCTTTGAAACTACCTGACAACATCTTAAGCCGATGCATGTCTAGTTGATTAGTTATGCTTTGAGAATGACATGAGAATGACATGCTTGTTTCTTAATGTAAGTTATGAATGCAAGTTAGTTCATGTCTTATTGGTTCTTGCAGTTCGTTGAGTACCCTGCTTAAGTTAATAAAATTTGTATGTTATATAAGCCGTATTGTGTCGCTGAATGGGTGTTGCTTACTCGGTAAGTACATAAGCTCTATTACACATTTCTTTATAAGCTTTCATGATAATATGCGATGGTTATAGAATTGAAAACTGAGATGGTAGGCAGATGGTTTGAGATAGAACTATGAGTGATTCGAGGTTTCTTGTGGTCAGTTGCTATGTGAGGAGGGAGTTTGGGTTGTAATTAACCATAATCGTGTAGATTGCGAGGCCATGTGTGGCTCATGTTGCTAAGTTGAATTATGAAGTGTTTGAATGTGTACATGTGCACCCCTACCCTTTCTATGTTATTAAATTTGATTATTTACATAAGGATGAGTTTTGAAAAAGAAGGATTTCATGTTTTGAAATGATAATAGCCATAATTATTAGTGCATGATGGCCTATTTTAACTAAATGAATACAGTTTTGGAAGTGAACTCACTTAAACAGGGGAATCCCTAAAGAATTTTACAAAGGCGTGAGTTGTATGAAAAAGAATTTCGCTGTGAGAGGCAGCAAACTTATTAGCCGTTATGGCCCATACACTTTAAATTAGCTAAGATAATGTGCTTCGAACAATATGATATGAATGATGTTAGCCTAGGGGATAAGTCCTGGTACTAGGAAACCCTAGAAGACCCTGACGAGGGTAATGGTTCGATATGTTATATGTAGCTGTTCTGGGAGTAAGAGTTTAAGCGTGAGCGTTAGGTCTCCCTATGGGGTTGAGAATAGATCTTACCCAATCAGCACCCTGTAATGATCTTATGCCAGATGTATTTTCCTAATAAGCGAAGAAAAGCAGTTGGCATTACGCCATTTTAAGTAATTTCAGAAAGAAAATTTTTATAGGCCATTAAGAGGCCAGATTAATGAAACGTGAAAAGCTTATAAGGGTCAGTATGCGACCGATATGAAAGAGATCTCTTTTAAAGAAGATGAGCCTCAAGAGACAAAGAGAAGAGTTTTTATGAGACTCAAGAGGCTAAATGAAGTGTTTTCAGTAAAAAGAAAGAAAGCTTCCTGTGCATGACATGTGCATATTTCAAGTATACCTTATGAATGAGATGCTAAGTAAGATGCGAATATGAAAAAAAAAGCCTTTTGAGCATATTTCATGCATATCCTATGAATGAGATTTGATTGAGACTTGAAATGTGTGTGTCTTATGCATCTCATGTGAATGAAATGCCAAGAAAAGTATGATTATGAAAAGAGATAACCTTATGTGCACATCATATGAATGAGGTTTCATGCATAGTTTGAATGGAATGCTAAGAAGTTATGTTTATGAAAAAGAAAGATTCCTATGTTTAGCCCTCGATGCTTGCTTACGTGCTCAAGTACTTGTTAGTTAAGGAATTCCGTCACTCAGGGGCTTAAAGATGAGTTTGAACGGCTAAAATTGAAATTCATGGATAGTGATCCTTTCTTGAGGATTTAAGAATGCCTAATATGATAGTAAAGTATGAACACGTGATATATGACTATTAAAGATATTATTGCCTGCAACGGTTTTGGTTTTAAGGGGGTGAGACATTCACTGAGCGTGTGGCTGCTCATCCCACTACTCTTTCTCCTTTTTCCCAAGGTTTCTTTTATAACAGGAAGAGGCTGAGTCAGCCATGCCGAAATGGAAGTTACCCTTACTTAAAGGGAGTCAAGTGTGCCCATAGTAAAGTAGTCTTGCTGCTTGATGATGTTACAGAATGTATTCTTAGTTTGTAAACGTATGTAAACCAAGTATTCTAGTTCACGTAATGCATATGGTATAAAGGTCGCTCTGTATGGCCGTATGAGCCAACCATCTAATTAGTTAGATGTCTTCTTGGTCAAAGTTAATTATGTTTTGGGATGTAAGCCCCAATACTCCGGTTGTCTGAACTGTTGAGTTGTATCTTTCATTTCTTCTTTATTAATGAACTATATTGTTTGAGTACTTCGAGCGAGTTGCTCATTGAGTTATGAACTCCGGCACGTAGCCGTTGAGCTTATTTTAAAATATTGTACACTTCTGTTCATTGTAGGGGTTTATTATAAGACTTTTAGCCTGAAAACGGTCAGTTTTTAGGGGAAACTCTGTCCGTTTCGCCCCAGAAATTAGGTAGGAAGTAAGAAAATGTAATGCTCCTGGCCGTAGGGGCTAGGGGTGTTACAAAAGAGTTGATGCCAAAAAGAGTGCATCCACTATCTCAATGCAGCACAAGTCAGAGCTTCTTCAACTTATCAATTTTCTAGGCCCAAACATCAAACATGCAACTATATTTAAAGTTAGCCAGTAGGTGGGTCATTAGGTTCGAAACTATATCATCATGAACAAATGGTCTAGGCAAAATAGTGGGTGCAAAATCTACAAGTCCTTTAATTTTAATATATGTAAGATTCTGGTCCAAGGCAAAAGTCATAGGCATAAAAGTCTCAAACTCTACAAATTTAGACTTGCGAGGTTCATAGAGGAGATTAGTAATGATGGGGTCAAAAGATAAGGATTCATATTCGACAAAAAAGCCCTCATCAAGACTTTTGTTGATATCAAACTCACATGAAAAAGGTTCATATTCCACAAAAAGAATAGCGTCATCTAATTCTAAAATAGTAGGCTCAACTTTCTCCTCACGTGACTTCTGTAAATAAATAGCTTTTGGCTCATCAATATCATGATGTTCAATATCAGATGTGATGCTCATATCTGACTCACTAGCAGTGTCAAATTGTTCACCCACCTCAAACGCAAAAGAGTGATTAAAGGGGTGGCTAGGTCGCCATAAACTAAGACATCATCAATGACGTCCTTATGCGAGCTAGGTGCAGGTGCAAGGTCAGGGAATAGAGACAAAGGGGGGTCACTATCTTGTTCTAGGCTAGGCAAAGGCATGGCATTATTCAAGTTAGGCCTAGCAAGATAAGAGGGCTCAAAATGCTCATAAAGACTAACTTCAAGTTTAGGAGATCCTAAACTAAAGTCAGGCTCATGCAAATTAGTATCCTCCCTACTATGACTGAAGCAATGAGAATATTCAGCAATTCTATATTTCATAGTTCTACAACTTGATTAGTCATTTCATTAATTCTCGTTTCAACACTTGCATATGTAGCATCCACATAAGCACGATATAGACAACTATGAACATCATGATTAGAAGACTCACACTACTTGCACAACACAGGAGGCATATAAGAGTGAGATGGGTCATATGAATCTATAAAGTGATCCTGAGGGTAAAGACTAACATAAAAAACAGACTCGCCATGAGCAGGAGATCCTAAAGTGCCTCTAGCTTGTTCAAGCTTATAAGTATTGCAAGCTAATTTTTCAAAGAAATCCTATACCTCATCTTGAGTTCTAGATAATAATTCTATTAAACCTTCAAGATATATAGACTCAACATAACCTCTAGATTCAAAATTCAGACCCACAATGATGACCTCACAAATTTGCCATTTTTGAAAATGTTGATTCAATTGAGTACGATAATCATTAAGTCTCAATAAGTAACTCTAGAAAGGTTCATCCTCAAATTGTGAGAAATTGAAAACTGGCATTCTTGAGACTTTGTTTTTTCCCCCCTTAGTTGTAAAGACTTTTCAATTTTTTAGGATTGCCAAAATTTTTCCTTTTTTAAAGGTTTTTCAGAAAGAAAATGCCTCTTGGACACTAGTTACAAACTAATGACTAAAACCAAAATAAGAGACTTAAATAAATAAGTAAACCGCACAAAATAAACTAACAAAAATAGAACTACATTGCCAAAAGAAAAGAAAGACCAAAAAGGCTTAAGCAACAGGAAATGACCTAATACAAAAAATAGAAAATAAGCACAAACACAAAACACGAGCATCATTTCTTTTGATTTTTTTTTGGACACACAAAAATAGAAAATAGAAAATAAGCTAAACCTAAAGCAAAAACAAAAACAGAAAACACAACCTAAATTAAAACAAAATAGAAAATAAACCAAAACCTAAATAAGCTAAATCTAAAAGTAAAATTGAAAGTGAAAATAAAACTCCTGAAATCAGAACTCTATACATAGTAAATTCAACAGAATCACAAGGGACATGAATATATATTTTTTTTTGAATTTGTTTTGTCCCAAAACTGTGTAGAATATTGCAAATAAATTTTTAGTTTGAAAATTCACAGAAAATTCTAGACAATCCTAAAAATTCGAGAGAACTTGACACAAACTCTAAAAATTATGCTGAATCCACAAAAAATATCAACATAGCAAAAATCACACCAGAAACATTCCAGAAAATTCAAATAGATTCTAAAACTGATAAAAATCCTGCATTGTGTTGCTTTTTGTTCAGTTTTGATCAGTTCTACCTTGTTTTTTTTGCTGTACATAAACCAAATTGGTTGGTACTATTTGTTTTAGTAGTATGCAACCTCTAAAAATTAAAATGAAACTAATCTAAATAAAAATCAAAATACTAATTTAACTCAAAAATCAAAAATAATCTAAACTAAATTACTTAAACTAAAAAACAACTCAATCAAAACCAAAAATCACAATTATAAAACTAAGACGAAAGTGACACAAATGACTCAAACAACTAAAATACGACTCGACGCAACCGAATTTTACAAAACCATCCCTGGCAACGGCGCCAAAAACTTGTAAATTCCACAAGTGTACGATTTTATTGCTGTAGTAACTACGGATGTCAATCCACATGGATGGGTTATGAAATCAAGCCACTAGACTAAAAGCAAATAACTAGTCTAAACGAAGAACTCAAATTCGAATAAAAAGTATGCAAACTCCAAGCTAAATCAGAGAGTTACATATCAGAAACTTATGAATTGAAACAATATTGCACAATTGGAAGTTTAGAATAGAAAATCAAGAGAAGAGCAATAAAAGAAAACTAAACCTTAATCTATTCATACCATTACCTACCCTTTGCTTTTCGACATTTTCTTCCAATTATAGCCCAAAAACGTGCCCAAGCATCCTGATTGGTTCATTAATATCTAATTGAAGTCTTCAAACCGATCTTGAGTTGAAGCACCTTCATTGCCCATTGATGAAAGAGAAGGAAATGCTAATGATGAATTGATGAGGATGTATAATGATGTTGAATGATGATGAGTGAAGACGGAGAGAAAAAATAAAGAAATTAAGAGAGCATAGGAGAAATGATTATAGAAGAGGAAGGATTGAAGAAGATGAAACAGGGCTCGAGGTACTGATCTGGCAGCAAAAAGAAGACGAAGGAGGAGGAGGCCTGGGTATCACGTGCCTCTCGCATGGACTTTAGGTGAAAGAGAGAGATGCGTGTTGGACAGGGCAAGTAGAGTACGGGTTGCTGGGCATTTGGAGGAGTATCTAGGCCAGGCCTAGTGAGAAAGAAAGAAGGAAGAAGAAGGGCGCGCGTGTGGTCCTCATGCGTGAGAGTAGGCTCGAACTGAGGAGAAGCAAGGGAGAAAGAGAATTTTAGGGAGACCGAGACTTGGGCTCGATTGAAGCTGGGAAGGGAAGGAGATGATTGGGCTCAATAAGGCACTGGGCCAATTCATTCTTCCTTGCTTCTTATTTTCAATCCAATCCTGCCTTCTTTTTCTTCCATCCCTTTTAGCAAGGAATTTAGTGATTTTTTCAAAATTTTCCACATTCCTCCAACTAAATAAAAATATACTAAAATCCAAATTTATTCATTTTTTTGACCAAATATTTGATAACAAAAGGGTATAAATATGACATAATTTCATATTGAACAACCACGTTTGAAATCCCATAAGCATATTGGCACTCTCTCATGAACCCTACCTCTAACAGCTTTTGTACCTCCGCGGTTACCACCGCGGCCCTCTGGGGACCCTTGTGTCGTTTCTTCTGAATCACTGGCTTGTGAGCCAGATCCAGGTTCAGTCGATGCTCCATTGCCGCAGGGTCGATGTCGAGCATTTTCTCGGGTCCGAAGGCAAAGTTGTCCCAATACCCCTGTAGGAGGTTAACCAACGAACGTCTGGTAGCAGTCTCCATCTCTCCGTCCCACTGAACCTTTCGATAAGGATGCCCTTCGTTCAGGGAGATCTCTTCTATCGTGTCGACAGCCTCGGGACGTGACCACGTAGGATCAGCCTAAGTTAGCGTGCAGATCACCTGGGTTTCGGTGAGGGGAGGAAGCACAGTATGCTGTCTTTTATCCACGGGTGGAGGTCCTACCAGTCCACGTTTGACCAAATGCTCGATTAATGGCTGGATGCGGATAAGGTAGCATTTCCGGGCTATCCGCTGGTCCCCTTGCAACTTGCCAATGATTCCATCGTCTGCTTCGAACTGGAGTTAAAGTAAGTGCGAAGCGATGACAGCCTTTACCTTGTGCAAGGTTGGCCCCCCAGAATGACATTGTAGGCTGTAGGGACGTCGACTACGAAGAAGTCTACCTCAAGGTTCCTTACCTTGCCCTTGTCCCCATATCATAGAGGGAGTCAAGTCATCCCTGCAGGATTGACTTCTTATCCTCCAAAGCATAAAATAGGGTGTACTAGGGGAATGATCTCTCTTCTAAAGTGTTTGAGCTTCTTCAAACAATCCCATGTGATGATATTTATGGAGCTCCTGGTATCAATTAAAATTCGCAGACAAGGGCGCTTGCCACATTTAACTCAACCACTAACGGATCGCTGTGAGGTGAGGTAAAGTACGGGCCCTCGCGTCCATTGAATACCATTATGGGACCGTAACACGGCTCCCCTGTTTAGCCATTAGAACCTGCTGCGTGCCCCACAGCAGAGGCTTCCATGCGGACTGGGTAATGCCCTCCGTATATCCGCTGGCAATGGCAGCTACTATTTTTGTGGAATACTCCTCCTCTTGAGGCTTTGGGCGTGTGGGCTCATGTTCTTTGTGAAGGAATCGATGTCCCTTCTTCAAGAAGCGGTCTATCTGCCCCTTTTCGGCCAGCTCATGAAGGGTCTTCCTCAACTCCCTACACTCGGCGGTGGTGTTTTATTTTATTTATGAAACTCACAACACTTTCGCGCATTGTGTGGTTTCAGTGCTGTGGTCATAGGTTGCGGTCTCTTCAACATTAGATGTTCCTTCACTTCTATTAGTATACTTCTTGGATCTGCGGTGAAGTATGAGTCCATGACCTCAAGCCTCGGCCTCCTGTCTCCTTACCCCATATTCCTATCGGCTAAGGATCTTGGCCTTCTTGAAGGCATCTTTGCTTTTCGCGCATATTTTCGTCACACAGATAAAATCTGCAGCCTTCCTTAGAGCTTCAGCCAAGGTGGTTTTCTTCTGCTCAGCTAAAGAGAACTTGAATCGCCCACTCTTTAGGCCATTCAGGAAAGAGGTGTATGCCACTCCATCCTCTAAATCAGGGATCAAGATAGCCTCCTAGTGGAAGCGCTTGACAAACTCCGCCAGGGATTCTTGCAGTCTCTGCTTGACTTTGGATAAATGGATGCTAGCCCACCTCTCCTTCTGGTTAGCAATGAATTGTCTGACAAATCTATTGGCCAAGTCCTAAAAGTAGGAAACACTTCCTGGAGTTAGGCCATTTAACCAAGGCTGCGCTACCCTCTTCAGGGTAGTCGGGAAGTAATGGCAGTATGCGATGTCGTCGATATCCTAGACATATATCTGAGCCTTATACACCCCAAGGTGCTCTTCTGGATCCGTGGTTCCATTGTACAGGTCTATGGTGGGTATCTTAACTTTCCTCTAATATGGGACGTTGATTATCTCTGCACTAAAAGGAGTGGAGAAGGGGACGGGTCCCGTTCGGGTGGCCATTCCAGATACCTTAATGGGAGTCTTAAGGTGACGTCCTACCTCCATTATCAATGGGCTTCTTCGGGGGAAGCTAGCCAACGCGCGAGTTGTGCAAGGATTGACCATGGTGGCAGGAGCCCTGGCCGTGTACGCCTCCCGGTAGAGGACTGCAAGTACGCTCTCTAGCTGAGCGATGCTTAGGAGTGCGTCGCCTTCCCAAGACTTCCCTTGGGGGCTTTGAGGTTTGCTGATGCTCATTAGACCAGGCAATACGTTGGGAATAGGTTGCGTACGGTGTAGAGGCCGTGGTTGATTTCGCAGTTCTTCCTAGGGTCGGCCTATGGGCCTGCGCGGTGTTCACTCCCACTGACTGGTCGCAATTTCCGTCGCAAGATTATCCATCCATGTCTAGGCGAGCTATCTCTCTCACTACATCACTAAGACGATGTGACCTAGCAAGAGCGTGCCTGTGGGACGACTCACATCTCGCAGTAGGAACATAGTCAAAGGTAGGTATAGGTCTCACGAAGTTCGCGACCTCCATGGCCTTCTTCACCTGGTCGGTTACTTGTCAAAGGATAGTGTCAGTCATAGTGGACATGAGGTTCTTGAATGCATCCACCATGAAATAGGCTTCCCGTTGAGGTGGGCATTGTCTCACCAAGCATGTTTTGTCTGAGAGCTTTTCAAGGAATCTTGCACTTCAGGAGGTACTGGGACCTCTATCATAGGGGCCTTGTCTCTGTTGGAATGTGCCGGTGTTGCGTCACTAACCACCATCGTTTACCACTCTCTCCCCACAGACGACGCCAAATCTGTTTTAGGACTTTCTGGGTTCTCTGAGGATGACGTGGGACGAGAGCGAGTTTATGTGATGGCACGTGCGGGACGCCTAATGATCCTCTCCTCAAACACTAAACCTACAAAAAGAGGAACCCCGGGGTGAGATCCGGGGAACACCTCTCCGGTGATCAACTTAGCAGGTGGTCCCAAAAAAAGACAGAGTAGAGAAAAAGAATTTATGATGTATAGGAGAATGTGCCAAAAAGTTTCCAGGTAGGTAGGGAGTAATTATTGTCCCTGTAGTAAGGGGTAAAGTAGTAATTTCACTTAGGATGTCTCCTTTATGGGTCGCTGGGTGGTTCTCCACATTGAGCCTCTAAGTAGGGATCTCTGGACTCACGAACGATTGAAGGTAGGCATAGCCTGATCCATAGACGTGTGTGTGGGGTCCACCTGAAATCCTCAAATTTTTTGGATCCCCACTTATGTCCTATATTTAGGGTACACTTCTTAATTCTCACTAGTATTTTTATGGGGATTCTTCCGGACTTTTTGACAAGTTGTTATAAGCCTTGGTGAGTTTTGATATGAGTAGCAGCTTATGAGCTGAGATGGAGTGACTGATGCTCCATAGACCACCTTAACACCATCTTAATGAGACATAGTTTAGGTGCACTCAACACCTAACTTGGTATGATTATTCCACTCCTTCTCTATTCTCTTTTTTCTTTTCTTTTTTTTCTTTCTTTTTAGTACATAGTTATAGATACTTAAGACTGTGATTGTGTGGGTGATCGATTTTGAGAAGAAATTTAGGATCTATTGAGATAAATTGGCTATGATCACCCTTATTTGATTTAAGTGTTTTGTTTGTTGGTGGTGTATTTTGTTTTGAAAATATTTGTTAGTCTATTTGGTTTTGTGTTTTGTTTGGTGGTGACATGAGTTTGTATATATTTGTAGATTTGTGTTGGGTTTACAGTTGTGTTGCTTATATGATTGCTTTTTGGTACCTTAGTTCCTATAATGAGAATATTGTAGAGTTTAAGTGTAAGGATGAGGTGCCCACTTGTTTATATTTTTTGAAAATTTTAATAAATTCAAACACATTTTTATTTTTCTTTGGGAATTTGTGTTCTTTCTTAGGTGATTGTGATCTCATATTGCTAGGTTATTGCTTTATATATAAATAGAGTTTGCATGATGAGACGTTCAGTTGGGACGTAGATTCAATTTTTCATAATAGCCCCGCCTAATGTATGTAATTTTGCTCCTACCTGGCTCATTATTTTAACATCAATTCTTTGGGTTTTGTTGTTAAGTTGGCATGTGAACTTTTTGTTTACCAAAGTTACCTTATAAGCTCTTGAAAAAATGCAGCAAAAAAAGAGGAAAAGGGAAAAAGCCTCAAATATGAGGTAAAATCAGGCATCAATGCTTAAAGCCATTATAGTTATTTCATATCTTTAATTAGCTTGAATATATGCTACTTTACTTCATTATACATATGTTTGGATAATGAAATAAGTGCTTTGCATAATCTAATAAAACCCCTTTTTAGGGAATGCCCGAATATTTATAGGTCAAGGGAGTTTAGAGTGTGTGCATTCTTAATCTTGCAAAAGAAAAAAAGTAGTAGAAGTCAATTAGGTGAAGGAAATGGGGATCATGTCAACGGTAGCAACTTGATTTGTAAGGATTGATACACATTTGCATGTGCACGAAGGTATACATATTGCTGCATATTATGTGGGAGGTGAAAAGTGGAAGTGATGATGCATCTTGTGACTTAGATATCTTTTAATTGTACATTATATATTTTAATTGTACATTCTATTTCTATATAGTTTGGTGACTTGGTTACTAAGGTGATGCAATTGTCCAAGTTGTGTATATAATATTTTCTATTACTTGTATATAAGATCATGTTTTAAAAAAAACCGAAAAAGATTTTCCTTTGTTTTTGAAAAAATTTTATGGGTATTTCTCTTGAGATCCCTCATGAGGCCTCATTTGTCCACTAGGGGGACCGAGAGGTGTAAAGGGTTGTTGCATATGCTGAATGCAATGGTGATTCCTGCGAAAGTGAGTTAGAATTTTTTTTCCTTATGTTTCATTTCTTTTTAGGTAGCTTAGTTTGTTTTAATCGAGAGTGAGCAAAATTTAGGAGTGGGGATTTTTGTTTGCACTGAGATAATGATGTTTTTGCAATTCTTTTACACAAAACTTGGCTCCCAATAATTATTATTTTTAAACTTTTATTTGATTTTATTTTATTTTGCAGGTCGTGGAGATATTAAAAAAAATTGAAGAAAAATGATGAAAAATCAGAAATTGAAGCAATTGTGAGAAATGAGAAAATTGGGTCAAGGATTGGAATTACAGCCTAAAAATAATAGACAACTCATCTCTTCTCTTGCCCATCAAAAAGAAAAAAAGAAAAAAACGCCAAAAAATTCCCAATGGCCCCCATCTCGTCTGCTACTGCTACTGCACACCTTCAAAGCTCCGGCACATGCATTAACATCTACGCCATCATCAAACACCACCATTGACACCCTCTTCTTCACCATCAGTTCCAACGTCCATGTGATTACTGTGCTCCTTGCCACCACCAAATCCTTTCTCCAGTTCCATCATCACCATCTATGTTGCCTGCAAATTTAACGACGTAGATTGAAAGGGTGGAGCTTTAAAAGTGAGAAGCAGCAGAAGAGAAGGGTGTGTAAGGGTTTTAGGATTCAATTTCTATTTTAGTCTAGATATTTTTAGGGTTTTAATTTAGGTTTAGTTTCAGTTTTCATTTCTCCTATTCTGTTAATTTCTCCTATTCCATTTCGAATTTCAGATCTGATTGAGTTCACAATTTCATGCAATTAGGTTTCGAATCCTCCAATTGTTGGTTGGAATTAATTAGGTTTGAGTTGAATTCGTAATTTAAGGTTTGACTTTGCTTGAATGTTGATTCAAGTTTGTTGTTCATGTTCTTCCACTTCCCCTGTTTTTTCGCTAGAACTCGAGGTCCTTTAAATGGTGTGATTCCACCTTTTTTGGCAAGCTTTGAACCTCAATTGTAGCTCTGTTCATGGTTGTTTTTGAGTTCCCCTCTCATTCTCCATTTTCCCTTTTTTTGTTCTTCGTACTCTGCTTCTTGTTCCTTTTGTCCCCTGGTTTTTGTTCTGCCTTGCTGTGATTTAGGGCCATTTGGTCTTGCACTGAATAAGGTGAGCTGTTAGGTATAGCTTAGTGAGCCATGACACCGAGGGCCCCTATTTTCTTCTTTCACCTTTGTTCGTCTTCTTTGTACTGCTTCCCTTATAACTACTAGATTAGTTATAATTAACTAACTAATTAGGGTTACGCGCAGCGAAAATAGCAAAACTTTAAATATTATTGTTGTCCCTCAAGGACTAGCCAAAGGAAAAAAAACCAAAATATCCAACAAACGAGACCATCCAGTTCACCCAAGCTATGTCATTATGTCTCATTATATAACCAAGTATACCATAAAGTCATACTTAAATCCAAAATAAGTTAAGACAAAACAACATACACTTAGAGCATGTCTTATTATTATTGCTTTTTAGACAAACTAAAAGACTTGCTCGTTGATAGGAATGCCACCGTAAGCCTCTACATTCCCCAATTCAATTGCACATGAACCCACACATCACTTCTTGTTCCCTTTACGTTTGATAGAAGTAGGCACCTTACATAAAAAAAGAAAAAACCAAAACAAGCAATAGGGGGAAAAAAAAGCAAAGCCCAGTACATCTACCGCCACATAGTAAAGACAACGACATGAAATTTAGCGAGGGCGCACGTGTCAATTCTTTTTATTTCGAAATGACAAAGAGAGAAACATAGTGAAAACTGTTGCTGTATTAATTATTACCTAGTTGACGCCTTATTAGGGATGATTATGATAATGAGGATTATCTTCCTTCATATGCACATACCCAAGTTTGGTTGACTAAAATCGGTTGACATTGGCTAAGTTTTAAACTCCATTTGCTCTTTATAGCAACACATGCAAAATTTTGGGTAGCTCTTAGATATGGAGTAACAAAACTTAATAGAAATATTGCTATTTTAAACGTTCCATAATGAGTTGTTTTGAATAAACAAGAGCAAACCTAGGTAGATGTATAAGCAATAAACGTACCTCATGTAGCGCTCACCATTAACAATTAATTGCCTCATTCCATGGTTGGGAAACCCCTAATTGCTGACCAAAAATGAACTTTTTAATAAAAGTAATCATAGAAAATAACTTAACTTAGCTTGATAATACTGAAGGCTTGTTGCCTATTCTACCTTCTTAGGAAAACTAGAATTAACCTAGCAGCAAAAGCACACTCCCTTTTTAATAGTTCAAGATTATGGACAGCCAACCATGATTGCTTATATTAGAGCTAGTAGTATTAATCGAGCACTTAATTCACATGCTACAATTAGAAGAAAAAGAAAAGAGAGTCACATAAATGTATGTGAAACCATCTATTAGCCCAAAACAAGCTTTCCCTCTCTTCTACATTAACAAAAATCCTAGTACTCTCTTTCTTACTCCACAAGCCAACGTCAAGGTGAAGGGAAATCTAACTCACATTGCCATGACCGAAAATAATTTTAGAGGATTATGAGCTCCACTCTTCTTCTCGTGTTTATAAACTCAAAGAGAATACTTTTATCACATATTATTAAAGCCTTCAATCACTAATAAATTCCCAAGCTTTGATGAACTAAACTTCCATTTCACACCAAGTCTTCTAAGCACTCAATTCTTCCTTAAATGACTTCCCCATAATCTTACTAAAGTAGGAGATTTCCCCGTTATCCATACTCTAGGCCTACGAACACCTTAGTCATATTCTTTAATTATTAATACAATCATTTGGTGTCATGGCACCTCATTACACCAATTTCAATCTAATTTAATCAACAAGTTTAGGATCACACAATTTATATTATTCTTGAAGTGAAGTTTCCCTTCATCAACTATCAAGAAACACTTTTAGCTTTACATGCACATCACAAAATTTCCAAATTAACCAACACAATTCTTAGCAGTTACAACATAGATCTAGTGTGGTTTTCTATTGTCACAACTTTTCCCCCTTTTCAACCTAAATACTAAACAATTCATCAATCAAAATTCACCCTTTTCTCAACATAATTGGAGATTACCCAAATTAGTACATAAACCATTTAATTTCAGCACACATTAAAGAACTACCACATGGATGTTCATGGAAAATTACATTCAAGCTAGGGCCACCACTAGTCACCCACATTGTACCACCAACGAAAGGCCATAATAACATAATCAACCATCATAATTTGCTTGCATTCACTGTTCTAAGGCTAATCCTCTAATTGCATAAGTAATACCCGCGTACTTTATTTTCTGTTAAGCTGTTCATAATGCCTTTTTATGTTATACAAATTGTATTTTATTAACGATGCGAGTTAAATTATTATCGATGTGCCTATGTGAGCGATAATTTTATTAAAAAGAATATTGTTGCTATTAAAATTATTACTATTATTATTGTTAGTTTGAAAATTTATTCAATGATTTATAATAATCGTTATTAACGGTTATTAACGAGCACTAATTCAAATAGGAACCCGAATACAATTAGGTTGTCAACCTTAGAAGTAGTTTAATGCTTATTAAATCGAGCCTAGATATTTTTGGGAACGAGTAATCGATGAAAGGTCATGTTATTAACTTTGCGTTTAGAATTTAGGTTATGAATTAGACTAGCGGTATCAAGTATCGAATAGCTTGGAACAAAAATAAAAAGAGAGAGAGAGGGAGGGGCATTTAAGTAATTCTGCACGAGACCACCCCCCTCTCCTTCTTCCTTCATGTGAGCCCCCCCGACATTCTCTCTCTTCTCTCTATTCTGCCCGTCTTCTTGCTCCTCCTCTCCTCCACCATAATCACAGCCTTCAAGCTCCAATCTTAGAAGATTTTCACTACTCCAACCTGCAAAACCTACCCATTCGGCCTCCCCCACAACCTAGTCACAATTTGGCATGAATCTGGGTAAGGTTTCGGATGAACGCACCACGTTTCTAGCAGTTATGGATGGCAATTTGAAGCGCCCAACACTAGTTATAGCTCAGCCATGCAACCTAGCTCTTAGGTTCTTCAAATCCCCTATAAATTAGGAGTGATTCGAGACATCAAACATCCATCACGAGTTCAAGCTAGTGGGTGAAAGCTTGAGTGAAATTGGGCTTCGAATTACACAAATTGGGCAGGTTGGGGTCTGTTCATGCGTGTTGAATAAGGACCTAAGAATTCGGAGTTGTTCGAGCGCCTAAAACCGAGCCCAGCAGCATCCGAACAAACATCAAGCTTGGAATCGAGGTGATGGTTCCTTTCCTCCTCCTTACTATTATTTTCAATGAATTTAACCAACTTTAGTTGATGCATATGGATTCTAAGTTTAGTAATCAGTTTGGCCAGAATTAGAATCGATATTGAGAAATCATAGGCATGGCACTGATTTGGGATAATTACATGTTGATTTGATGCATGGTTGTATGAACCGATTAGTTGAAGGTTTTTAGAAATAATAGAATGTTACTATCGAGCTGTTGTAGCATCAGTTTGTCGCACTTGAATTCTGTTTTGACGCTTAGGGATGCTAGATGGCCAGTTGAAGTAATTATGGAATAAACTGAATTATGTCTAAAGGTTATGGCTAAATCAGTTTGGGCATATTGACAGTCTATTCATGGTAATTTTATGGAATGCTATGCCTATGGGTGTTGGATTGTGAACTAAAAAAAAGAATGTCGCGTTAAAGTTTCTATTACATTAGTTTACTACACTTAAAATCTGTCTTGGGGGTGGATGTAAGCGTTATGCCTTGAGAATGCTAATCGGGCGATTCGAGGTATGCCAGAGCAAACTGAGTTATATATTAAATGTTGTTATTGAAACAGTTTGATCACGTTCAACTCTGTTTTGGCTATTTCATATGAATTCTATACCTATGTTTGATGGTTTCATGTACTATTGGTTCATGTATGGCAACATTGAACCGAACTTGATAGTTGGATGGCTTGAGGTGGAACTAATGAGAAATTTGAAGTTCTTATGGTCGTTTTTGTGTGAGGAGGGAGCCTGCGTTGTGATTACCACAATTGTGTGGAATGCGACGTCATGTGTGGCTTATTAGGCAGATTCTTCCAGGTTAAGTTATAAGTGTTATGAATGTGCTATGTGTGACCCCTCTCCTCCTTAAAAATGTTAAGTGATGCTATGTGACTGACTTTTGAACTAAGACATCTTTAAGTAGAGTTGTTAAGAAAGCTTGTTTTCGTGATTGTGAATGCTTTTAAGTTTTACCAGTTGCCCGATAGTTTATGAAGATGTTTGGCCTAAAAGAAATCCTAAATTGCCGAACTATTCAGTGAGTGACTCAACTGAATTGTCGATAGGTTTAGGAAGTTTAAAAGCGAACTAAAAGTGAGTTCGAAAACGTTTTAAGACATTGGTTTTTATATAACTCCTACTTTTGTTTAAAAGGATTTAAACATCTTGAAAAAGGACATGTTAAGGTACTAATTACGAAATTTAGCTGACTTGTATGCTAGCTGCTCATTCAAGTTTCGATTGAGTTTCAAGTTATGAGCTAGTAAAATCATTACGATTTTAAGAAGCGTTTATGTTGAAAAATTATAAAGAAACCTTGTTTGAATCATATGTGAGCCAAGTATTCTAAGTTTTGAAGAGTAGTAAGCTGTGAATGATTTAAAGTTTCAATTTCCTTATGCACCCTTCTTTGAGTATAAAAAGGATTTCAAACGAACTAAAATTGGGCAACTAAATGAGTTTATTACGAAAGTTACTTTGACTTATATGCTAATTTGAATGAGTTTAGTACTTTATATTTCAATAAGCTTTAATTACGAATCTAGTTTGAATTAAACGCTAACTAAGTACCTTAAGTTCCAAATGAGTTTCAATTTATGAGTTAGCAAACTTATTACGTTTATAAGAAGTTTTTAAGTTAAAAACGAAGTCGATTTATGCGTTGGCAAACTTATTTCATTCATAAGAAGTTTTTAAGCTAAGAACGAAGTTGATTTATGCGTTAGCAAGCTTATTTCGTTTATAAGAAGTTTTTAAGTTAAGAACGAGGTCTATTTATGCATTAGCAAACTTATTACGTTTATAAGAAGTTTTTAAGTTAAAAACGAAGTTGATTTATGGGTTAGCAAACTTATTTCGTTTATAAGAAGTTTTTAAGTTAAGAACGAAGTCAATTTACGCGTTAGCAAGCTTATTTCATTTATAAGAAGTTTTTAAGTTAAGAACGAGGCCAATTTATGCGTTAGCAAGCCTATTTCGTTTATAAGAAGTTTTTAAGTTAGGAACGGGGCCAATTTATGCGTTAGCAAACTTATTACATTTATAAAAAGTTTTTAAGTTAAAAACGAAGTCGATTTGTGAGTTAGCAAACTATTTATGTTTATAAGAAGCTCTTTAAGTTAGCAACAAATGAACTATAAACATTTCGAAACGTTATGGCTATTTTGTTAAAAAGTAAGATTTTAGCGAAGTAAGTAACTGAAAAGAAGAAATGAAATATGTCTTGAAGGCTAAGAAAGTGTTAGGCGATTGGCCAGACCCTAAGGGTGGGAACTGGATGCAAAGATGGTATGAGTTGTTTCCCCCAAAGGTAATATTGAGAGTTGGACGTAAAGATGGCATTAGCTATTTCCGAGAACTGGACTCAAGATATGATTATCTTGGTGTGAGTTGTTCCCTCATGTGTGACGCGTAAGAAAACCTTGAGGGGGACTGGACTCAAGATATGACTATCTTGGTGTGAGCTGTTGCCCTATAGAGGACAATATCAAAGTTAGAGTTGCTCTGCTAAGACGCGTTTTGGTCAAAAAGTTAAGTATGTATACCTAGGGGATAACGTGAGTTGTGACTGACGATCTCACTTAGGGGCAGTGTAGATCTCCCCTAGCCAGCACAATAAGATGTTTTTATATTACGAGTAAGTTCCTAATAAATAGGATATTGGCATTTTGCCATTTTAAGCATTTTAGAAAAGAAAGATTTCCAAGGGCCATTATGAGGCCGTATTGAATAAGATTTGAAAAGCTTATGAGGGTCATTAGAGGATCATTACGAAAGCAGTTCTTCTATAGAATATGAGCCTCAAGAGGCTGAGTAAAGTGTTTTTAAGAAAAGGAAGAAAACTTTCAAATGTATATATCCTGCACATATTTTATGAATGTGTCTCCAAGTATAGTTAAATGAAGTTTCAAATGAAGTATGGTTACATCCTATTAATACATCGAACATTTAAGCTTTTAAAGGTGCACATCTTATGAAAGAATGTTTCTTGCCAAGTCTTTCTTACCAATTTGGATGTTTTAGGAGCTTTTAGAAAGAATTATAAGCTATTCCTAAAATATATTGAGAGTCACTGTGTTTTCAAAAGTATGTTTGAAAGTTTCATACTGACTCTTTGTGCTTACGTGTTTACATGCTTGAATGCTTGTTAGAAAGGAAGATTGGTCATTAAGGGCCTAGGGATGAATTGAAGGACTAGTGTGAAGTATAAAGATGGTAACCTTTCCTTCGGGGCTGTGATTGCCTAATATGATAGTATTGTATAAATACGTGATGTGTGACTATTATTGGTATTATTACCTGCAAATGGTTTTGGTTTTAAGGAGTAGGAGAATTCTCACTGAGTGTGTGGTTCCTCATCCCTTTACTTATTCCCTTTTCCAGGTTCAGTTTGAGTAGGTATAAGAGACATTTTGAAGTTATTTTGACGCCGACTCATTAGAAATCTTTTGCCAGCTTGTAAGTGTTCGATGCCTACCACATTGTAAATATTTAAGTTCATTGTTGTATGTGAAAGCATGTAGTCACCTCTGTACTTGTATATGTATTACTTTAACCCTTGTGTTAGTTGTTTGATTGTGAGTAATCCTGGGCAAGTGGCCCGAGGGGTTGAATTTGGGTTATTTTAGTACATATTATACCTTATTACCAGTTACGGGTACCCTTAGTTGAAGTAAGACCCTAAAATGTTGCTAAAACAGGGGAAACTCTTGCATTTTTGTTTTAGAATGACTATCTAAATGCTAATCCAAACCCTCGATCTTCAAGAGCCTTAGGGATTTTCTTCTTGGGAGTCCTGGCAGTGTGACCCCTCCTCGGGTTGGGGGCGTTACGTTAGGTGGTATCAGAGCCATAGGTTTGTATTATGCATTTAGATAGCATAATAGGCATGTGTTATGTGAAAATGCTTGCGTGAAGAATGAATTATCTAGCTAACTATGTTATTCGATGTCATTCTTAAGAATGCAAAATCTGCGAGAGTAGAGAATTAATGTGATTATCCTATGTTCAAAGCTACAACAATAATAGAGGTATCAAGTTACCCAGCTATACGATGAAACTGGTGGAATGGATGATGGGGAAGAGGTTGAGGAGGGAGACTTTAATTTTCGTGAAGCAGTTTGATTTCATTGCAAGATGATCAACTACAGAAGCAGTGAATCTTATGAGAAGACTTATGGAATTCTAGAGGGATAGAAAAAAGGATTTGCATATGGTGTTCATTTATATTGAGAAGGGTTGTGATAAGATGCTTTAAGAAGTGCCTTGGAATTGTTGAAGAAAGAATTATTTATCTTTTCATTATGTTAGGGTTATTAAAGACATGTATGAGAGAGCGGAGACTAAGGATTAGGATGCTAGGAAGAGACCTAAAGGACTTCCTTGTTGATATTAGGTTGTATCAAGGATTAGCTTTAAGCCCTTTTACAATCATCTTGGATGAGTTCACAAATAACATGTAGGATGAAATACCGTGGTGAATGTTGTTTGCTGCCTATATTGTCTTAATAGAGATATACTCGAAGGAACCTAACAAAATGTTAGAAAAGTAGAGACATATTTTTGAGTCTAAAGGTTTAACATTGAGTACTTGGAATGTAAGTCAAGTGAAAGGAATGAACAGGCATGAGAGGAAGTCACCATTGATATGATGATACCGAAGATTAAGAAGTTTAAATACTTGGATTTGACCATACAATGCAATGAAGATATTGATGAGGATATTGGCTTCGCGATATGAGGCTGGGATGACAAAAAGGGAGGTATACATTTAGACTGTTGTGTTATAAGAAGATCCCGGGTTATAGGAGAGATGACCAGAATTAGGTTGATGTGTAGTTATGTAAGATTGGATGAGATCAGTAATAAAGTTTTTAGAGGGAAAGTATGAGTCATACCTAAAGAGCATGAGATGAGGGAAGTAAGGCTTAGAGGGTTGGTCATATCAAGAGAAAGGATATAGTTGCACTCGCAAAGGTGTGAGAGCATTGTCCTTCGGGCCTGTAAGTGGGATAGAGGAAGGCCAAAGAAGAATTTGAATGAGGTGATTAGACTGAATATGAGATACTTAACTTACAGAAGGCATAGTTAGGGACATAAGTTTTTGGAAGTTTAGAATTAGTGTAGTTGATCTTGAATAGATAGTTGTTACATATAGGATTTTAGCTACTTAGTGAATTTTGATATTTTGTGTCAAATGCTTCCTCGATGCGAACTAATATCAGAACCAACTACCATGGAGATGATATGTTAGTTTAATAAGCTTAAACCTCCCAAGTTTAAAGGTGAAATTAACCCTATGGTATACGAGGAGTGACTTCAGAGAATGGAAAACTTATTTGAAATTATGGAGTGCCTTGAGAGGTTCAAGGTGCACCTGGCCACCTATCAATTTGAAAACGAAGCTGAGTTCTGGTGGGGGACAATAGAACCAACTAGAAGCCACTAACTGGCAGTTAGATGCTTAGCTAGAAGGAAAAGAGACTAGGGAACCTGCTAACTCCATGTCAGGTGTTCTCCTTATTGTTAACCCACTTTATGCCCTCATCCTATTTGATTTTGGCACTACTCGCCTTTTTGTTATCCTTGATTTGCAAAGAAACTTGTCAGTAAGCCTCACGAGATGCATATACAACTTTAAATGACCTCTTCCCTAGGAACTATGCATCATACCGATATTACCTTCAGGGATTGCGTTGTTATTGTGGAGACAGATTAGATAGCTAAGCGTAAAGTGACTTGGATTGTGAAAAGAATGCGGGAGAAGAACCCACATTAATTCCTCCAAGTAAGCAATTTCGAGGAAGAAATTCTTTTAAGGGAAGTAATAGCTGCGTACTTTATTTTCCGTTAAGTTGTTCATAATGCCTTTTTACGTCATAAAAATCGTATTTTATTAACGATGTAAGTTAAATTATTATCGATGTGTCTATGTGAGCGATAGTTTTATTAAAAAGAATATCGTCGGAGTTAAAATTATTACTATTATTGTTAGTTTGAAAATTTATTCAATGAATTTTAATAAGCATTATTAACAGTTATTAGCGAGTACTAATTCAAGTAGGAACCCGAATATGATGAGGTTGTCAACCTTAGAAGTAGTTCAATATTTATTAGATCGAACCTAGATATTTTTGGGAATGAGTAATCGATGAAAGGTCATGTTATCAATTTTGGGTTTAAAGTTTGAGTTATGAATTAGACTAGCAGTGCTAAGTATCAAACAGCTTTGAACAAAAATAAAAAGAAAGAGAGAGGGAGGGGCATTTAAGTAATTCTGTGCGAGGCTACCCCCTCTCCTTCTTCTTCCTTCACGCGAGCCCCCTCGACATTCTCTTTCTTCTCTCTATTCTGCCTATCTTCTTGCTTCCCCTCTCCTCCACCATAATCACAACCTTCAAGCTCCAATCCTAGAAGATTTTCGCCACTCCAACCTGCGAAACCTACCCATTCGGCCTCCCCCACAACCTAGTCACCATTTGGCGTGAATCTGGGCAACGTTTCGAACTAACCCACGATGTTTCCAGTGGTTCTGGGTGGTGATTTGAAGCCCCCAACACTTGTCACAACTCAGCTATGCAACCTAGCTCTTAGGTTCTTCAAGTCCTCTATACATTGGGAGTGATTTGAGACATCAAACATCCATCATGAGTTCAAGCTAGTGGGTGAAATTCATGAATTGGGCACAAGTGGGGCTTGTTCATGCATGGATGAACAATACCCGAAGAATTCAGAGCTGTTCGAGCACCTAAAGCCGAGCCCAGCAGCATTCGAACGAACATCAAGCTTAGAATCGAGGTGAGGGTTTATTTCCTTCTAATTACTACTATTTTCAATGAATTTAACCAAGTTTAGTTGATGCATGTCGATTCTGAGTCTAGTAATCAGTTTAGGTAGAATTAGAATCGATATTGAGAAATCATAGGCATGGCGCTGATTTAGGATAATTACATGTTGATTTGATGCATGGTTATATTAACCGATTCGTTGAAGATTTTTAGAAATAACAGAATGTTGTTATCGGGCTGTCGTAGCATCAGTTTGTGGCACTTGAATTTTGTTTTGATGCTTAGGGATGCTAGTTGGGCAGCTCAAGTAATTGTGGAATAAACTAAATTATGTCTAAAGGTTATGGCTAAATCAGTTTGGGCATATTGATGGCTTATTTGTGGTAATTTTATGGAATGCTATGCCTATGGGTGTTGGATTATGAACTAAAAAACAGAATGTCGCATTAAAGTTTCTATTGCACCAGTTTAGTGCACTTAAAATCTATCTTGGAGGTGGCATGTAAGCGTTATGCCCTGAGAATGCTAATCGGGCGATTCAAGGTATGTCAGAGCAAACCGAGTTATACATTCAATGTTGTTATTGAAACAGTTTGATCACGTTAAACTCTGTTTTGGCTATTTGGCATGAATGTTATACCTGTGTTTGATGGTTTCATGTACTATTGGTTCGTGTATGCTAATATTGAACTGAGCTTGGTAGTTGGATGGTTTGAGGTGGAACTAATGAGAAATTTGATATTCTTGTTGTCATTATTGTGCAAGGAGGGAGCCTGGGTTATGATTACTGTAATCGTGTGAATTGCGACGCCATGTGTGGCTTATTGAGCATATTCTACCGGGTTAAGTTATGAAGTGTTATGAATGTGCTATGTGTGACCCCTCTCCTCCTTGAAAATGTTCAGTGATGCTATGTGACTAACTTTTGAACTAAAACATCTTTACGAAGGGTTGTTAAGAAAGCTTGTTTTCATGATTGTGAATGCTTTTAAGTTTTACCAGTTGCCTGATAGTTTATGAAGATGTTTATAACCTAAAAGAAATCCTAAATCGTCGAACTATTAAGTGAGCGACTAGATTGAATAGTTGAAAGGTTTAGGAAGTTTAAAAGCGAACTAAGAGTAAGTTTGAAAATGTTTTAAGGCATTATATAACTTCTACTTTTGTTCAAAGGGATTTAAATGTCTTGAAACAGGACATCTTAAGGTACTAATTATGAAATTTAGCTGACTTCTATGCTAGCTGCTTATTTAAGTTTCGATTGAGTTCCGAGTTACAAGCTAGTAAAATCATTACGATTTTAAGAAGTGTTTATGTTGAAAAATTATGAAGAAACCTTGTTTGAATCATAAGCGAGCCAAGTATTCTAAGTTTTGAAGAGTAGTAAGCTGAGAATGATTTAAAGTTTCAATTTGCTTAAGCAACCTTCTTTGAGTATAAAAAGGATTTCAAACGAACCAAAATTGGGCAACCGAATGAGTTTATTGCGAAACGTAGTTTGAGTTATATGCTAGTTTGAATGAGTTTATTACCTTTTGTTTCAATAAGCTTCAATTACGAATCACTACAAAAACGCGACCATTTAGATACGAAATTAGATACGAAATTTTAAATTCGAATCTGATTTTATTTTAGATACGAAATTAGATACAAGGGAGTTTTCGTATCTAACAGAAACGAAAATTACAAACAAGAAGCATATCTCATTTCTGATAGAAAGGAAATTTAGAAACGAACACATTTTCGTAGTTAACAGAAACGAAATTTAGAAACGAAATTTCGGTTTCGTTTCTGATAGATACGAAATTTTGGTTTCGTATCAAAATTTCGTATCAAAAAAAAAATTTCAAGTTGCCCTGCGAACACATTTCAGACCCGCGTGCTTCGTCTTTCTCGTCCTATGAGCCCTAGCAGCGCGGCGACCTGGGCGACGGCCATTGCGGCTCAATTCTGGCAGCCAAGTCGGCGGTTTCAAGGGCGAGCAGCAGCACATTGGGTGAGTCTACCTCTTGTTCTTCCTTTTTGTTGTTGTTGTTCCCCGTAGCGTCAACCGAAACCCCCTTCTGGGTTTTGCTGTTGTTGTTTCTAGGGTACGGACGATTTTTGGCGAGATCTCCGATAATTCAGGGCGTCCAGGTTGTTGGGGTTTCCGGCAAACATTGTAGGAAGAAGACTTTTCTAAATTTGCTTGTGTAATTACTGTTGTTGTTGTGGTTTCTGGCAAGAACAAACCTGGGTAATTGCTTAATTGCTTTCTTCTCTAATTTGCTTGTGTAATTACTGCTGTTGTTGTGGTTTCCAGCTTGTTCGCTAAATTTGCTTGTGTAATTGCTTAGTTGCTTTCTTCTCTAATTTGAACAAACCTGGGTAGAGACATGTGAGCTTGTGGAATTGCTTGTGAAATTGCATTTCTTCCAGACATGTGAGCTTGTGGAATTGCTTATGAAATTACTTTTCATACTCGTGGAATTACTTTGTCGTGTCAGGGGAGTTAGGAGGATATGTTAATTAAGTTGCATAGTAAAACTTGTGTAGGATTGAAATGTTGATCGAGTAAAGTAATTTATAAATTATACAATCTGCATTTAGTATTGTGGGCTGAACAAATTAGAATTGCTACATAGATTTAAATTGTATTAATGATTTCTTTGATTAATAATGCCACAAAGCAAAGAGTACGAGATCAGAAATAGAAGATCAAACACCAAGTCAGTTGCTCAAATTCTTAAGTTTTATTTTGATTTTTTGATTTTTGGATTGGAGCTTTTGTTGGCATCCTATGCTCAGTAAACGTGAAAATTATTATTTAAAAAATCTTTAAGAAACATCTGTCGTTTAGTTGTACTTTTTGTTTCCTTTGTACTATTGAGCTTCATTGAATGGTTTACTCCGGGTGTGTGGCCTGTAGAGTTGTGGTTTCCGGAATGTAGCCGTTGAGCTTGATTTGGTTATCTTTTGTGCTTCTATTTCACACAGGGGATTTAATGTAGGGCTTAAAGCTTGGGAAATGGTCAGTTTTTAAGGGAAACTCTGTCCGTTTGGTCCCAGAATTTAAGAACAAATCAACTTCTCTTAGCTTGATTTGGTGTTTAGGTCTTCTTAATTTTCTTCTTTCTAATCTATGGCCTTATGTATCCCTGACCAACACAAGTTGACTTTGATAACTTGAAGTAGGTGCCTCCCTCTTTATTGACATCATCCTTAGTAGCTTTTCATCATTTTTTTTAGCTTTGGGAAGGTATTGCACTATGAAACTTTGTCAGATGTGCCCAATTTTATCTAGTATTGAAGGCATTCTCTAGAATTGATAATCTTGGCTAAACGTTGGAATTGCATAAGCATACCAATCCTTCATTCGAATTCAATATCAGACACGTTTATATCAGAGTCAAGATTAGATTGTTGAAAGTACATATTTGCTTCTAACTCTAAATTTTACTAATTGCTTCACTTACGTGATATTTTCTGATGTTCAGTTTTCTACATTGTAGGATGAGTATTATGATATTTTCACTGATGTTCAGTTTTCTACATTGTAGGATGAGTATCAATGTTTGAAGCTGAATACTTCACAGTCAGGGGTCGAAGTTAATGATGATGAACTTTTTCTTGAAGTTGCTGGAGGTGTCAACAATAAAGGTTTGGTCTATGGACTTGGGAATCAAACCCAAGCATATTACGAGAGAGTGGGAGCGTCTACTCAATCCTCACCCGCCACACCCACAGCTTGCACCCCCTCTATGTATGCCCAAATTGTGAGTCGCTTGCAAAAATCAGAAGAGCAACTCAATGCCACAAGAGGAGAGCTTACTCGGATGAAGGAGGAAGTTCAGCAAACCAGAGATGCCATTTCTAGGATTGAGTCTCGCTTTGGGAGCTTGAGCTCTTAGATTTCCCCTTCTCCCTAACCCTTACTCTTAGGTTAGTAACTAACTTGGTATATGTTTATATATGTTGGTAATTACAACTTGTAACTCTTGGATGGGCATGCGATGGTGTTTGGTATACACCTCGAATATTGCTTTGGTCACGGTATAATTTTTGGATGTAAATTGCCAAGTTGTAATATACCTTAGGTATATATATTTGGTTGTTAGTGTATGTGATGCAATGTTGAAGTCTTATGTACTGATGTATTTATGTGTATATATTTGGGAATTCGACAGCTGTTGCAATTATTTGGAATGAAAAGTTCAGTTAGAAATAAAAAAATATCAGGTGAAAAACGCAGCTAGGGTGGTTTTTGCAAAAAACAAATGACAATTAGATACGCACATTAGATACGGAACAAAATTCGTATCTAACTGATACTAAAATAGATACGAAAGTTGTCCTTTCAACCTGATACGAAAATGATGATTCGTATATAATTTCGTATCAATTTGATACGAAAAATTGAAAATCTGATACGAAAAGGTTCGTATATGTTAGATACGAACGTTTTCGTATCTAAATTCGTATCAATTTGATACGAAAAGTTCAAATTTTGATACGAAATGTATTAGTATCTGCTAGATACGAAATGAATTTTTGTTTCTAAATTCGTATCTAATAGAAATGAAAATAAATTTCGTATCAAATTTCAGTATGCGACCGCGCCTTTTGATACGAAATTTTTTTTGTTTCTGTTCGTATCAAAATAGCTTTTAGAAATGAAAATTCATCTTTTAGATATGAAACTTTTCGTATCTAAACGCGCGCATTTTCGTAGTGAATCTAGTTTGATTTAAATGCTAAAAAAGTACCTTAAGTTCCAAATGTGTTTCGATTTATGAGTTAGCAAACCTATTATGTTTATAAGAAGTTTTTAAGTTAAAAACGAAGTTGATTTATGCGTTAGCAAACTTATTACGTTTATAAGAAATTTTTAAGTTAAAAACGAAGTCGATTTATATGTTAGTAAACTTATTTCATTTATAAGAAGTTTTTAAGTTAAAAACGAAGTCGATTTACGCGTTAGCAAACTTATTTTGTTTATAAGAAGTTTTAAGTTAAAAACGAGGTCGATTTACGAGTTAGCAAACTTATTACGTTTATAAGAACTTTTTAAGTTAAAAATGAAGTCGATTTGTGAGTTAGCAAACTATTTATGTTTATAAGAGGCTTTTTAACTTAACAACAAATGAACTATAAATATTTCAAAAGGTTGTGGTTGTTTGGTTAAAATGTAAGATTTTAGCGAAATAGCAACTGAAAAAGAGAAATAAAATATGTCTTAAAGGCTAAGAAAGTGCTGGGCGGTTGGCCAGACCTTGAGGGTGGGAACTGGATACAAAGATGGCGTGAGCTGTTTCCCCTAAAGGTAATGTTGGGAGCTGGGCGCAAAGATGGCGTGAGCTGTTCCTGGGAACTGGACTCAAGATATGGTTATCTTGGTGTGAGTTGTTCCCTGATGTGTGACGCACAAGGAAACCTTGAGGGGGGATTGGACTGAAGATATGACTATCTTAGTGTGAGCTGCTGCCCCACAGAGGACAATATCGAAGTTAGAGTTGCTCTGCTAAGATGCATTTTGGCCAAAAAGTTAAGTACGTATACCCCGGAAATAACGTGCGTTGTGAGTGATAATCTCACTTAGGGGCAGTGTAGATCTCCCCTAGCCAGCACAATAAGATGTTTTTATGTTATTGACATTTTGCCATTTTATGCATTTCAGAAAAGAAAGATTTCCAAGGGCCATTGTGAGGCCGTATTGAATAAGATTTGAAAAGCTTATGAAGGTCATTAGAGGGCCATTACAAAAGAAGTTCTTTTAAGGAATATGAGCCTCAGGAGGCTAAGTAAAGTGTTTTTAAGAAAAGAAAGAAAACTTTTAAATATACATATCCTGCACATATTTTATGAACGTATCTCCAAGTATAGTTAAATGAAATTTCAAATGAAGTATGGTTGCATCCTAGTAATGCATCGAACATTTAAGCCTTTAAAGGTGCATATCTTATGAAAGAATGTTTCTTGCCAAGTGTTTCTTACCAATTTGGATGTTTCAGGTGCTTTTGGAAAGAATTATAAACTGTTCCTAAAATATATCGAGACTCACTGTGTTTTTAAAAGTATGTTTGAAAGTTTCATGCTCACTCTTTGTGCTTACGTGCTTACGTGCTTGAATGCTTGTTAGAAAGGAAGATTGGTCATTAAGGGCCTAGGGATGAATTGAAGGACTTGTGTGAAGTATAAAGGTGGTAACCTTTCCTTGGGGGCTGTGATTGCCCAATATGATAGTATTGTATAAATATGTGATATGTGACTATTATTGGTATTATTACCTGCAAATGGTTTTGGTTTTAACGAGTAGGGAATTCTCACTGAGCATATGGTTGTTCATCCCTGTACTTAATCCCTTTTCAGGTTCAATTTGAGCAGGTGTAAGAGATATTTTGAAGTTATTTTGACACGACCCATCAGTAGTCTTTTGCCGGCTTGCAAGTGTTCAATGCCTACCATGTTGTAAATATTTTAGTTCATTACTGTATGTGAAAGCATGTAGTTAGCTCTGTACCTTTATATGTATTACTTTAACCCTTGTGTTAGTTGTTTAATTGTTAGTAATCCTAGTTGAGTGGCCCGAGGCGTTGAATTTGGGTTTTTTCCGCACTTGTTATACCCTATTACCAGCTTACAGGTACCCTTAGCTGAGCTAAGACCCTAAAATGTTGCTAAAACAGGGGAAACTCTTGCAGTTTTATTTTAGAATAACTATCTAATGCTAATCTAAACCCTTGATCTTTAAGAGCCTTAGGGATTTCCTTCTAGGGAGTCCTGGCAGTATGACCCCTCCTCGGGTTGGGGGCGTTACAGCATATGAAATTCAAACACAAAAAATAAACTTGATTTTTAATGAAAACGAATGTGGGTACCTTGAACAGGTGAGTGAGGGAAATTTGGAAGGAGGGCAGCGGACTAGCGGCTGGAGACTAGGCGGTGTCTGCGACAGTTGGTGGTGAGGCAGTGCACAAATGGTAGCAACTAGGGGGGAGCGTGGATGAAGCAGGGGAAGGGAATGAAAAATGATGTGATTTTTTCCCCTATTTTTGGTGAGGAGAGAAAGTTACGGGAGGTGAAGGGTCTTTTAATTCAATAAGCTAATATGGCCACTTTTAACTATATTCCCTCTTGTTTAAAAAATAAAACAAAAATATATATAAGAGCTTTAATTACCTAATCTCATATTTGCATTATCAAACCCATAAAAGTCAATTGCTCATTGGGCTGCTTAGAAGAAAGATACATCCCATCTTCCTAGGAAATTAAGCTAGCCATTTTTTTCTTGATTTCATTTGCACCCTCTTCTTAACAAACCTTAATCAAAGTCTTAGCTACATGCTATACAAATGAATTTCTCAACTCACCAAAAGAATTTAACTAATAAAACCGTCGAGCCAACCACATTTTTTCACTAATTAGATGCGTTAGCGGCTTTGAGGAGGAGATAAGTTTAAAGACAATAATGGTTGTTACTCAACATGATCATTGGATGACGAAAGAAAGGGAATTTTGACATCTATTTAGGTGGGTCTCCTAACATCGCTTGAACCCTACAAAAATGAATGTTAAAAATTATCGAATTGAATTATGTGCACATTTATTTGATAATGTATTTATTTATTTATTTCTCTATTTTGTTTTTTTTTTTTACTTCACCTAGTCGCTAAGGGACGGAGGTAACATTTCAAGCTTTGCTATTGGCTCTACGCATAACCTTAGTTAGTTGGTTAGTTCGCACTGATCTAGTGATTATAAGGCTCAGGGTGTTACATTAGCTTCTACTTTTCTTCGTCCTAGGCATTGGACCTTGAGGTTGATGAGTTGGTGATGCGACTACTGTGGTGGATAAGACGGAATAACATGGTTTCATTTTGGTTTTCTAATAAGGAGATATATCTCGATCGACCCACTATTGGATTAGCATTAGTTTATTATGAGATGCTAGCTTGTTTCGATTTGCAAGAACTACTTGCTTGTTTAATTTATATCGAGAATTGTAATTGGGACTTGGCTAGAGATAGACATTAATGGATAGTTCCTTAATTCTTCTATTAGGCTAGATTTGTCTCGTAGTTATGATAAGTGCTGAACGTATACATCATTTTAGAGCTATTTCGCTTCATTTTTAGGAGAATTATGTGCTTAATGTTATTATTTATACCCCTATTCTCGATTTATGCTTGGGTATGGTTGCTTGATGTGATTTATAGGATTTTAGGCCTTTTTACCCAGCATTTCACCCTTAATAGATGTATTTTGACATCCCCCACGGACAGCTATGTGCTGCTACGCCTGTTGAGTAAGAAAAGATTAGAAAACCGGTTCCAGACCACGCTACGGTCGGACCACGGTGTCTGCCACGGACCGTAGTGAATAGCGAAACAGTTACCTCTTTGTTTTCCTTCGGCTGTGTGGCTGAAAATGTCTGAGCCCTCCTATAAAAGGGCTTCATTCAGGCAGTAGTTGAGGAGGGAGATGTGTAGGAATATAGAGTAGCATAGTTTATTCTCTTTCCCAAATTCTAGTTTTCTTGAGTTTAGATTTTAGCTTGGTATTTGTATTGGTGAGTAATCTTGACTGTGAGTGTTTGATCTTGAGGTGGTTTGAAGGCCTTGGTTGAAGGCTACTCTTAGTCAAGCCCTTTTGCTCAGATTTCGCAAAACTTTGGTTAGTTGTTTGATCCTTAATCATGCATGAGTCATTTAATTTTTATCTAAGGATTTAGTAGTTTATGAAAGTGTTGTTGGATCATAATTTAATCTAAAGAATTGTGCTTATTTTCAAGATTACTTTGATTTCATTCTATCAAGTGATTATCATGTTGTGAGTACGTTTTTAGCCAAAGTTTGCATGCACACTTGAAACAATCGGGTGAAAAACTGAAAGGTAACATTTGATTATTGGACTGCTTGATAAAACCTAACATAACATCATCTTGCAAGAGAGATTTGCATGTTAGGAGGACTAGTAAGTAATCGAAGATGTTTAACTTGGATTAAGACAAATTAGTTCGAGAGAACGACTTTTGCTTAGTTTAGTTAAATTTGGTTGATTTCGAAAGAATAGGCCAAATTTTTGGATAGATTGCAATTCATCGAGATTAACCGATTTGAGAAAAAGCACATGTTTGTTGTTTTGATCCATTCACTTTTTATAACTACATAAATTCCTAGGCATGTTCCCTTAATTGATTTAAAAATTAGTGAATTAGAAGTTGTTAAATCGAAATCATTTGAATTGGAATTTTACTTAGCATATTCTGATAGATAAGACTCGATAGATTATATTAGTCCCTGAGGAACGATATCTTTTATCTATACTATGACTACCCACACGCTTCCGGCAATGGTCAAGTTTTTGGCACTATTATCGGGAACTAAACTGTTAACTATTGAGTTAGTCTTGCGAAAGTGACTAAGTATTTTATTGTCTTTTGTTGTTATTTTTCTTTTCTTGTTTGATTGCGTTGGTAGTATTGGTGATAGTGCTTATAGAAATTTTTCTTGTTTATGCGAGGTCCAATCTTGTACAAACCCGATCCTGAGATTGAAAGGACTTTCTATTAAGGAGGAAGAAGCAAAGGATTGAAGAACAAAGATGCAAGGCAAGAAGGAATGTAACAAACATGGCCGGTGGATGAGGTAACCAAAGAAGAATGCTTCGAGATTTCGTTACCCCTGGAGTCCAAGGGATCGCCTCAAGCATCACTCGCCCTACTGTTGATGCCAACAATTTTGAGCTCAAACAGGTGCTCATTTCGATGGTGCAACAATCCCAATTTGGAGTAACGCCTTTGGAAGACCCAAATCTACACCTCTCGGTCTTTTTAGAGGTTTGCGATACGTTAAAGTTTAATGGAGTCTCCCTTGACGCAATTCGCCTATGTTTATTTCCTTTCTCATTGAGGGATAAAGTAAGGGCTTAGTTACACTCCTTGCCATCTGGATGCATTACCACTTGGGATGAGTTGACAAGAGCCTTCCTTACTAAGTTTTTTCCTCTGAGTAAAACAGCAAGCTTGAGAAATCAGATCACCAACTTCATGTAAAAAGATGAAGAGACGCTCTATGAAGCCTGAGGGCTGAGAGCGGTTTAAAGATTTATTGCCCCCATCATGGTCTTTAGCGTTAGATGATTACCCAAGCCTTTTATAATGAAATGACCCAGTCTGTATGGTCTTCTATTGATGTAGTGGCAAGAAGAACTTTGATGAACAAAACTGAGGACAAAGCCTATAATCTAATTGAGGAGATGGCACTTAATAATTTTCAATGGTCCACCAAAAGAGGCCAACCCAAATGGGTTAGAAGTAAGCTTAAAGTTGATGCACTTACTTTACTTTTTGCTAGAGTAGATGCTATTACTCAAAGATTGGACCGAATGAATGTTAATGCTGTGAATTCTAGTGCCCCTTCCCATTGTGAAATTTATGGTTCTATTGAGCATGTGGCTTTAAATTATCAAGTTAGGAGTCCTTTTTCCTAGGACTGTAGTGAAGTTAACTATGTTCAAAACTTCAACACGAGACCGGCCAATGGCCCTCATTCTAGTACCTACAATTCGGGTTGGAAGAATCATCCGAATTTCTCCTATAGGTCTAATCTAAACCCGTCAAATGTGCTGCATATGAATGCTGGACCACCCTTGGTTTTCAAAGACCTCCTTTCTCTTCTCAAGTACCCCAAAAGTCCAATTTAGTAACAATGATGGAAAGTATGCTTACGGTGCAACAAAAATAGAATGAGCATATTAAATAATTAGCCTCGAAGGTTGATATGCTTACAACTCATAATAAGATATTGGAAGCCCAGATTGCCCAAAAAGCAAGTTTTTCATCTACACCCCCAGACAGACTTACTAGCAACCCGAACCTATTCCTCGTGAGCATTGCAATTGCATCACTTTGAAGGAAGAAATAGAGGAGTTAACTAACCCTGAGGATGTACCAATGGAAGACGGTAGATAAATAATCATGTCTAGAAGTAAGGAAAGGAATAATGGTGGCAAGACGGCCATATTGGTAGAGAATGAAACTATAGAGTTTCTGACAATTTTCCCCCATAAGCTCCCTGACCCAGGTAGTTTTTCTATCCCTTGCACTGTGGGACAAGTGAAAATTGGGAGAGCTCTATGTGATCTAGGTGCAAGCGTTAGTATAATGCCATATTCTTTGTTTCAAAAGCTTCACCTAGGACTATTACTAGCCGCACCCTTTTCACTACAGTTAACTGATGGTTCTGAGATGCAACCCATAGGTAGATTGAATAATGTGCCAGTCAATATAGGAGATATTTGGGTATTAGAGGACTTCATTATAGTTGATATGCCCGAGATCGATGATGCTCAAATTATCCTAGGTCGGCCATTTTGGCTACAGCTGGTTGCCACATTGATGTAAGAAAGGGACAGATTACATTTGATGTGGAAGTGTGCTATGCTGCGTTTTGTCATATGAAGGAAGACGTGGTTTCTCCTGGTTCTTCTTTATTGGATGCATTACCCCTTTCCCCTGAGATTGATATAGAGGATGTCTTAAATTGTGAAGACCCTCTTGATTCTGACTGAATTTCTTATGTGGACCCCAACCAAAGGTATGTTAAGGTGAAGTTTATACCTCCTATGCCACCTAACACGCCCGAGGTTGAGGTCCCTGTACCTAACGAGTCTTCTATGAGCGACTATTGCAGGTTCGCACAAGTTGTTCTCTCTATGCTCTCTATAGAAGGATTTGATGTAGAGTTTGATTTAGGGGTTGAACAAGTTGATCGTAACCCACCTGATAGGCCATGAGTGTGCTTTGTTTCATACGCAGATGATGCATTATGGCACCGTGTCATGAAAGCAAAGGACCTTCAACTAGAAGTTTTAAGATAGTACCTTCAACTGAAAAAGTTTGATTTTGTGGTCTAGGATAAAGCCAATCACCACACACATTCCGATCCGAACCAAGCATAGAAGAGGGGTAAAGCTCTTGACCTTAAAAAAGCGATTTTTGGGAGGCAATCCAAGCTCTTTTTCCTTTTTCTTTTCTTAGCTTTTCTTTTTACCATTTTTATAGTTTGTGCTTATTTTCACCAAAAAAAAGGTTAAAAAAAAGAAAGAAAACAAAATTATGAATGAAATGTTAGCCACCATGGCCAGATCCCCAGAACCACGGCCATGGGGTGCCACCAGAAAAATCAAAAAAAAAAAAGGAGCAGCAGACACCACGGCTAAACTGTGTAAACCTTACGGTTCGTGGTGTACTACTACGGCCCGCAGTCTAGGTTTTTGACCACAGTGCCAACTCATCTTCCCCACATTTCATCTTCAACCTCAAGCCTTTCTCTCTACCTCTATTTTCTCTCTCTAAACCCTCAATAGCTAATACCCTCAATGTTCCCTCATTTCTTCTTCGTATTTACTCATTTTTCACCTAAAGTCATTCCCCTTCACTCAATCTTTTCTCTTTCCCCATAAATTTCATCTCTTTCTTCTTCTTTTTCTTCAAATTCGTCTTACTTCACTCATCCACCATACCCATCCTCTTCTCTCTCTTATTCTTCTTCTTTTTACTTAATTTCTTCATTTTCTTCTTTAAAGTTTTCATATTAGTTTTTCGTTTTGATTTTTGTTTTGGTTTTTACAACAATGGCACCAACCAAGAGACAAAGGAGCACCAAGGAGGTTGGTTCTTCAAGCTAAGCACCACCTCAACTTCAAAGGACATCCCGAAACATATGTGCTAGAGGTAACATTCCTCACCCTCTTGGTTTGACATATCCTAATCATGTTGTTAGTTATAATTGCTTGAATGAATGCATGTTTGTAGCAACTAGATATTAGGATGGGGAACTGTTAGCTCGGTCAAGAATGTTAGACGATATTAGATGGTTATCTGCAAGAGGTGGTATGGGACACTTTGTGGAAATCAAAGAGCATACATATCGGGACTTGACCCTTGAATGTTTAAATACACTCCATGTCAAGGTCACTAGAGGACCTCAATGTCAAGCCGGATACATATCGTTTTATTTGCAGGGTCAATTTTATGAACTGAACTTAGGTACCTTTTATAGTATCTTCGGTTTTTCACCTAGTATGGATTTATCGAACTGCTAAATCCCCGCAAATTCAACTCGAATGCATTTTGCGGTGAACTTTCGAGAAGTGTTAGAGACAGCACTAGTTCATCAAAGTGCACCCGTATTAGAAACCCTTGCATTAGAGTAGCACAACATATCTTGGCTTGTTCCCTTTTTGCTCGGGTTCGATAGTCTGAATGTCCCGAGATTATCTGAGTTGTACTTTTTATCATGTCTGCTTGATGGTGTCCAGCTGACCCAAGTTCCTTTTTAGCTAGGCAATTGCATAGTGCTGATGTTAGCACTAAAGGTTGGATAGTCATAGGTGGGATTGTGACTACTATTGCTAGATTTTTAGGTGCTGAGCCCAACCCTAAGGATAGAGTTTCTGGGTCTGAGCCGCTTGATCAAGCTGCTTTTGAAATTATGAAACTTTGTAAAGTTGAGGCTGGGCGTTTGTGTTGGATTTCCCCTGGGGACCGGCTTTTGCCGCTTTCCAGTGTCGATCGAAGCACCCTACTTCATAGGGCTAACCTTTATTGGGTACCTGATGATGACGAGATTGTTCAACCCACACCCCATCATCTAGCCCCTCATTCTAGTCAAGTAGGACCTAGTTCTTCCTCTCAACCACCTCCTCCTGACTATACCGACCTCCAAGACGCCCTCAAATCCATTCAAGAGGAGCAGGTTTCTCTTTGAGCATTTGTTGCTTCTGAGAATGCCGATCTTCGGGACTTTGTCCAAGATTATGGGATGCTTGCTATCCAGACACAGTCTTTTGACATATCTCTTATGGTCAACCACCCCATCCTCCACCACCACCTCCTTTCTGATTGCTCTGTGTTACTCCCCTTCCCTTTTTTCAATTGTATGCCCACATTGAGGGAAATGTGTGACTCAAGTATGAGAGAGTTAGTCGTTATATTTGGCGTCTGATACCTGTTTTGGTTTGATGTGATTGTGCTTTGTATATGTTGTTAGTGGTAGTTTTTAGAAGTTTTGATTTAAGTTTTAGTTTTGTTTAGAAGTGCATTTAGTTTTCTTTTCATTCTAGGTTGCATTTTAGTTTTTCTTTTATTAATTTCCTTTGTATTTTAGTTTTCATTGTTATTATGAGCATGTATAAAAAAAAACACAAAAAAAAAGAATTAAAAAAAATCCTTCAATGACAATCTTTATAGATTTGGGAGACTTCTATGGTTTAGTTTGATCCTTTGATTCACCCAAATTGTGCATAAAAATGTTTGCGAATGAGTTTACAAAATGATCTCCATGTGTTGACCACATGTTGGATGCGAATTGATTTACCCCATGAGTCTTTACATGAATTTTAGTTTATGTTTACTAGTGAGCTAGTTTAGACTTTGGTAGATGTCCCCTGAGATTTTGAGCTTTTAGAGGCTATTTATTAATGTAGTCTCATGTTTCTTTCATGTGTGACTCTTCCTTGACATCATTTCTCTAGGATTTGCTTTGATTCTTATTCAAGATCACATTTTACAATGCATTTAGGCAATATGGTTGAGGCATTTTTCTTTGATTTGTTAACCCACGGTTAAATAGCCACCTTTGCTGCGTAATGTATCCCTTGCTAGCCCCTTTGAGCCTATGTCCAACTTTCTTGATTTGAACCTCCTTTTATAGCCCATGGTCAAATACTTGTCTTACCCTTAAGCCAAGACTAGAGGAGCATTTCATTCTTATGCATCATAGGGCACTAGTAAGGTGGATTGTTATCTTTTAGTAAATTTTGGCTGTTTGGTGAAGAGATGTGAGATTTGATAAATTCCTTATTTCATTATACAAAGTTTAGAGAAGAGTTGGAATTTAAAGTTCATTATGGATTTCTCCTTTGCTATCCTTTTTTTTAAAAAAAGAAAAAGACCCAAAAAAAGAGGAAAGAAAAGAAAAAGAAAAAAGAAAAAAAGGAAGAAAGTGTTAGTCTTCTTGGGATTGTAAGTTATTTGTAATTTTTGACTCCTTCTCTCTTCAATGGGAGATGGATTTTGTTGATGAATTGATATGGTCTAAGAAGAACATAGGCTGATGCATTGTAATTGTTTAGCTCTTAGTCTCTGACTTCTAGCTCTTCATTTCCAAATCATTTGTTCCCCTCTTAGCTGTAGCCCATGGCTCCTTTACAACCCTATAAAAGTCCTCATGATTGTCTAGTGTGTTTACATATTAGTGATGGTCAATTTGTGAGTCTCATCAAGCTTATGGTAGATTTGAGTCTAAGAAATAAGAATTGAGAGAACCTTCATTATTAAACACATGAGTGATGAGAGCCACATAACTATAGAGAGGTTCTACCGGCCATGCTAGCCTTACTTGTTTCATACATTGAAATGACTGTATTTGACGATTTAGGGAGACTGATTGAAGTTTGACATTGTGGTCTTTCAAAAGGTTTTCGAAAATTTCATTCCCTAATCTATTTATTAATGATTTTTGTGTCTTTTTGGGCTATCTTTGGATCAGCTTTGCCATTTGAATGTTACTTATATCCATCCTGAGGAGGTTCTATGTTTATTTATTTATTTTTTTAATCATTACTTGAGGACAAGCAATAGTTTAAGCATGGGGAGTTTGATCATTGCTAAATATATACATCATTTTAGGGCTATTTTGCTTCATTTTTGGGAGAATTATGTGCTTAATGTTATTATTTATAGTCCTATTCTCAATTTATGATTGGATATGATTGATTGATCTGATTTGTAGGATTTTAGGCATTTTACCCAGTATTTGACTCTTAATAGATATATTTTGACCTCCCCCACGGATACCTATGTGCTGCTATGCCCACAGAGCAAGAAAAGAGCAGGAAATCGGTTCCAGTCCAAACCACGGCCGGACCGTGGTGTCTGCCACAGACCGTGGTGAATAGAGAAACTGTTATCTCTTCGTTTTTCTTCGGCTGTGTAGGTAAAAATGTCCGAGCTCTCCTATAAAAGGGCTTCGTTCAGGCAGTGGCAGAGGAGGCAGATGCGTAGGAATGTAAAGTAGCATAGTTCATTCTCTTTCTCAAATTCTAGTTTTTTTTAGTTTAGATTTTAGCTTGGTATTTGTATTGGTGAGTAATCTTGAGTGTGAGTATTTGATCTTAAGGTGGTTTGAAGCCTTTGGCTGAAGGCTACTCTCAGTCAAGCCCTTCCGCTCAGATTTGGCAAGACGTTGGTTGGTTGTTTAATCCTTGATCATACGTGAGTAGTTTAAGTTTTGTCTAAGGATTTAGTAGTTTATGTAAGTGTTGTTGGATTATGTTTTAATCTAAAAAATTGTGCTTATTTTCAAGAGTGGTTTGATTTCGTTCTATCAAGTGATTATCATGTGGTGAGTGGATTTTTTGCCAATGTTTGCTCGCGCACTTGAAACAATCGGGTGAAAAACTGAAAGGTGACATATGATTGTTGGACTACATGATAAAACCTGACATAACGTCGTCTCGAAAGAGAGATTTACATGTTAGGAGGACTAGTAAGTAATCGAAGATGTTTAACTTAGATTCACACAAATTAGTTCAAAAGAACAACTTTTGCTTAGGTTATGCAAGTTTGGTTGATTTCAAAAAAATAGGCTAAATTTTTGGATAGATTGCAATTCCTTAGGAATAACCGATTTGAGAAAAAGCACATATTTGTCGTTTTGATCTAATCACTTTTCATAACTACATAAATTCCTGGGCATGTTCCCTTAATTGATTTAAAAATTAGTGAAGTAGAAGTTGTTAAATCGAAACCATTCAAATTAGAATTTTACTTAGCATATTCTAATAGACAAGACTCAATAGATATATTAGTCTCTGCGGAACAATATCTTTTATCTATACTATGACTACCCGTACGCTTATGGTAGTGGTCAAGTTACTTTTGTTCATTTTGATAGTTATTATTAATCAAGATTAGGTTTGGTTTAGCACTTTTTAGTTGATTGGATTTGTGTTTATTATGTTTATTTTTTTTAATTTAAAGTCTTAAATGATTTAGAGTAGTTTTTAGCAACCTAATTTTATCCTATCCCTGAGGAGGTGACCTATAAGTGCTACAACAAAAGTTATGCACTTCCAGCTCCATTATTTTACATTGAAAATTATGTACAAGAATGAAAAGAAAGAAAAATTTGAGCACAAATGGAGAACATAGGCAAGCCAAAGGACAAAGCGAGTCACAACCGACAATTTTAGAGCTACTAGCTCTAAGTAATGAAAATTTCTAATCAAAGAACTAACCTAGATCTCATGGGGTTGGTTATTGTGATATATTTAGTCATTATCTTATGTGATAATGTCATGATATATTTGGCTAGTATTGTAATATTCAGTGGTAACCACTTCCTGTTTTGTCTCGTTATTTTATTATAATTAGGCTTGTGTATATGGACATATAGAGTTCAATGAAAGGCAAGGCAGTCAAAGCCGTTGAGAATAAGCCTCACTTTTGATCTATCCCATCTCTCTTGCATAGATTTCTTCACGGTATCAGAGCGATACTGTTAAACATTCATCTGCCATTTCCATACTTCATATTAGTTAGAAAACTTAATACTCATGCCTAGACCTGGCAATGGGTCATTCGGTTTCGGTACGGGTCAGGTCAAATTCGGGTTGGGTCATGTTCGGGTTAAGTGACATTTCGGGTCTTTTCGGTTTGGGTCGGGTATGGTTCGGTTCAGGTCAATTTCAGGTCAACCTATTTTTTATCAAATACGCTCGTAATGCCAAAATAAACAACTTTGTAGAAAATTTCGAGTCGGCTATGGTTCGGTTCGGGTCAATTCGAGTTTCGGGTCCACTTTCGAGTGAGGCTATTTCGGGTGTCGGGTCGGGTATGGGTCCAGGTCGTTCGGTTCGGGTTTCGGGTCTCGGGTCAGTTTTGCCAGGTCTATTCACGCCCCCTACTATCATGACTAAAGAGGGAAACAAGAAAGGGTTTGTGATCGAGCCATACTCTCCATATTACCTTCATCCATTTGAAGGACCTAGGGCCTTAATCACGGCAGTGATGTTTTATGGGAAAAACTATGATCTACGGGAGAAGTCGGTATGGATTGCTTTGAAAGCGAAGAACAAACTCGGGTTTATTGATGGGAGTTTAACTAGACCCGAACTCAAAGAAGGAGAAGCATTCTCAGCATATCATGCTTGGGACACAGTGAACTCAATGATATGTTCATGGATTTTAAGCCTCATCGAGCCTAGGTTGCGCCCGAGTGTGGCATATGCAGAGACAGCTGCGACTATGTGGTAGGACCTTCAAAAACGGTATGAGGTCACTAATGCTCCGAAAATCTATTAATTAAAGGAAGGAATTACTGACTGCAAAGAAGAGGGATTAGATGTGGTGGGATTTTACTCTAAGTTGATAAATCTGTGGAGCACGCTTAATAACCAGAATAAGATTCCTTATTATACATGTAAAAGTTGTACCTGTGGAGTAGCGGTAAAGATTGTGAAGATGTTTGACAAAGAAAAAGCCTATCAATTCTTGATGGCTTAAGTGACGAGTTGTACGGATAAATCTGAAGTCAGATTCTTACACAAGAACCCCTTCCTCAGATCGAAAAAATGTTTAATACGGTGGTTCAAGAGGAGCAGCATAGGAACCCGATGATTACCCGAGAAGACAGAACACAATCAGCAGCTGCTTTTGCAATCACCTATGACGAGAAAGCTCAACCCTAAACCGAAAAGGCATACGTAAACATTGTGATCGTTTTAGGCACGACGAAAATAGTTGCTTTGAGATTATAGTGTACCCACCCGGTTGGGGGTCCCGTGGAAAAGGAAAAGGCCGGGGGAGGGGTTCCCACGGTGGTCGGACCGGTAGAAGCCAAGGCAGAGGGGGAGGCTAAGAAGCGGCATTCTCAGTAGGCTTTATTTCTAGGCCAATTGGTTCTGGACAGCAGGCACAAGAGCTCAGACATGAAGAGTAGTGTAACAACACGTTTTCTGGGTTCACGAGTGACCAAGTGCAGAAGCTCCTCAGTTTAATGGAGCCTTCAAAGTCAGGTTATGAGAAATTGGTAAGTAAATTATACTGGATAATTGACTCGAGCGCATCTCGTTATATGACGGGGGACTTGCAAAATCTTGAAGATAAGATAATTATTGTACCCATTCCCGTGAATTTGCCAAATAGAGCAAGTGTGGTAGCAAGACATAAAGGGAGTATGACTTTGGGTCCAAAAATTAATTTGGACAAAGTCCTTTACATACCAAATTTCTCTTCACTACAATGAGCCAGCCCATTAGAGACCGAAGAATTTGGTCTCAAAAATATAAAATACGGTCTCTATTTAATTTTAGAGATCGAACAAAGACTGTTAAGTGCCGGTCTCCAAAAGTTTGGTCGTAATTCAAATTTGGAGACCGAATTGCAAACATCGGTCTCCATCTGAGACCGAATTTTGAGACCAGAGTCTGCTGAACGCTCTTGGAGTCTGGGCCTTGTTGGTCTCCATTAAAGACCAAAAGGCTCGGTCTTTGCTAGAGACCAGTTTCTTTCGTCTCTAATTGAGGCCAAAATGACTGGTCTCCATTTAAGGTTGTGAGTTTTGGTCCCCAGTGGAGACCAATATTCTCGGTCTCTAGAGGAGACCAGCTGTATACTTTGGTCTCAATCAGAGACTGGAGCCCCATTTTGCATTTTTGAAGACCGCAAGTTTGCCCCAGTCTCAAACAAAGACTGTTGATTTAATTTCGGTCTCTAATTTGCCTATATTTTTTGCAACAATTATGCGAACTTGAATGTGCTATTTACATTTTACACAACCTGCTATTGGCATATCCACGCCACCATTGCTACAGATTACAATAACTCAATGTACATACCACACATTTGGCTATCCGAAATCCCACATTACACAAAAATTTTCACATTTCGTGTTCCGTAAAATTATTCAATTACATCGAAGAGTTCCATATCCAACACTTTCTACAACAACATCCAAAATAACTATCGAACGCTTCCACATGGAAGCATTAATCAACAATGGTTATATAGGCGTTCCACACTCAACCGCTTCAACTATAACAATTACACTCCTACTAACATAGCTAAGGGGTAAAACCGTACGTACTTAACCCTATGAGGATGCCTGAGAGTGATTGGCACACGAAAGGTGGCCAAGGAGCGCCGAGAAGCTGTCAAATCGAGCATTAAGCTTTAGAAGTCCAATTCTTTGCTTGTCCCTAGTAGCTTCCAACTCCTCCCTAGTAGTCCTTAGCTCCTCTTCTGTCGAATGTAGACGAGCTTGGGTCGTCTGGAGCTCATTTTGCATCGTTTGCAATTGATCTTGGAGTTGGGTAACTATCGGAGGGGAGTATGCCGACGAAGTACTGTAGCTACTGCACATAGACTTCGCTGGTCTCTCGAACATGGCGGGACCCTCTCTACCAAGTCCCTACAGAGTGCCCTTCTCGCTCCAACCACCACATGCCTTGAAGAAGAGGTGATCATCTATTGATGAGCCAACTTCCACATTAGTATTGGCTTTCAGTTGCTCATATTTTTCCTACATCAGATCATATATAAAAAGTCAAACAAGTAGCTTGTAGAAAGATTTCAGTCGTCTAAGTTTAAAACAAACTACTGTTATGGTACATACATAAACACTCTGAGCGCAAGTATCGCATCAAATCCACTGACCATTCTCATCAGCCTTTGAATGAGTGGCAGCAAACAACTTAGCAGCATAGTGGCTCCTGTTCAGTTACTTCGCCTATCATACAACAGGTCTCGCACTACATTAGCAACTCATCAAAGTTGAAAAACACGTTATCAAGTTTTGCATATCATATATCCATACCAATTTTATAGCCCACATTGCAGCTGAGATTGACCCCTGACTGTGCCCAATCTCAGCCTCTGGCCATTCCGCCTTGCTCTTTCTCTTTTATGCAAATCACCTCTTGAACTCCTCATCAGTTTCCTTCTTGTACAACAATGATATGCAAACATCACCCGTCATCCAAGTAATGATCTTATCAGGAAGTTCATTTACGTCCTTGTTCACCATATCTTTCAACCTTACACGCACCTTTTCTTGCCACTCTTATCTGACTAGTGCCTCATGCGACGGATTCCATCTGAATTGATGTAGCACATAACATATATATACATATATATACATACATACATCCATACATACATACATACATACATATATATATATATATATATATATATATATATATATATATATATATATATATATATATATATATATATATATATATATATATATATATATATATATATATATATATATATATATATATATATATGTAATAGATCTATAGTAATCTTATCTATATCTGTATATAATATGTATTATATATATCAAGATATATATATATACTTATATGTGTGTGTGTGGTATATCTATATATATGTGTGTGTGTACCTAATATATATATATATATAATATATATATCTATATATATACTATATTTATATATATCTATATATATACCCAAATAGATATATATATATCATATCTATATATAGACACACACACACACAATATATATATATATTATATATATATATAATATATATATGTAACATAAGAATATTAATTATGTATTCAAAATGCACTAAATATAAATATATATATATTCTATATATATATACATATTATATATATATATAGATTTATATTATATATATATATATATATATTATATCTATATACACATATACTATACCTTACATATATATATATATATATTATATATAGATATATCTAATATATCTTATTATATATATGTGTGTACCCCTATTATACATATACATATATATATATAATATAAATATATTATATATAACTTATATATATCTATATAGATTACTACATACATACGTACATATAACGCATATACATATACTTACTACACACACACACAAGAACACACACACACCACACACACTATACACGACGCACACATACACGCACACACACATAGCCATTATATATGATATATAGACACATACACACACACACACACCACATCATATATATAATAATAGACCCCACCTATATATATATAGTAAATAAATATATATATATATATATATATATATAGTATTACTACTAGATATATATATAATTGATATTATATCTATGTACACACACCACACCCACACATATATAAATGTTTGTATGTATGTTGTGTGTGCGCTGGCGCGCGCGGCGTGTGTGTGTATATATATCTATGTAACATTACATCACACTATATATATATATTATATATATACACAACACCATACACACACACATAACAGATGTGTGTGTAGTGTTTATATATATATATATATATATATATTATATATAGATAACTATATATAGTATCTATATATATATATAATATATATCTAATGTATACATATCTATGTAATAGTACATTATTGCTAATATATATATATATATATAGTATATATATATATATATCTATTAGATAGTATATGTATATTGTATATATATATCTATTACATGTATATGTATATATCATGTCTATATATTATGTATACACACACTATATACATATATACATAGTCTGTCACTACATACAATGTCACATATATTATATATGTATGGTATGTAGGTTCTACATTTTTAAATAATACGTGTAAAACATATCTTATATACACACACACACACCCGAACACGCACTCAGCGCGCGCACTACACACACACACACACACACACACATATATATCATATATATTATATATAATATATATCTATTTATATATAAGTAAATATATATCTATATCGTCAAGTAACTGGATATCCATATGCATATATATATATCTCTATAATATATATAGTATTATAGAATATATCTATCTATATAGTTCTATTATGATATATATATATATAGATATATATAGATTATGATAGCTATATATATATATATATATATAGATATATATATACTATATCTATCTATTATATATGGATATATCTACAAATATATATGCCATATATTATGCATGTACTTGTATGTATCTATATGTATACATATATCTCTATTATATATATATATTATATAGTATGTATATATATATTAATAATGTGTATATCATTTGATGTATATATTATATATATATATATGTATATATATATAATATAGTGTATATATATGATTTCTTTAAATATGTGTGCGTACGTAAATGAACATATATATGCATATATATACATATATATATATATATATATATATATATATAGATATGTATGTGTGTATTTATATTATATTATATATATATTAATTATTATACTATATATAATATCACACACACACACACACCACACGATATATTATATTTATATATTATATATTATATATATGTGTGTGTGTGTGTGTGTGAGTGTGTAATATATAGATATATGTATATGTGTGTGTATATATATATATATATATACATATATATATTATATATTACAACATATATATATATATATATATATATATCTTATATATATATATATTATATATATATATTA
>JAKOGI010001244.1:0-172500 GCA_029747015.1 Carnegiea gigantea
GATATAAATCAGGAATTAAATCATGTGTACCTGATAATCCTGTAAACGTGGTTAGGGATGAGGCCATGATTCTCACGCAGATCGAGTTCCCGTTTAGGGCGTATCGTTATGATGGCTAAGGTGAGGATGAGACTCACGAGAATAGAGAGGCAGAGAGGAGGCGTAAGATTAGTATCTTGATCTCTGCCTAATACCTCTATTTATATACACCCAAGGGGAAACCCTAATTAGGTCATAAGGGTAATTACGTCCATCAAATAATTACCAAATAAATACGTAGGGTATTTATTAGGTCAATGATCAATTAATTAGATAAATGATAACTCAGGCCACATAAAAACGTGTCCAACATTCTCCCACTTGGCCGAGTAATCATTTATGATGAGTATTAGATAAGTCTGATCAGATTTTAATACTCATTTTAGCTCTAAACCGAAATTGTAGCAGAGAAATACAGTCATTGAATCGATATTCAATTCAAGACCCCCATTAATCATACTACAATACCAAATTTAAAACTTAAATAAGCTAAGAATCAAATTGACAATTAAACCCATAAGATTATTTTGTACATAAATGTTGTCTATATGTCTTTAGGCATGCGTAGACACATTCAGAGACAAAACAAACAAAACAATGAGGAAATTTTATTATTAAATGCAAGCAAGTACAATATGCAACTAAATAAGGTCTTTAGATAACCCCATCTTCGAAACATGTTCTTCGAAAATCTTAGGAGGGAGACCTTTAGTCATCGGATCCGCAAGCATATTCTTAGTACTTATATGCTCAATACAAAGTTTATTTTCCTCAACTCGCTACGTACGAACAAGTACTTTGTATCAAGATATAAAGCAGCGCCAGTCGAACTGTTACTGTTCGAGAAACTAACGGCGGCTGAGTTATCACAATAAAGCTTCAATGGTCGAGAGATGGAATTAACTACTTTGAGTCCAGTGATAAGGTTTCTGAGCAACATTCCATGACAGGTTGCGTTGTACAGCGCAATGTATTCTGCCATCATCGTAGAAGTTGCAGTCAACTCTTGCTTATGACTCTTCCACGAGATAGGTCCGCCAGCTAACATAAAGATATACCCTAAAGTGGATTTCTTGTCATCTTTGCACTTAGCAAAGTCAGAATCAGAATAACCAACCACTTCTAAATTATCACTCCTTCTGTAAGTCAGTTTATAGTCTTTTGTCCCTTGTAGATATCGAAGAACTTTCTTAGCTGCTTTCCAGTGATCAAGTCCAGGATTGGTCTGATAACGACCTAACATTCCAGCAATGTAAGCGATATCTGGACGAGTACAGACTTGTGCATACATAAGGCTTCCTACTACTGACGCATAAGGTATCATTCTCATCTGTTCTTTTTCAACCTCTGTTTTCGGACATTGAAATAAACCGAAAACATCTCCCTTAACTACTGGAGCCACAGAAGGAGAGCAATGTTGCATGTTATAACGTGTAAGGACACGCTCAATGTAAGCCTTTTGAGATAATCCCAAAATACCATTGACTCTATCTCGGTGTATTTCGATGCCAATAACATAAGAAGCCTCCCCGAGATCTTTCATGTCAAAATTACGCGAGAGTAAGCGCTTGGACTCATGCAACATGTCTAAACTATTACTTGCCAATAGAATGTCATCTACGTAAAGGACAAGTATAGTAAAGTTGCTCCCACTCATCTTGAGGTAGGCGCATTGATCCACTTGATTCTTTATGAAACCTTTTGACTTCAAGACTTGATGCAACTTTAGGTACCATTGACGTGATGCCTGCTTCAACCCGTATATGGATTTTTTTAGCTTACAGACTGAGTGCTCTTGACCTTCAGATTTGAATCCTTCGGGTTGTTTCATGAACACTTCTTCATCCAAATCGCCATTAAGGAAAGCGGTTTTGACATCCATCTGATGTAGCTCTAAATCAAAATGAGCTACAAGGGCCATAACAATTCTTAAGGAATCCTTTCGAGAGACAGGAGAAAAGGTCTCTTGATAGTCAATTCCCTCTTTCTGAGTGTAGCCCTTTGCAACCAATCTCGCTTTGTAGCGTTCAATGTTTCCATTCGGGTCCAGTTTTGTTTTGAAGACCCATTTACATCCTACGGGTTTGACACCGTTGGGTAATTCAACCAAATCCCAAACATCATTTTTCTTCATGGAGTCAAGCTCTTCAATCATGGCTTTACTCCATTCGGAAGACTGATCACTGTTAATGGCTTCATTATAAGAGGTAGGATCAGTAAACTTTCCAGCATCCATTTCTGCTTCAGTCAGGTAGGTAACATAATCATCAAAGTTAGTAGGCCTTTTAGACCTAGATGACCTCCTGAGCAAATTTTCAGGTTGAGCATTGGCGGCATTGTCTTGATGGTTATCATTTGAGGTGTCTTCATTTCCAGGTACATTAGGAGTAGGAGGTGGTGCAGTGTCCTGCGGATTGGCATTGAGTACAAAAGGAGTAATTGGAGGTAAAGTAATCGACAAGTCTATCCCCCCCCGCGTCTTGTACTTCTAGCAATTCATCATAAGGGTTTTCACTACTCCCACTGACCTTAAAATCTTCAAGGAAATGAGCATCTTTGGTTTCTACAATGCGAGTGACATGGGAAGGACAATAAAATCTGTAACCTTTTGAGTGAGAAGGATAACCAATGAAGTAGCAAGTTACAGTTTTCATGTCGAGTTTCTTCAAGAAGGGATTATAAAGTTTAGCTTCGGCAAGACAACCCCATACTTTCATATATCTTAGACTCGGTTTCCTTCCTGTCCAGAGTTCATAAGGAGTTTTAGGGACAGCTTTAGAAGGAACCCTATTGAGTATATGAACAGCTGTTTTTAAGGCCTCGGTCCAGAGAAATAGAGGTAAACCTGAGTTGGCTAACATACTGCGTACCATGTCCATTAGGGTCTTATTTCTTCTCTCAGCAACACCGTTCTGTTGAGGAGTACCAGGCATGGTATATTGGTTTACAATCCCCTGGGCCTTGCAAAACTCATAAAATGGACCAGGAGCTTGACCCACATCAGTATGTCTACCATAATATTCATCTCCTCTATCTGATCTTACAATTTTTATCTGACGATCAAGTTGTTTTTCAACTTCAGTTTTATAATCTTTAAAAGTTGTAAGTGATTCAGATTTTTCCTTAATGAGATACAAGTACATATAACGAGAATAATCATCAATATAAGTGATAAATGAGTTATGTCCAGTTATTCCAGTGATAGAGTAAGGACAACTAATGTCAGTGTGAATGAGCTCTAATAAATTAGAACTCCTTGTGGCACCTTTCTTATTCACTGATGTCATTTTACCTTTAAGGCATTTGACACATGTTCCAAAATCATTGAAATCGAGAGATGGTAACACTTCATTCTTCACGAGTCTAGATAGACGTTCTCGTGAAATGTGGCCTAAGCGTTGATGCCACAACATGGATGAAGTTTCTAAGTCTCGTTTTCGTTTTCTCTTTGTTAGTGTCTGATTGATATTATATGACAACAAAGATTTGGAAAAATCACCATCTAGTTCTAATTTATAGAGACCACCATCCAGAAAACCATGACCAAACACTTGAGAATTGAAACTAATAGTAAGTCTGCCATGACCATGAGAAACATCAAAACCGTCTATGTCTAACTTTGGTCCTGATACTAAATTCCGAGTAATCTCAGGAATATATAAGGTATCATAAAGTTTAATACACAAACCAGTTTTCATTATTAATTCTAAGGTTCCCATGGCTTCGACAGCTAATTCTGTTCCATTCCCCAGCTTAAGTGTTCTTCGGTTTCTTTCCAGCTTCTGGATTGTAAGGAATCCCTGAAGTGAGTTGGTTACATGAACCATAGAACCAGAGTCAAACCACCATGTATTAGTTGGAACATTTAAATTAAAGGACTCAAGTATCATGTAAAGATGATTACCTTTCTTCGTCAGCCACTCTTTAAAGTCTTGGCAGTCTTTCTGTCTATGTCCTTCCTTGCGGCAGAACTTGCAGTAAGACTTCCCTTTGGAGTTCTTAGAGCTGGAAGAAGCACTTGCATCACGTTTCTGGACTTTAGAAACTTCCTTCTTATCGACATTTCTCTTCCTCTTCTTTGGATTAGTGGTCATGAGGTAAGCCACATCAGGTTTGTCCAGCTTCAGACGCTCTTCTTCTTGTACGCACATAGCAATCAACTCATTCATCGACCACTTGACCTTCTGGGTGTTGTAGTTGACCTTGAAAGCTTCAAAAGATGCAGGAAGAGAAGTCATTATGAAGTGCACCAGAAAACCTTCACTGATCTCCATGTCTAATCCCTTGAGCTTGCGGGCCATGTCGTTCATCATCATGATGTGCTCACGAATGCCGCTATTCCCGTCATATTTTGTAGTCACCATCTTCAAAATAAGAGTACTAGCATGTGCCTTAGAAGTTGCTTTGAATTGTTCCTCCACGGAAGCCAGATATGTTTTAGCATTAGATGAATCTGGAATAGCTCCCCTGATGATTATGCTGATGGAATTTTTAATAAGCATAAGAGCCATTCTGTCGCACCTCTCCCATCTCTCATGTACTATTTTATCTTCAGCAGTACTTTTATCAGTGAGGGCAGGAGGGGCAGGCTCTCTCAGTGCATAATCAAAATCCAACATGCCAAGAGTTAGCATCAGTGAATCTTTCCATGAAGAAAAATTAGCACCGTTCAAGGTCTCAATTCCCATATTTGGGGCTGATAATGGATTCAGATGAGAGAAATAAGACACAAAATTAAAGAAGAAGTTAAGAGGTAATGAACTAAGGCTGGCGAAGTTAAGGACCATTATATAGTAATGAAGCTGTGATAATAGTCTATTATAACACCAAAATAATAGACTAAATTTAATTCTACTCAAACAAATGGCTTTCACTTTGGTTATGACCACTTATTTAAGTATTATGAATAATAAAATAATGATGTGCAATTTGAATGTAACACATCACCTTTGGGCAGAAGTGAAACATTTAAATTTTAATGCACATATATATTTAGTTCGCAGTACACAATTATAACACATCATCTTTGGACAGAAGTGAAATATTATGTATTTAAGGCGAGTGTCATGCAAATATCTGTTTAAGGATATGCACTAAATGACAATGCTTAATAAGGCTTGAAATAAATTTCACAAATGTTACACATCACCTTTGGGCAGAAGTGTACTCTAAGGTATTGTTCAAGTCAAGCAAAATAAATCAATTTAACTAATCATAAAATGAATTTTATTTAAGATTAGTCAAATGACTTATAAATTTAATGTTAATAATTAATTAACCGCAAAAGTTAAAGCGATTCGGGCGGGGCTACAAAAAAATTTGGGGACCCATTGAAATTGATTTAATTAAAAGGCGTATAAGGCAAGAGATTTTCAAGTAAAAAGATTTAACCTTTTCAATGGTATTTTAGCATATCCCTTACTTAGTTTTGCTATTCTAGGTAAAATAAATTCATAAATAAGGAAATAGAATATATTATGCAAAAGTGAGATATGCCATACAATTTAAGGGAACACAATTATATTCCAAAACAAATACCAGAATTAGAAGATTTCATCAAAATAAGGATGAACACTTCAAATAATTCATCACAAATTATACTTGCTGATATTCGAAGCATAAGAAAGTAATTTTATGGATTAATTCCGAAAAACTTAGATCTTAATTTTAAGGAAAAGTAATGCTGATGTCCGAAAATAAAAAGAATTGATTCATCAACATAAGGCTCTGATACCACATGTTGATCAATTCTTAAACATAAAAGATATAAATCAGGAATTAAATCATGTGTACCTGATAATCCTGTAAACGTGGTTAGGGATGAGGCCATGATTCTCACGCAGATCGAGTTCCCGTTTAGGGTGTATCGTTATGATGGCTAAGGTGAGGATGAGACTCACGAGAATAGAGAGGCAGAGAGGAGGCGTAAGATTGGTATCTTGATCTCTGCCTAATACCTCTATTTATATACACCCAAGGGGAAACCCTAATTAGGTCATAAGGGTAATTACGTCCATCAAATAATTACCAAATAAATACGTAGGGTATTTATTAGGTCAATGATCAATTAATTAGATAAATGATAACTCAGGCCACATAAAAACGTGTCCAACACAGCATGACTATCTGAATAGGTCCTTATGCTTCCAGTTTAGCTATGGGTAAGCTATGATTTGCTGTGGGGTTTCCTGGTTGTGTTTTGGTCTTTGTGCTTCCAGCAAAGTTGTTTGCAATTTGCGATTTTATTTGTGTCAAACTCTTCTGCCTTTTGGCACTGATAGTATTTAACAAATAAAAGAAAAAGAATAATGCTCATCCCATATATAAATTCACTTACTTCCAAATCTGGATTTGTCATGCTGTTGTAATCCATGTGGAGTAAATCAACCAGACAACAATCATGGCACCAAGGATGTGCCCATAATCTTATCGTATGGCCATCATTCAATTGCCACATCGTGCCCTGTTGAATGAATTCACGAGTGCAGAGCATGCATTTCCAAACTCAAGAGCTGTTCTGCTTTCATTTACAGGGGAAAAAAAAAAATCGCCAGGGGAGTCATGTTTGGCTCTCATTTGTTTAACCCAAAAATTATCCTGTTTCAAAATAAATTTCCATGAGAGCTTCAGCGTTAAGGCAGTATTCATTGCACCCATTTTTCTCGGCCTTAATCCGTCAATTTTTGTTGGGTTTGCAGATCTTATCCCAGGCATGCAACTAGTGGTAATCCATTTTTTGTATTGGATTTCTTTCCAAAAAAACTATCGATTAATGTGATCTAGTTTTTGGGTAACATGAGTGGGTAATTGGAAACACTGCATGGTATCAGCAGATAAAGCCTCTAAATTTGACTGAATAAGAATAGTACATCCAGCTTTAGACAAGAAGTTAGCTTTCCAATTACTTAACTTGGCTTTGCCTTTACTAGTAAGCTTTTGGAACATATCTAAGTTTGGACGACCCTGAAAAACAGAGCATCCCAGGTATTTCCCTAGAGAAGAACTTGACGAATGTTAAAAATTCCCACAACATGTTGCTTATCCAAATTAGAACTACTTTTAGAAAAGACAATATTGGATTTATGGAGTGTTTAGTTCATATATATTAGAATTTAGTTATTAGCATACAATTCTTTTTTAAACCAAGTGATTGAAGAAAATCTACTCAATCACATTAGTCAATTAGCTGATGATTATGAGTTGACATAAAAGATTATGAATAGTTGACTAAATATAATATTAATGAAGGACCTTCTGAACCCATAAAATATAATGCTACTTTCAAAAGACCAAAAGCTAAGTTTTATGACTGCATAACTACTGTTTAAAATGCTAAATTCTTAAAAAGCTAATCCGTACACTAGTTTAATGAAAAATTGTATGCAATAGATAATTAGTGTCTCGATTTGATCAAAATGTTAAAAATTACCTAAATGTTATTGCACACTAAACACAACCTAAATGTTATTACATAAAAGATTATGGATAATTGACCAAATATAATATTGTTCTTTTTTCAACAAATACAATGTTATTATGTCCTTAAAAATTAAAAAAATTATCAAACTGTAAAATGTTGGAGATTATTTCCCTAAAAATGGTTATGAAAATATATAATTCTAAATTATGCATAAATAATAATAAATTGTTTTGATAATTAGTTACTGCAATGCAACTTTTGGTAAGTAATTAATTTGATTCAATTATTTATGAAGAGGTACAAGTTGGTTTGGCTAATTAACTAACTTACGTTTTTTCAAAGTTAATGATGAAAGGGTGAATTTCTGTGTTAAAAAGGTATAATGAACTCTATGAACTCTCTAACATCATAAGTCCTTTAAACTCCGCGAGTCTCTGGACTCTTAAGGATCTATTTTCATAGTTGTAAACATATAGATAGGAGAAGCTTTTTTGTATCCCAAAATACCTATTCAGTAAATCCTATTGCATGTAGATCGATGAATAGAATTTGTAGAAAAGGTATATTTCACCTGTCTAGAAGCCTCGTGTTATTTAATACGAAGTTTGTCTTAGACAAACTGGTATTGGTATACTAATTCTTATAGCTTGTGCGGTGCATGAAACCACTTCTAAATGGTCCTGGTCTCATATCTTATCAAATAAACTTGGTTTTGTGCTGATCGATGGCATGCAGAAAAATTTGCCGCCTAAGATTTGATAAACGTGGGAGACTTTGTATTAAAACATTTTTACAAGTAACATAAATAAAGATAAATGTAGATTTGGTCTTTTGCATGTTAATTACAAGCTAAGTCCAAGGGAAAGACCTTCCCTCCCCATTACTGTATGATTTTTAATATTGCATGTATTTTGCTTTTGGGGATCAAAAAAAGGCAGCCTAGCCTTAATCAGTTTTATGGATACATGTATTAAAAATGTGGACCTGTTCAATTTATCCCTCTAATTTCTGATGAGTTGCTGATTTAATTTGCTGGCCTTCATATAACCCTTTTCGTGTTTCTTATGACCCTTTTCGTGTCTCTTTCTAAATAAAATTCCTATGCTGGTTTGAAGGGTGCTTTCATTTAAAAAAAAAAAAAAAAGAGTATATATGTATTCCGTGTAAAGAGAGGTGTAAACATTTATACGTAAGATTTTGATTTAAAGTCCATAACTTCAAGTGATTTGAATGCCAAAATTAAATAAACTGACCTTCTAGATTGTAGTTTATAAGTGTTAAATTTTTATATGTCAATCGGGCTTTCAATGAAACGGTCATGCATATAAGCTCAAATGAGATTTCATCCCAAAATCAATTGGTAATGGGTGGAGTAACTCAGAAGTTTATATACATGCTCAAACCCTTTGGTTCTATCAATATGAGACAACATCCACTTTCATATTCTTTGAATTTTATTCACGTGGGATAATGCCTACTTTCATACTCCAACAATAAGAAAGACAAGTTTATCATATAAATTAGTATTGTAGTTATGTTGATATTTTTTTGGATAATTATGGTGACAATTCTCAACTTTCTAGTGAAATAAGTGCCCAAACTTTATATAATATCAGTGCCTAAGCTTTTTCAATAATTAATATATTTGTTACGGTCCTATTGCAAGATATGGGATTTGAGTCCCACATCGATCATATGGGGGTTGATGTGGGGTCTATATGGGCTTTGGGTTCTCCCAACCCTTGAGCTAACTTTTAGGATGGACTCTTCCAAAGTCCTGTATCAATTGGTATCAGAGCCAACCCCATGTCTCTGTGTCCTCGCACATTGGATGGTAACACCGGTATTGCAGTGCTCGCCCAGGGCTAGAAGGTTCTAGCGCACAGCTAGCCCGCGGGTGCCTGGGCTGCGGAGCGTGGTGGATTGTTACGGTCCAATTGCAAGGTATGGAACTTGAGTCCCACATCGATCATATGGGGGGTTAATGTGGGGTTTATATAGGTTTTGGATTCTCCCAACCCTTGAGCTAGCTTTTGGGATGGACTCTTCCAAAGGCCTATATCAATTGGTATACCTGACTTGTAGAAAATAATATTTTTTAATAAAAATGGGATCAGCATCATTAATAATAATTTGGACATTTATTTTAATAAAAAAGCTCATAAATTAAAAAAGGGATTTGTGCATTTTTGTTTAAAAAACATTTACCTTTTGTGATATTCTTTAAAACAAAGAAAAAAATTGTTAGAGCCATTGGAAAACTAACCAATTTTTTTTTTTTTCAGAAATTCCTGTGTGAGATGGTCCCATAAAAATTTATTATGAGACCGCCTACGTTGCAAAACATTTTCCTTCTAAATTTATATGGCGGTTAATGAGCACGCAAGACATCTCACGATATAAGTTATCATGAAACGATCTCACATAAGATTTACTATTTGTTTTTACTTAATCTATCTTCAACGTTTCATAACTAATTTTTTTTTTTAAATGCAAGCATGATCATGATTTAATTTCTACCCATGTCTAGTAATATTGTGATTTTGCCTAAAAAAGGATTCTCTACACTTTCGTGTACATCAAAATTTTCAAATTTCTACGCCAGGAAGAAGATAAATGGAGATAATTTGAGAGGGAAGTTAACTGACATAATCCTTAATCGGTTTCCTCCTCCAAAACTCCCTCCCCATTCTCGTTTTTCCTCGCCACCTATCTTCCTTAAATCTTCGTTAGTAGCAGTTCAATTGAATCAAAGGGAACAGCCTATGGCTGTTCCCAAGTCCCAATTTCTCTTCTTCTTATGTAGTTTTTAGTATTAGTTTGTTTGAACAGTCTCTTCAATTGAGAGATTGATTAATATCTTGTTGTAAGAGGTGTACGTCTCTCTCCACTTGCGAGAGTTGATTTTATGTTTGTTTTGTTTTCTTTGTGTGTTTTGGATCGGTCATGCATTATATTGTAAAGTAGATATCCGTCAGAGTTCGACTTTTTATATCGAAAGAAATTCTTGCTCAGAAATATCACACCAGATTAGTGGATTGACTTTTACCAAGAAATTGAGACATAGATGTGGATCTATTCTTCAGGCTGTATGCAGTAACAACGATTGTGGGAAAATAAACAATCAATATATTTCAAGTAATTATTTTTGATGCTGAGGTTTTATTTTGACATAAAAGATTGTATTTGTTTATGTTGAATATGTGTTGTAGATGCCATATGGCTAATTATCTAATAAATTCTTCCATTTCGTTGCACAAAAAAAAAAAGAAAATAAATGGAGATATTAAAAGACCTTTTTTTGAGTTACATGCCCCCGCTTTAGGCCCTGTTCGACAAAATTAGCGGTTCAAGTAGTGGATAGTGGTTCAAGTAGCGGATAGCGGTTCAGGCAGCGGATAGCGGTTGTAATTTAGCTATTAGCAGATAGCTGTTTAGATAAGCAGTTGAAATAAATGTGTTCGGTAAATTTAGCTATTGAATTAACTGATTAATGTGAATTGACATAAAATAATATAGATAATTTCCAAATATAAAATTTGGTAAGGATATTTTTTAGCAAAAAAATATGAAACGCTACTTTTAAATGTCAAACGTTAATATTATTAGCTTTTCAGAAACGCTGCTTAAAACGCTAAACGCTACTTAAAACGCTAGTGAAAATACTATGTTACCGAACACTAAAAATTACTTGATGAATGTATTGACTTAGTCAAAACATTAAATGCTACTCAAAACGCTGTTGCTGAACATGCCCTTAATTTTGTATCTATTCACTCCTAGTGCATCCACAATATAATTACATTTATGCATATACGTTCAGTAATTACCCATAGACCAATCATCCTATTAATCTCCCTTAATTGTACACCCACATAACTCTAATGAATACAATTATGTCCCAACTCTCAAGTTCGAAGTAGGTGATATAGAAACCCAAAATCTTACAAATTTAACATTGTAAAATAAACATATTATCATATTCAACAATATTTTACATTAATGTATGAAAATAAATAATTTATCTATATGCCATACTTCTTTTTTTTTTTTGAGATCCTCCTATTTGCCATAACTGAAAAAAAATTTATGTAAGTTTCATAAGAAAAAGATAAAAATCATTCCGAATAATTATGCACTTTTAATTTCAAGGTAATTTAGTGAGTTGAAAAACAATCCAAGTAGAAATTCAAAAATTACTAAAATTATTATTTGAAAATATGTGAAATAGTATACAACTAAAAAATCCATTGCATGTGAACTTATTAATTTGCCTGATAGAAATATAAATTTTTACAAAGAAAATTACTAATATTTGGTTTCTCAATCTCAAAATTAATATTTGTGACTCCTAGAGAGCATTTCCAAAGCCATCTCTCCATGTTTGCTTTTTTTATTAGGCCATAAGATAATATTAATATCAGCTTTTTATTTAACAATATATTTCTGTAGGCTCTAAAAAAATAATAAAAAGTGCCACATCCAAAAATTAATATAAATTAATTATTTTGGGTTAGCCATTTAATTAATTTAATTTATCTAAATAAATTCGATCGAGTTGACTGCCAAGTCATGATCCAAATGACTACCAAGTCAATGGTCAAATTGACTATTAAAATCGTCAGTCAAATTGACTAACAAGTTAAAAGCCCAATCAACAGTCCAAGAAGACGAATAAGTCACAAATTTTAGTAAGGGGAGGGGATTCTTTCCCTATAAATAAAGCACTACTCCCTTCTATTCAGGGTGTCGAAAATTCATTCATTCAAAAGGCATTATGAAGATTCAAAGTGTTAATTTCTCTAGAGGAAGACAACAAGGATAATCAAAACGCGTGTCGTCTATTAGTGAAGATCAAAGAAAACTCGTCTTGATTAAGGTCAAGCCTCTTAGACCTTCTCTCATTATCAAATTCATTGAAATTCATTCAAAGAAAGTCAAATCAATCAATTTGATCGAGATTCAAGTTAATCGACCCTCTTTCAAGTAGAAATTGAAGATTGAATCAGAGGAATTATTTATTTGTTCATTTTGTAACAAATATACGAAGATTGTACTCATCCTTTCTGACATCAATACAAATTAAATTTGTCCATATTTCTTGTTTTATTTAATTTTAGGTTTGAAATTTGTGTTTACAAATTTTTGGCATGCTAGTTGGGACATCTCTATCTCTCATCTCTTTCTCCAAGCAAACAATTTCTACACTCCTTTGAAGAAGAAATGGCTTCCACGAATGCCATCCTTCAACCTTCGAAGAAGGAGACTATCGGATTTATATAAGAAGAATCCGCAAAGGCTAGTGTTGCACCTGGCAATTGAAGCATTGGAGTGATGACTAGAACTATGACCAAAGTTGCTGCCTCCATCACCCTAAAATAACATATTGTGATCCAACTTTTTCGTCACAAAAAACTCAAAAATTTGGCTTGAACTTACCTGCTGATGGAGTCAATCAAATTGCTTGTCTCCTTAATTTGAAGCTAAAACCTCTTATTGTCTTTAATATGAGGAAGACTCTACCCTGTGGGCTGAATGAATTCCAAGCCTACACCAATCCTAGGTTGCGGCCGTTGGTGATGCACTAGTCTCTCTGTCTCTCTCTTTTTTGTGAAGTAAGTAGCAAAAAATGAGGCTATGGGACGTGATTTATATGAGAAATCCGGATGGAATTGTGATGAATTTTTCAGTTGAAAATTCAATTTTTTTTCACTTTTTCCTCCATTGAACCTGGGGTTCAAAAATTTTTTCTGAAAATTTTTAAATATTTTCTAACGGAAATTTCATCAAAATGTCAGAATGCTGTCAGAATGTCAGATTCCGTCGAAATTCCTGAAAATCTATCAAATTCCATTGGAGATTCTGACGGACCTATTTTCAGTTAGAATATTCTGTCGGAATAAAACAAATGTTTAGTAGTGGCAAATCAAAAACTAAATACTTAAAATGTGTGCTCAGTAGTGAGGAAGCGAGTGGGGAAGAAGTCACCATGGGTGGTATAGCAATACCAAGGGTCAAGAAGTTCAGGTATTTAGGCTCAATACTTGAGACAAAAGGAGTATTGATGAAGATATTAACCACCGTATTAGAGTGGGATGATAAAAATGGAGGATTACTTCTAGAGTATTGTGTGATAAAAAATTTTTGTAGGATTGAAAGGAAAAGTTTACCACATGGTAATCAACCCAATTTTTTAATATGGTTCAAAGTGATGACTAATCAAAATGACTCAAGTTCAGAGGTTGATGGTAACAAAGATGAGAATGATTCGATGAATGTATGGATATACGAGACTGGATACAATAATAAATGAAGTGATTAGAGATAAAGTAGAAGTTTCATGGATAGAAGATAAGATGAGGAAGACTAGACTAAGATAGTTTGGTCATATAAAGAGGATGCGTGAGACTACACCAGTGAGGATGCGTGAGACGATTAATCTTTCAGAGGTGTAGAAGAGGTAGAGGATGACCAAATAAAAGTTGGAATGGGGTGATTAGAAATGATTTAAAGTATATAGATCTAACAAAGGATATGACCAAGGATAGAAGTTTGTGGAGATTTAGGATTAAGGTTGCAAATTAGAAGTAGTGTGTTTCTAGTCCTTTCTTTGACTTTTGTTTAAGTAGTGATTGTTGTTATGTTGGACTGATTATTATTCTTTCTTGCATGTGATGCAATCATGTGGGCTAGTAGAATGATCTTCACAGGGTTATTATTATTGTACATCTAATTATTTGAGCAATGTCAGCCCCCACCTCCAATTGTTTGAATGTAGACTTCTATTGGTCAGATTAGTAATATATTGTTGCTTGATGTTTAAGGCACGCAAAGCTCTTATATATTAATTTATGTTATTTTAAATAATTATGCCTTATGTTTGCCAAGCTAGTCCCCAAAACCCACGAAATTGGTGTTGTTGTTATTATTGTTGAGTAAAATATCAATATTATTATTAAAAAAAAGTACAATATCAATGCTCCTTTGCTAAAATGCCATTTCACTCAAATCATGCATGTAAGTGTAACATATATCAACCAAATATCAGTACATTAATACTAAAAATTATCACTTTTTTTTCCATCACATTAAATTATTCATCTCTTAAAATTTCAAGATGTTGAATTATTAGTTTCACAAATTTTTATACAACATTATTCACTGAACAAATCTCAAAGCATTATAGTGTTTTGTAGTATATTCACACCCAAAAAAAAAAAATGTTTTGTAAGTATATATATAATATAAAGCCCACACATTAAGTGGGTCCTAAAATAGTAAATATTCCTCATCAATAATTCAAAAAACATGGTCAATGGCCACAGTCATCCGATTGAAGAAGACACTTGGACTTTACTTGACATGACCCAACTTCGGAACGTTGCGAATTTAAAGATCCAACAACGAGGGTGGTGCATTGTATACAGTGTAGATGCGCGGTGCCCTTCAAATTCTGATTCACGTATGTGAGAGGATGTCACGGTCAGATTAATAATTGTAACTGTGCAGGATGTATTGTCGTTTCCTAATATGAAACAGACCAAAAGAAACCAAAAGCATCATGGTGGGGTTGCTTGTTGATTAACGAAGATCCCAATTCACATTCGAGTTTAATGGCTCTGGTGATGTCGTTTTGGAGCGGAGCGATCATTTCATTTTCCGTAATGTCCTTCTCGGTGCCTACCACGTGACTACTCGTGGCATCCATATGTAGGCTCAGCACGTCCATGTCAAGAGTTTTTAGATTTTTATTTTTTTTCATTATAATTTATTAAGGCAGTTTTATGTGGACCTTCCTAATGGAGGTACACACGAGAGATTGACAGGTCTCAATGTGACCGAAGGAAAGCTGGTTTTTGCTTCCAATGAGGTCCAAATCATTACATGATCAGAGATTTAGATTATCATATACATGAATGAGTGTCTGCTTACGTTAGATTAGAAAAGTATTTATAAATAAGTTGTCTGTAAATTAACAATTTTTTTGATAAAGGTAAATTAATTTTTTTAAGTGAAAAAGACGAATTGGAGTGATAAATTATTTTTTGAAAGAAATTGAAATGAACTGTAAAGAAGGTTGTTAGATAATTTAAAACAGTTAAAAGAATTGGATATAACCAAAAGTTGTAGAAGATAATTGGGAAAAAAAAAAAAAAAACCCATGAAGGGCGGTTGAAAGATCCTAAAAAGCTTCCCCTCCAATTGAAAAAAAAGTTACCCATAAAGAAGTAAAATAATAATAATAAAATTATTACAAGTAGAAAAGTCTATACAAATCCAATATATACATCTCAGCAAGAAAAGAACAACATATAGACGTTGAATAATTCTCTATGGTGAAACAAAATATCCATCATTTCTCCTTCAATTTTTTTTAATTTACAAGAGAATGCTATTTTGTTGATTTAAACAGTGTATCAATCGTTTAAATCCTATATTAACTAGTAATTTTTCACATAAAAAATATGAGTAATTTATCCCTTTTAACAATAATATTATTCATTTTATCAAATAGCATAAAGAGATATTATATAACTATCGCATCTTTTTACAAATTAAACAATAGTACCCTTTCTTCCTCCTACTCCATCCTTTTAAAATAACATCAAAAACAACTTGTAATGGAAAACTTTTAAAACTAGGTATAAAATTGTGTGAAATGACTATCCAATATCTAGAAAAATCAATTTAGAAGAAAACAAATATTAACGATGCATAAATTGTACCATTATATATTTAGTGAAATGAATATGTCTAATCATATTTTAAATAAATTACTTTGTAATAATCTAAATTTTTGGTGTAATTAAAAGATATAATATCTCGTACTTCTCTAATTCTCTTTTATTTTGTTTCCATTCTAATTGCTCTTGAACTATGATACTAGTGGTAAGAAATGGGTCGACCGTTTTTGTGTTGGCATCGACAATATTATTAAAGTGTACTTCATTGGACATTGGTAAGTTAAGAAACAAAAATATCGAATTATTAAATAGGCTATTAGCGGTTTAAAGCGCTCCAACCCATTAACATGCTATAGACAAGCTGGCTATAAAAGACCCGGCCTTGGTATTGACCTTATTTCAACCTATGAGGCAATCTACCCACCTCAAAGGGGACTCAATTTTTTGCTTTGACTGGACCCAATTTTGACTAATAAGTATTCTGAATTTTTGATATTTGACCAAAAAACAATAACTCATAGAAAAGACGATTTAAACTCGTTAGGTCGACCCAAAACTCACAAACCTCTCCTCTTAAACCCCAAACATAAAATCAATCTTGCCATCAGCTCCCCGTGCATTTTTAGAGACTTTGGTATGCCACGAAGACGTTCCGCAAATTGAGATTTGGCTGCAGAAGGAAAGAGTTCAGTCGTCTTCACTAGAAACATCTTTGCACACCCATTTCATATATTGGGTGTTGCGGGTGTATTCGACGATCAAGGAGAAAGAGATGCGGCAAAAAGCAGGGCTATCTGCCACGTGAGCGTTGAGCGGCTACTTGGGCTTTCCTTCATTCCCGGCAAGGAAATAAATTCTTTTAAAATTGGGAACTTATAGGTCAATAGAATTGGAAGGTGATCGGATACTACAACCTGCTTCTTCTTTTCTTCTCTTTCCTTCCGCCTTCTTTCTATCGAGCAACTATTTGATTGCCAATAGAACTCATCGAAGCAATTTTAAGAGCTAATTGCTTAGAAGAGCTCGAAATTTGACCTCCCACAAATGGATGGATATACGATTCAAAATACGTCCGCCCACATTTTACTCAAATTCGAAATATACTCGATTCATATTTTATCTGAACTTGAATACCATCAATCCATATTTAACCTGTTCATCTAAACTAATGAGTTCAACTTCTTATAACCTCATCTAAACAAGAAAAATTTGTACATTATAAGACTTGAACCCGTGCCACCAAGGTTATAACCTTTAAAAAATTGGCTTGGTAATCTTTGTGGCAAGCTAGACACCACGGGTAAAACAGGGAACAATATTAGTTAACTAACATAGGCAATTGTTGGTTAAATCTAGACAACTATAAAAGGATTTTCTTGATTATAATTAGACGCTCTAAAAGAAAAACAACTATCTGAAGATGATGGAAGTCACAAAATTTAAGGAAAGAGCTTATTATATCTATTATGAGGAACGGAACTTCAATTATAAGAAGAATTACAAAGAATTTAAAGAAAAAGTCTGGAAGTAAAAACCAAGTATATATGATGTTAAGATTTCATCAATGGCTTCTTTGACTTCAAAGTTGATTATGACTTTAAGCAATTTTAGATCTAATAGGTTAACTTCTTTGCAGGTTTTTGTAACCTTATTGACCTTTACTAGTTGTCTTTGCATTAATTAAGCGAATTCTATGTTCGTTTTTTTAAAGTTTTAGTTGAAGAGTTAAACTCGAGTCTAGTAATTACTTTCATACCAATTTTAGTGTAATGTGATGTCTTATTTAAAAGGAAAAAGTTAGTTATGTGCTCATGTGGCAACTACGCCTTCAAAAATATTTTTGTGAAACAGCCTTACTTAAGATGGGTTGTTACATTTATACTTTCACAAATGATATTTAATTATTTATGGTTTTTAGGCTTTACCTAGACCACAGATAGAACACAAAAATTAAAAATGTCTCTATCGGTCGATCTCAAATGTGATAATTATTGTACCATTGATCAAGAACAAACGTCATTACCAAACAAAAATCCAGCATTAATGCAAACAAATTTGAAAGAGAGTGGAATACCATGAATCAAGTAGTATAGAGATATAAAAGAATTTGGAAGAGAGTGAAACAGCCAAGAATCAGGGTGCAGATTGTAGAAAGTTCCAATGCAAAAATCCCAGTAATTTTAGACTTCTAGTCTTAAATCATTCATTTTACTGTAGTCGAGTTATCGTTGATCCAATAGTGGGTAGAATTCTCTTATCATAAATTTTCTTCATTCACAAGACTCGAATATGAAATCTTACTTAAGAAAAATAAATGTTAAATTACTTGAACTAATCTTTACTAGTAGTAATTTTAGATTACTAATCTAATTGTAGTTGCTTAATATGCACGCTAATACGAACATACCCAACTTTCAATTTCAGATTAACAGGACCTCTTCTGAAAAAGGGCGGAAAAGGCTCCACCTGCATTGTCTGTTTCCTTGAAGCTTCCTTTCTGTATGCAAAGAGAAGCAGAAAAAGCAGCAATAAAAAAAAAACCCTGCCCCATAAAATTCGGACCAACCCTCTTTCTCATCAATCGAAGAAGATCTGGAAAAAGTAGAAGTTAACCGCCATTCCAATTATAATTTATGACTCACCCATTAATATTAATCTGCCATTGTTTCTTTTACGTCATTTTATATTAAACTATCAGTAATCCCCCCTCAATCACATCCCCCCCCAAAAAAAAAAAACCTTCGGTTGTCTTTCCTTCCGGAAGTCTGAAGAATTTTTCTTCCCCCCCCCCCCCCAAAAAAAAAAACTTTTTGTGGGGTTTTTTTTTTTTTTTAAAAAAAAATTGGGTTTCTGGGAGAAGGAAGGAGTCTTGGTTGATTATGTAATTGTCTAGTAGTATCATATTGGCTCAGCTCAGTTCAGTTGCCCCCTGTTTTTCTTTCTCTTTAAATTGTGAAAACTTCTGGGGTACTGATTTTCTTTTCAGGGTGGCTGTGTCAATTTCTCCACCACCTCCTTCTGTTCTACCCAGCTTGACTAACGTCAAGGTAAACTGTAAGACTCCATTGTTCTGTTGTTTTCTACATCTCTCTGGAATATTTGTTGTGTATTTTACGTGTTCGTCCCATCACATTTCGGCAATTGTTGTGTTTTTGGTGTCATCTCTCGTGCTCTTGTCTTTGCCGTTTTCCATACACCAAGAAAATCGATATAAGTCGCATAATTCTGTATTAGATTGAATTCCCAGATTTATTTTTCCAACAATATACTCTTAATCCTTGTTTTTGGGGTGGAATTTAGGGTGGTTTCTGGGCAGGAATTCAATCAAGAGAAGAAAATTGGCATTGTTTATGATCAACCCGGATCGGATTATCTGAGCTAGAAGCATCTGGGTCGCCTCCCGATTGATTCGTCTGTCTCTTGTTGTGTGAATTGCCTTGTTCTATAGGAGAGACAAAGACCCACGTGGTGAATTGAATTGAATTCCAATGGAGAGAATGTTGTATCAAGTGTTGATGGGGAGTGAAAGAGGAGGTCAGTCTCTTCTATCCACCATTGAAATTGCTGTTCTCCCCATAGCCAAAGTCTTCACAGTCTGCTTTCTGGGTTTCCTCATGGCTACCAAATACGTCAACATTCTCCCTCCAAATGGCCGCAAATTGCTCAATGGGGTTCGTAACTTTCTTTGCCTTTTTTCTTTCTCTGTTGTCTTTTTTCTTTTTTCTTTTGAGTGATTTGCTAGTCTTGCATCTGTATTATCAAACGGAACCAATCTCTCTGTACTTCGGGTAAGGTTGGCACCTGCCTAGGCAGAGTATCGGGGTATGAATGTGGATTTATATTTGGATGTGATATGGTGCTTTTGGACTGTTCAACTTGGTGCAATATTCATATTTTTGCCAAAAAGCCAATTCTGTTTCTAATTCTGCAGTCTTTTCTTTTTGGATTCTGTTGATTGCAGTTGGTTTTTGCCCTGCTGCTCCCTTGTTTGATATTTGCTGAGCTAGGAAAGTCTATTACTCTCCAGAAAATGCTTGAATGGTTAGATTTCCTGCCTATTTCTTTTCTATTTTTTTTTTTCCCTATTGTTTAGTTTTCTTAATCTCATGGTCATATTAGCTTTGAACTTTGTTGATTGCTTCAATCTGAGGGATTTTGTTTGTTCTGCTCTATCTCAGGTGGTTCATCCCATTCAATGTTGTTCTTGCTACAATTTCAGGTGCACTCATAGGCCTGTTGGTCGCCAGCATAGTCCGGCCTCCATACCCCTGGTTTAAGTTCACCATTGTACATATTGGAATTGGTAATCATCCCTCCTTTTGGCTGATAATTATCACCTTATGATTTGTTCAATTCCTCATTAAACAAAGGAACATGGCTTACTCATTCTATGAGAAATGTACACCTTATAAACTTGTTCAACATCTCTTGGATATAAATTTAAAAACTTCACCAGTCTTCCTTAAATCTGCTACATGTAGATAGGCAATGATGATCAATTCATTGGTGCTAGTTACTCAAACTAGGGTCCTAAGCTTCAAAAATGTGTATATATGTAGGTCTTGACAGCATTCACGTTTTAAAAATGTTGAGTATTTCAAAGTGTTCATGCATTTTCAGAATATCAGATGTCCAGGGTAGGTACTTGAGATGAAATAGAGTCCAAGTAAAATAGGTCGCTACACTGTGCCCTTAACGCTTGACAACCCTTAAACAATATGTTCTCCACACTCTTTGCAGGAAATATTGGCAATGTGCCGCTTGTCTTAATTGCAGCTTTATGTCGAGATAAGAACAACCCTTTTGGCAGCCCGGAGAAATGCAGTCAGGATGGAACAGCGTATATTTCTTTTGGCCAGTGGGTATGTTTCCTATCCCCGGCTGTTGTTCTCATTCGTTCATTTGCTTTGGTTATGAACTTTGATAGTGGCACCCAACTAGCAGTCTCAAGTCACTTGTGTTTAATCAGTTCGATAATTAATAAAAGGGAACGTTTCGTTGAACATGTGCCTCCAGTACTTCTGTGGCAGTACTTATTGAAGCCCTTAAGGACTATCGTTTCTTTTAGCAAAATACTGAGACATTTTCATAATGGTGTGCCAGGTTGGTGCAATTGTCTTGTATACATATGTATTCCACATGCTGGCACCCCCTCCTGAAGGTTTTTATGGTGAAAGTGAACATATTCCTATCAAGAACAGTCCACACAATCCACACAGTGGAAATAGTACCCCTGAACAGGTTCCTCTCCTTTCTCAAGATCCAGGACCAGCAGTATCAAACGTCTCAAGCAAAGGAAAGGTAAGGATTACTATATACTGTTAAAAAGTTTCTTTTTGCATAATTGTTTCTTTTACCTGCTTATCTGACTGTACATCAGTTGTGTTTATGTTTTCATCACATGAACTATTTAAAAAAAATCTGATGTTAAGTTGCAAGACATGCTGCACATGTATGTTTTTGTATGGTCAATGGGTCATAGGCTCATAACAGCTTTGCTTTTGCTAAAGTAGTTCCAAGTAAGGTTGTCATCCAATCTTTGCTTCTAACTAATATGTTTTTTAAAAAAATTTCGCTGTTCTGGGGATAATTGGTTTTTGGGGTGGAAAGGCTGTTTTGAAAATTGAGGTGTGTATGTTCTATTGTTCCTGGCATGCGGAAGCTTGCGCAAGTTTATTGTAAGTGAACTGTGGTTGCAGTCTGTGGAGTTTTATCGTAAATGCTTGATCTGATCGCTTCTAGTGATGGAGGTCTTCATTGATGAATGGATTTCGTTTTCCTTGTTTTTGTTTGCTTTATTATTTATTAAGTCATACATGGCTAATAAATGGGAATAATGATTTATGGAAGTAATTTTCCAGTGAACCTTGCATTTTTCTTGCCTTACGCTATTAGCACAGCTAGGATTTTGCTTGCTATAGATATGTGGTCCTGATTTCTGATGTTTCTTGGCTGGATTCAGAGTGGGGTAAGGTTCTTTTGTTGCTTTTTGCACATCTAATGCCAGTCGAATACGAAACACCATGAACAGCAATCACATGGACTATGAATCCAGTAAAGGTCAGCGTCAGTTGTCCATGTACTTTTCCATCATTGCTAGCTAACTTCTCTATAATGCTATGGATAAAAAATGAGAAGCGAAGGGAAGCTCTAGATGTTGCTTGTCTTTATTGGACTTTCTATCTATGATATCCTGATGGATTGATATTAGGTAGCTGTAAGGTCTTAGCATTAGGCATCCAAATACTTCCAATAATTGTTAAACCTTCTCTCTAAGATGCTATGGATTAAAAATGACGAGAAAAGAAGTTCAGGATGTTGGTTGTATTTGTCCTAGCTCTAACATTCGTGGTGTCCGACTCAATGAGATCATGCGTCTGACGTGAAAATCCAATTTTTGTTGATATTTGGTTGTTTTTTTGGTTCAGTTTCTAAGTCTTATGCACATTAGCCCTACTGCTTAACTGACCTGCCTATATAAATTTCTGGCATAGATCAAGGAGTTCCTGATATTCATATATGACAAGTTGAAGCTCAAGCAACTCGTACAGCCTCCCATAATTGCTTCAGTAAGTTCATTATTATAACTTCCCCTTGCTTCTTTCGTCGAACCTTTCTGAACAGCGACGGTACTGATTGAACTCAGGCTTTTGTCCCCGCTTTCCTATAGTATAGGCTAGTCCTTCCTTTCGCTATGTTCTTAACACTGCGCTCCTCTACTATAACAAACAGTCGACCTTTCCGATCCTTCAGTGTAGCTACCAAGCCACTCGACCGGGAAAAAGAGTAGCTGGATTTGATTTCACTTCTCTCTTCACTGGCACTCTAATAGTTTGCTCTCTGTGCATTTGTTTGTGGGACATGTGTGCAACACAAAACACGCAGAAGAAGCTGCGTCTTTCTTGGTCTGCATTGCTGATCAAATTATATGGATGTTGACATTTATGTTGTGCAATGAAGCTTCATTTTAGAAATCCATCAGAGTCCCAAGCAGTGAGATGACCAGCTCAACTAGATTGTTGTGCTCTTTCATTTAAGAATAAGGATAGCCCTTGAACAGAGTCAGTCCTATGTTACTGTTGAGGTTGTTCAAGTTGTTAGAAGACTGTCTCACTCATCGAGCTGAGCATAAGTTGAAACCCTAGATTCACTCCCTGGTTTTGAAAAAAAGTCAACCCTAGCAGTGTGAGCCCAGAATATCCCAGTCTGAAGGTGCATGGATGAGGTGTTCCGAATTGGAGATATTTTATGCTACTGATGGATCAAGATTGCACAAATAACCTGACAATATGTAGTTCTACTCTGGTGCCACCCGAAGGGGGGAGGGGGAGGGGGGAATCTTTTCAGCTTCTTTTTTTTTGGGGGGCCCTTTGGGGGGGGGGGGAGGATAGCAAATAAGTCTTTCTTAATAGCGACCTTTAAAAATTAACCCCGAGCGTTTAGCCACAAGAAGTCGTTATTTGCTGTCTTTTATCTGCCATCGCAATCATGCCTAGGGTTTGTTGGCTGTTTCTGACTTTTATCCATTGATATGGTTGTCTGTTGTGATGTTGGCTATGGAGTTTCAGAAATCGCAAGGAATTGATGCATAGGAACATTTTTGTTGATGCTAAAACAGAAGCTTCAATGGAAGTTTAAAACTTAAATGCATACAGAAATCTTACAACATGGCAGTCATGGCGATTCAAGATCAGAAATAACAGTTGCTTGGTTTTCAAAAGCCTGACTGGATTTTAAGCATGTTCATTTGATTTTATATGGCACAAGATCTTACCTATACTTACGACAGACTCAGTCTGATAAATTTTGGCACATTTAAATAGCAACCTTAAATAAGTTGCACTCATGTCTTGTTGTAGTGCTCGTTGACCACACATTTTCATTGGATGGAAATTATCTGCACAGCAATCTGCGCACCAGTGCTCTGTTAATTCTTTGTCAGAACTTGACCAATCTCTTTCTATCACTCCAGGATATTTAGTTGTGTATTTTTAATTTTGCAGGTATTGGCTATGGCATTAGGTTGTGTGCCCTTTTTGAAGCGGTTAATTTTTACACCTGATGCTCCACTATACTTCTTTACTGACAGCTGCCTGATTCTTGGGTATGTTTCCCACTGGTTATAATCTCTTTGTAATTGTCAGCTGCCTATTGTGTTGTTCCATGATAATTATGCCTCTGGTAATGTCTTTCCTTTTTTTTTTTTTTTTCCATTTTGGTTTTGTTTTTCCTCTTTGCTTCTGAGTTGTGACAACACACTGCAGTCTGAAAGAGAAATGAGAGGTGGAAAATTATCCACACATCTTGGCTCATTAAAATGTCATTTCTTTAAACTGTCCTCCACTTTAGTTTCTAGGGAGTCAATGGGTTTCAATGCAAGTTACTAAGGTTTAGTCAAATTAGCCTCTCTGCAGTTCAGGGGTAAAGCTGCGACATTTGGACCCCCCCCCGCCCCCCCCAAAAAAAAAAAACCAAGAAAAGAAAAAAGAATAAAAGAAACTGATCTAGGCAGAATTCTCTGGTTGTCGATTTATCGGAGTACAAGTAATTCAAAGGTGTGTCAAAGAATTTTTCTTGGATTCTGAATAACAATTAATTCAGGTGTGCTGAACGATCTTGGATTCTAACTGTTTTGATGGATAATTGTGTTTTGCAGGGAGGCTATGATTCCATGCATTTTGCTGGCACTAGGAGGCAACCTCATAGATGGTAAGTTTACCAGTTGAGACTGTTGCATTGTGCTGAGTCTGCTAACATTCATGACATTATCAAATTATTGATTCACAGCATGGGATTTTACCACGTCTTTTTTTTAAAAAAAATCTATCTTATTGCTTGCATCTGTGCTTTCATGCAATTTTAATAAGTTGGATTGGACTAATTCTGTGGGGTTATCCTCAGGACCTGGAAGTTCAAAACTTGGATTCCGGACAACTGCTGCAATTATTTTTGGGCGGTTGGTTTTGATTCCCCCTGCTGGGCTTGGCATAGTCACAGTGGCTGATAAACTGGGTTTCATTCCCAAGGGTGACCAGATGTTCAAATTTGTGCTGCTACTCCAGCACACGATGCCTACCTCGGTGCTTTCAGGTAATTGTTATGATTGGTTTTTGCACAGTTGAAACAGTATCAAATGGCCTGCTTACATTACATGTCACAATTGTCCTCGTTCTTCCACGAGGATGGAGGGCAGTTTTCTGTCACTTGTATTTGAGTAATGAGGATTAGTTTTGGCTAAATATCCATTACCTGCCGATTAAAATGACTTGGAACTACACCCGACTTGGAAACACCAAATAGGACTAATTTCATTTGATGCGAAGCCAAAGTCACTTGACTGCCAAACTGACCCCAGCTTGTATTTTTCTGCCAATGTTACTTACATTTCGTATGCAAATCAGTAAGCACCAGACCGTACTTGACCAGAGCCAAAAGTGACCCAATCCCAACTGTACTTTGATCGATATCCCATCAAAGTGGAGATGACCTCCTTACATGTTCCTGTCAATGTTTTGTAGGCGCCGTTGCGAACTTAAGAGGATGTGGGAGAGAATCGGCTGCGATATTGTTCTGGGTTCATATCTTTGCTATTATTTCTATGGCTGGATGGATTGTGCTGTACATTCACTTACTCTTCTGAAAAATACTATAGACCCTCTTTTGAACTAGTTTTGGTGGTTCGCCGTTCTACTGATCATGTAAATTGCTGAAGATCAAAATTGATCGACATTTTTCTCTCCGGTGGGATGAAATTTGGAGATCTCTGCCATTACCGAGTGTGTGATCACCATTCAGACTGAAGCTCCATCAAGCGAGGCAAGGCGAGGGCTAGAAGATAGTGTTTTGTATGAAGGCATACATAGCTTATATCGGTTTATATTTGGTTGCATTATTCGCTCAGTGTCAATTCAGACAACAGCAGAATTAATTCTCTGATGGTCCTAGTGTGTGGCTGGGGCTGCTGTGACCGAATTCCCGTGTAAATGCCATATTCACACGTTGTGTATGCACCGATAATCTTTATATTCAAAGGAATAATGAAATTGTTATGGTAAACTGCTCTGTGTTCCTTTCCTGCAGTCAGTCGGTTTCAAAGCACCGCCGGGTGCGAGCCCAGTCTATATTTATTTGACTAGTGCAAGAACAGGTGGATTTCAGGAGTAGTAAAATCCTCTTTGCATGGAAATTATGCAGATGCAGGAAACTCCGTACGACGACCCATGTGGGTCTGTCAGGATTAGGCCTCCATTGGGCTAAAATGTAGTGATTCGGCAGCCTCCTCCCATGAACACTAAGTCCATTGGGTCATCCCTGCATAGGAGCCCATTGAGCATGCCCGCTTACCGGTTCCCCCCTCCCTCTCCCCCCCCCCCCCCAAAAAAAAAAAGCTCTTAAGTAATAGATGTCTTAAAGATGAAAAATAAAACAACTCAAATCAAAAAGTTGGCACATTTTGAATGCAATTTGAATCAACATATATGCGACTTCTTATTGAGGCTATGTATTTTTGACAAATTCTTATATGTTCATTCATAATCTTGCTCATATATTGGCGTTGAGTATTGGATGAATAACTCTTATTTTTTATCAGAATAGTTTACTTTTGGGGGCGAGGGGGGTTTATACACCACAGTAACTATGCAAATGTAAGTTACAGTTTAGGTACAAATTATAAGGTAGATCCGGATTACAAAAAATGGTAGTTTCTTTTATTTTTCAAAATTCAACTTCTATTTTCAATGGTCCCCGTATCTAAAAAAAATAAAATTTCTATGGTCCAAATCAAACCACCTCAACAGGTTTATAGACATAACTCTACCATATAAATATTGCATTTTACAGAGATAGTCTCCTTAGTTCAAATCATGCATGACCATTTAGAACGTAGACAATTTGGGTCCATGTATTAAACTCCATGAACTTATTCCTTGTACATTATCACAATCTTAAAGTGGTAACTCGTACAAATACAATTTAGGATTGATTAAGGCCATTGTGCGGAATGGAAGTAAACCAATAAATGCTTGTCATTATGCACGATGATGGCTACTTGTTTTTTTATCTTAATTCCCAAATTGTCTTTCCTATGCCGGACAGATACGTAAACTTTATGAAAAACTTTCTGTGCATTTTTCACGTGTCTAATTCATAGAATACGTATCCGTTGCAGTTAGATATTCATTTACTTCCAATTATATAGTATTTCACGTACAAATTATTGGCATACAGTCTTTCATATTAACTTCTTCGGACAATTTGTCATCTTTTTTCACTTATACTTTGAGAATGCCATCCATGGAAAATTTGTATTGGAAATCTTCTAATTTGGGTATGCCAAAGAAACAGGAACTGATCGGCAATCAGCTTTGCTCTTTTTAAACCCAAAATTTGTTGCCTTCAGAATGCCCTCCAGGTTAGTCACTGTAATCAAAATTTATTTATTTTTTTCGTTTTTTTTTTTTTTGAAAAATTGTAAAAAATGAGATGCAGAAGAGGAGAAAAAGGGAAGAGGATTAATAAAGGGAATAGCAGAGAAGAAAGGAGAAGGAGCCCTAGAGTCTGGGCTTCTATATCACCTCATGGAAATGGCGACAACCTTAACAAGCAGTCTAAGAAAACCATTACTTCCACTGCTGGTGCTGGTTCTAGCAGTACTAACACAAGAACAGCAATGCAAAAGACAGTGCCTAGTTCAATGGACCCACACGACCAGGTATTTTAGGTGGTATCGTATTGTCATAACCCTGCTTCGCTCTGATTCTCTGTTGATCAAAGTCAAGCTATTATAAATTTATAATAGTAAAGTTCTTTCGGAATCTATATTTTCTTTACTTAGAATGATTAAATCTGAGTATGTTACGCGTAAATCATTGTAACCTTTTCAAATCTGAGTAGGGCATTCTATTAAGCCAAGGTATTGGAAGGTTACGCGTAACAAATTTATCAACAACAAATAATTGATCGCTATGTTGTCCCATAGAAAAGAGGGTAATATACAGAACATATTTTGGGAGTGATTGATATTAGTACAAGTTGACAACATTGCTTAATAGTGATGTTTTCAACTAACAAATTAAAAGACGAACAATAGTCAATACGATATATAGTATTAAAGATGAACAGTAGTAGTCTATATAATATATAGTGCAAGTATGCAGTATTTGCCATTTCATTAAGTATTTATCGGTGCTTGATACATATCAATTGTTACCAGGATCAAGGAGCCCTACATCTCGATAATTGTTCAGCCAATGGTAAGACTTTTCTCTTCTCTTTTTTGGGTTATCATAGTGGCCTCATTTAATTTGGAAAACAAGGCAGGTTGATGCCATTTCTCGCTAGAAAGATTTTCCTACTTGGATCAAAGCTCCATGCATTGTACATGCATGCATGTAGAAATGAGTCAAATTAACCTGTAAGAACTCGAGCTCGACCTTGACTCGACCTACTTGCACTTACCCTTACTCGCTCATAGTTGAAACTAGACCAATTCTGTTGTGTACAAATAAGCAACTAGCTATGAAGTTAAGACAGAGCCAAGAGGATAAAGGCCATCGAGGCCAAGCAGGTTCGTCTTATCTTTGTGCTTAAGTATCCCATTCTATTTCATAGCTACATGAACTTGCCCTGCACTTCTCTCACTTTTTGCAGTCCAACAGATGAGTCATGCCTACCAGAGAAACGAATCCTACAGCTTGTTCTTGACACATTGCAAAGGTACAGTTGGAATCAAACGTTTTTCCGCGGCAATAAACTCTTTTGATTGAATTATTATTATACACTCCCTGATAAATATTATTTTAGTCCTTATTTTTAAATTGCTGTTTAACTGTCCTTGCCTTACAAAATGTTATCATATGCAGGAAAATATTATTATTTAACACGCACCTTATCTACAAATTTTTAATTAAAAAATGAGGCATATGATAACAATTTTTAAGATAAGGGGGTTTAATAATAGCAGGCTGATGAATGTCTTGCTACAAGCACATCTTGTTTTGTCCTAATAATTATATTATAATGTTCTTAAATCGAAAAAAGGATATGATCGAATGGCGAAAGTATATTGCAACTTATAAATTATAAGAAATCATCTTTTTATCCATAATTTACTATATTTCTAAAATACGTGTATCATATGCATTCGTGAAGAGGATTGATACGATTAATTAGGGTATCATTTAGTACTTCATTGCATAGCCAACGAATATTTAAGCTTAGTAATTTATAAATAATTATAATCATTGAAAATGTAGGCTCCGTTTGGACCTTGGAAAATTTGATGGAAAAAAAATTTGGGAAAGTAATTTTTTTCTTGTGTTTGGTTTGGAGAAAATCACAAAGAAAAAATACGGAGAAAAATTAGTTGATAAAATTATTAGAAACAAGTGATAAAATTTTCTCCATGAAATTGTGAGGAAGTTTGGAAAAAGTTCTCAAAAGAATTTCCAACCTCCTCCAACCTTGCACTGTGCAGATGATATCAATATGTTTCAAGTAATTCATCAACATTCAAATTTCTCATCAAAATTCTTATATTTTTTCTTCAATCCAAACAAGAGGGAAAAAAAAAAAAAAAACTCACTTTCCACCTACTTTTTTCCTTCATATTTTTTTCTTCAACTTTCTTTCTACCAAATTTTCTGAGTCGACCAAACAGAGCCTTATATAATTGAATACCATTACTTTCACAAACATAAGAGTTCGAACAAAGAGAAGAGCGAAGTGACACACAGTTTAACCTATATATACAAAAATGAAAAAGACTCAGTGACGAATTTCGTAATTTTTGATCACCAATTAAAGATATATATATGATAATAAACATAAGGATATATATGACCATGCAATGTTAAATTACAATTGATGTGAGATGAAATTCCATAACGCTTTTTTTTTTTTTTTTGTTTTGGGATATTTCAGGAGAGACACTCATGAAATATTTGCGGAGCCAGTTGATCCTAGTGAGGTTTGTTCTTTGAGGGTTTCTTAATCACCCTCCCCTTATCTTCATGTTCTGGATTAATATTTTGCCTTCCTTTTGGCTTATATTGTCCATTTCTAATTTTGTCCCTAGGTTGGAGAGTACTATGAGATCATCAAAGAGCCCATGGATTTTGGTACAATGAGAGCTAAACTTCACGAAGGAATGTACAAAAGTCTCCAACAATTTGAGGTTTGCTATCAATTTCCACGTACATGTCTCACCCTACTTTTTGATCTTGGGAAAATAAGTCTGTCGTTCGACAAAAGTTCTAGTCCGAACTTTGTATACTAATCAACTTGTTTGATTTAAATTAACACAAATTCTTGTACGAGATTGTCTCAGATAAAATTATAATGACTCTTATTTTCTCTTGGAGTAAATTTTTAAAGGTATTAGGGTGACTTATAGTTTATTTTAGATGACTTTTTAATTAAAAGGTGACAAACAATTCATTGGACAATGATGTTTATCAGAATCATCACTAAATGAGCCACTAGTCATGTCATAGTCTTGGCCTTTACAATATTATATTTTGTGTGATATGGTCGCATACGAGACTAACCATTAAAGTCTAACAAATTCCTATAATGCAGCATGATGTTTTTTTGATATTTGGCAATGCAATGCATTTCAATTCCTCGGCCACGGTTTACTTCAGACAGGTAAGATCTGTCCCTTGAGAAAATCCTGATGACTTCCATGCAAAATTCATCAACAAAAAATTGGTAAAAATATGATCAGGCTCGTGCTTTGGCGGAGCTAGCAAAAAAGGTGTTTCATGTTCTGAGGACTGATCCCAAGAGTTTTGAAGTGGAATTTGCTGCAACTAGAAGAAGATCCACTAGGGGAGTTAGTAGTAGTGAATTTAAAGATTCCAACTTTGGCTCGTGTCGAAAGCATGACAGGGATTTGCCGTTCAACGACATGAACGCTAATGTTCGAAGAAGAGGTCAGTAGATATTGAGTGCTATCAAAGATATGATAATTCGTCATAAATGTGTCAAAATTGTCTCATTAATTTTCCTGCTTACTCGAAATGGGTCAAATTGAATTGGGTTAGTACTGGATCGAGTTTATGTTGGGCCAAGTGGGTTCGTAGTGAGTTACTTTGTGTTAATCCTTGGCCCTCCAATTAAAGTTTCCCTTCAAGGTTTAGTTCCGTTTTACCCATACCCAAAAAGAAACTCACTGACCCTTTGCTTTAAGGTCAGGTTGTAAGAGAGAAAGAAGATCATATATGACTATGAGTGGCATCCACCGACGCAGCACGTATAAACCATGGACCTTGCTTGATGAGAAATGCTCAGCATTGTCACCAATTCATCATGGCCCAACACCACTTGTACATGTAAGCCTAGTTAGCTTCAATTCATTGCTACTTTTTACTGAACCTTATCATAAGCCCTGTGCTTTAGCCTAATTAATGAATCAAGGACTAATCAGAAGATTACCATAATTGTTTTGCAGGTGAATAATGAAGATCAGATCGGATACAAAGAAAGCCTAATGTTATTCGTGAAAGGTTTGGGACCAACTGCTCGAAGAGTTGCGAAACGCAAGTTACAAGACTACTTACAGATGCAAACCCCAAGTAACCCCCCTGATTCAAATGAGGGATCCAATTCCAAGCCTGTTCAAGCTCTCGGGTTTACGAGATTTAGAAGCTGCACCTTAAGTAATCAAGGCAACATGAATGACATTAACCTGCGTGGTAATTTGGTTGGTAATTTTGACTTGAATCAAGTTCAGAGTTTCTCCTCTGATTCAAGCCCTGGTTGGTCCAAAAATGATGATTCTATGAGTAATATGGTGTCATCAGTGCCAATGCCTGTGCCTGTGCCGGTGCCGATGCCAATGCCTGCAGGGCAGTTCACTTTCGATCTTTCGTACTTAAAATCTAGGATGAGAGAACTCAATGATGCTGATTGTCTGAGTTATTCACACAAAATGAGCAGCCAAGGTATTATTGATGCTTGGTATGGGTAACAACATATGAGTAGGTTAAAAAGTTCTGCAACCGATTGAGGGCATTTCCACATCCCAATTTGTTCTCAATAATTGTGCTACGAGACATATTTGCCAACCAATTATGTATTGGGATTTTGGGGTTTTTTGTTTTTTTTTGGTTTTTGGGGGGGGGGGGGGGGGGGGGGGGAGGAAGGAGCAGATTGAGGAGCAGATGAATTTGATTTCTGGTAAGGATTGCATTAGCTTTGGAAAGGCAATTGGTTATGCGGACCAAAAGCACACAAAGACCAAAGCGTATCAGTTTAGATTGTTGTATTAGTCCACGGGAGGTAGTCAGATGCCTTTACTATTTGGGTAAATAGATTACTTGCTATATTCGTAAATACAAATTTTAAGTCTAAAATAAATTAGACAAGAAATTAAGAAACAAATTTAATTTTTGTATTTATATTAAAGAATGGATACAATTTTTATATAATTGTTGCAAGAATAAGTGTAATAAGTCTTCTGATTCGATTTCCTTGAGTAGTCTTCGATGGATTTGACCTTGAGAGATGATCTAAGAGGCTTACTCTTAATCAGGATATGAATTTGACCTCCGAGAATAGACTGGTGTGTGTTTAGGGATTCTTCTTCCAGAGAGAAGATGCTTGGGAGTTCGAGTCTTAAGAATAGGTTCGGAAGTGACTGAGTTTTCAACCCCCTACATAGGAGGAGGGGGGGCTCCATTTACAGGGAAATAATCCCTCCCTTTACTAGGGTTTGTAACTTACTTACCTTCTTGGGCCTTCGATTTGACAGTCTATTTAACTAGTGACTAGAAGTCAATTTGACTACTGACTTGGTAGTCATTTGGGCTGTGACTTTGGAACTTGATTTGGCCCAACTTATTCAAATAAACTGAATTAATTAAATGAGTTGATCCAAAATAATCAATTTATATTTATTTTGTGGTATGACATATATTATTAAAATTTTAGTACCTAAGATTGCCCCCTCAAAAGTTGACTGCGTCCACGACCTTAGAGTGTTAGACGCGGTTGAGTCTTGAACTTGTAGGTAATTCGCAACGTGTGCAGAACTAACATGTATTCTCACCATCGCCGTGAGGAGGTTTGTAGCTGATCCTGACAAGTTATTGCACATTCGGACTTGTTTGGTTATGAGTCTTGCGTCCTTGAAAAGAACACCCCTCTCCTTTTTTTTTGTTTTTTGAAACTCCAAATTTTTGGAGTGGATTTCATTAAGCTGGATTCCATTTGAGGAGCTTCCAGGTGGGTTTGAAGCTAGCATATACTTAGGAGGCCTTAGCAATGGCTCAAGAATTCCTTCCTTTTTTTAAAAACAAATTTAGGGCAAAGTTTCTGAGATTGTTTTTTGTGTCCCCTTTTTTTTTTTTTTAAAAAAAAAGGACAGACTCTAGGATTCCAAGCTTGATCAAACTCTCAACTTTTATCCAATCAGCTGCAGTCTACCAAATTTGTTATCCTTGTTGATGAAAATGATAACAATCTTAATGAATATGAGACGATCTTTTTGTATTTGTATTACAGTGGGAATTAAGTGAAATAAAAGAGGAGAGATATGATTGAATAAATTTGTATATAGACAATTCCTCTTCCTCTTCCATTCTGCTGTGTACATGCAATATTATATACACCAAGGGTTTGATCAGCTTGCCGCCTAAGACTCCTAGCCATACAATAATAAGGAAACATGACAATTCTAGTTACATAGAAATAGGAAACACAAATAATAACAAATAATAAAATCTATACAATTATTTATTTCCTAACACTCCCCCTCAAGTTGGAGCATGAGGATTAAGAATGCCCAACTTGGACCTTAAAAACTGAAACTGTTGCGTGCCTAGAGGTTTAGTGAAAATATCTGCAACCTGATTCCGGGATGCGACATATCTAGTTTCAAGGTCTTTGAGAAGGAGACGTTCTCGAACAAAGTGACAATCAATCTCTATATGCTTTGTGCGTTCATGGAAAACAGGATTTTTAGCAATATGTAATGCAGCCTGATTGTCGCAGTATAGCTTCATAGGCTTGGCAAGAAAGATACCTAAAGAACCCAGGAAAGATTTAATCCATATCAATTCACTAGTCACAGTGGCCATAGCACGATATTCAGCTTCTGCTGATGATCTAGATACTGTACTTTGTTTCTTCGTCTTCCAAGATACAGGAGACCCACCAATGGTAACAAAATAGCCAGTTAAGGATCTTCTAGTGAGGGGACATGCTCCCCAGTCTGAATCACAAAAAGCAAAAACATTCAGATCTGCATCTGCCTTGAGTAACAAACCTTGACCTGGATTTCCTTTTAGATATCTCAGAACACGTCGAGCAGCTTCCATATGAGCTTCGGTAGGTCCTTGCATGAACTGGGACAATATATGTACCGCATAGCACAACTCAGGTCGCGTGATGGTGAGGTAGATGAGCCTCCCAACCAAACGTCTATATCGAGTAGGATCCTTGATCAATGGACTCTCATCAACTGCGAGTCTATGGTTAGCTTCCATTGGAAAAGCCACCGGCTTTGATCCAAGAAGTCCGCACTCCTCAATAATTTCCAAGGCATACTTTCTTTGGCACAAAAACAAACCATGCGGACTTCTTGCTACTTCAATTCCTAGGAAGTATTTTAGAGGGCCCAAATCTTTAATATGAAAGCAACTGTTCAAATAAGATTTAAACTCAGCACAAGCTACAGGATCGTTTCCTGTAAGCACCAAATCGTCCACATAAACTAGCAATGCCATAAATATATCACCTTTTCGATAAGTAAATAGGGAATAATCTGCATATGATTTGACAAAACCATATTCAAGCAATTTTGAAGAAAGTTTAGCGAACCATTGACGCGGTGCCTGTTTAAGTCCATAAAGTGATTTCCTGAGTTTACAAACCTTGTTAGCACCTGATGGACGAAAACCTGGAGGAAGTCGCATATAAACTTCCTCGTCCAAATCGCCATGCAGAAATGCATTATGCACGTCCATTTGATGAAGCTCCCAACCTTTTGCAATAGCCACTGCTAGGAAACATCGAACACTCACCATTTTAGCTACTGGTGCAAAGGTTTCATGATAGTCAAATCCCTCAATCTGTTCATCTCCTCGAATCACAAGTCGTGCCTTGTAGCGCTCAATCGTCCCATTAGAGTTGTACTTAACTTTATATACCCATTTACAGTTTATGGGTTTCTTGTTAGGAGGCAGATCCTCAATTGTCCAAGTCTTGTTCAGCTCTAGAGCTTCGATCTCCTTGGCCATAGCTTCTCTCCACTTTATGTCCTTTACAGCCTCATGAAAATACCTAGGCTCAACAATTTTGGTGATAGCAGCAAGATAATTTCTATGCGCAGTTGAGAATTTAGCACAAGTAATATAATTAGCTACAGGATATGGTTTACCTGAAGAGGCCTTTTGTAATGGGTTCGAAGAAGGGGGGTCCTTTGAGCGAGCAGCATAGCACAAATAATCTTCTAAATGTCTCGGTGCTTTCCTGTTGCGTTGATTTCTACCTAGATTTTCTTCTGCCTGGAGCATATTACTCCCCCTGTTTACCAACACGCTGGGCCCACCAACCGGTGTTTCAATACCAGCCGCGTGACTATCATTGCTCTCAGCAGGCCCAGTATGCTCAGGCACCCCAATCTCCTCAGCAAGCTCAGGACCCATATTGTTTTCTTCGCTGCTTTGGTCTTTCGTGGAGTCAGAAGGCTGGGCCATTGGTTCTCTTCTAGTGCGGAACTGTGATGGCTGAGAATCATCATGGTACTGAGTTATGTGCAGTAGCTCACGGCTTTCTTCAAAGTCAAAGGAACTTCCCAAATTTTGCCTTCGTACGGCTTCCTTTTCTCCTTGAGTAGAATAGGGAAATATGTCCTCATGAAAAATAACGTCTCGGCTTACAAATAGTTCGTTCGTTTCGAGGTCATAAACCTTCCATCCCTTTTTAGCAAAGGGATAGCCTACAAATATACATCTTCTACTATGCGCAGCAAATTTATCCTTCTGTCGCTGATATCGGTGAGCATAGCACAAGGAACCAAAAATTTTAATATGCGCATATGTAGGCCTGGCTCGGAAAAGTATCTCATAAGGGGTCTTCCCATGCAAGGTTGATGCGGGAGTTCGATTAATTAGGTATGCTGCTGTTAAAACACATTCTCCCCAAAATTCTAATGGAAGATTAGCTTGGAAACGAAGAGCCCGAGCAACATTCAGAATATGCCGATTCTTTCGTTCAACCCTACCATTCTGTTGCGGGGTGTCTGTACAACTCGTTTGATGTATTATACCTTGTTCTCCATAGAATTGCTTCATGAGCCCAGAAGTGAACTCGGCTCCATTATCACTCCTTATTACTTTAACACTCTGAGCAAATTGAGTCTTGATCATTAGACAGAAATTTTTAAGCAATTTAGAGGCTTCACTTTTTTCTTTCATCAAAAATACCCAAGTACCACGACTGGCATCGTCAACAATAGCTAAGAAATAGTGGGCTCCACATAAGGACTCAATTTGATAGGCACCCCAAATATCACAGTGTATTAAATCAAAACACTCTGAAGCGTTATTATTGCTAATAGGGAACGGCATACGAGTCTGTTTAGCTCTAAAACACACATCACATACATCTATACGCTTATTATTAAGACCTCCAATGCTACTTGACAAAAAGGACATAACTTGGTGACTCGGATGTCCAAGCCTACGATGCCATAGCTCAGAAGTAGTAACCTTGTTGACTTGAATACTTTCTGGTTGGATGTCCTTGAAGAAAAAGACCCCTCTTCTTTGTTCACCCAGTCCAATCGGCCTCCTCGTAGAATGGTCCTGTATAACGCATAATTTGTGAGTGAAAGTTACTGTGCAAAATAACTCATTTATAAGCTGCGCAATAGAAATTAAATTGCAATTTAAATCAGGTACGTATAAAACGTCATGAAGGATAACAGTGGAGTTGAGTTGAACCAGGCCACGTTTAGTGGCTACGCTATATTGACCGTTGGGCATGTTGACTATAATCGGATGACCATCATACGTTTGTGTTAACTTGCTCAACTCTCCAGTCATATGATACGAAGCTCCACTGTCTAATAGCCATTCACTTTTACCTGATAACTTCTCATTACCAGCTTTCGGGGTCTCAATGAGAGTTAGTAGCTTTTGCAATTGTTCAGCTGAAATTCCTGGTATAGTCGCACGGCCTCCATCAGCGTTTGTCTGCCTGGGCTCTTCTAGTGCTGTCTGGACAGTGTACGCTGCTCCGGTACCTCTGCCGCGCCCTCCTGTGCTGCGACCTCCGCGTCCCCCTCTGCCGCGTCCTCGACTGCTTCTTCGAGCCACCCATCCATCCGGGTAGCCAATCAACTCAAAACAGCTACCTTCTTCATGGCCTATCTTCCCACAATGTTTACATATTGGTCTTCCAACTTGAAATTGTGTTGTTCTGGGCACGTTGTTGACAGCGAAAGCGGCGGCAGTCTCGGGTCTACTCTCACGTTGAACCATCATCTTTTTATGATTTTCTTCCTGCAATATTATATTGAAAATCTTACCAAGAGGGGGGAGCGGATCTTGAGTGAGAATTTGACCCCTCACTTGAGAATATAGATCATCGTTTAATCCCATCAGAAATTGATGAGATTTCTCTTCCTCATACATAGCAACAATTTTCTTTGACACTCCACACTCACAGTTCTTACATGTACAGAATGGAACCTTCACATGATTGTTTAGTTCATTCCATAAATTTGTTAGCTTTGAATAGAACTCTCCAACGTCAAGATTCCCTTGCTTACAATCTGCTATTGCGGCCTTCAGTTGGTGTATTTTTGGTGCGTTTGTCACCGAATATCTCCTTTTCAAATCATTCCACATAGCATACGCTGTTTCTGAATATGCCACACTCATACGTAGCTTCGGATCAATAATATTGAGAAGCCATGAACATAGCATGGAATTCGCCATATCCCATGCATTAACTTCTGAAAAATCCACGTCGCTTGTCTCTGCTGGACGTGTCAGGGTTCCATCGATGAACCCCAGCTTGTTCTTCGCTATTAGAGCTGTTCTTACAGCTCTTTCCCATAAATCAAAGTTCTTGCCATCAAAAATTACAGCTGTTATCAACACCCCGGGTCCTTCCGACGGGTGTAAATAATATGGTGAATGAGATTCAATCACAAACCTCTTCTTTCCTCCTCCACTCATGATTGAAAAATATGAACTTGATAATTTTGATAACCTTGCTCTGATACCATGAAATAAAAGAGGAGAGATATGATTGAATAAATTTGTATATAGACAATTCCTCTTCCTCTTCCATTCTGCTGTGTACATGCAATATTATATACACCAAGGGTTTGATCAGCTTGCCGCCTAAGACTCCTAGCCATACAATAATAAGGAAACATGACAATTCTAGTTACATAGAAATAGGAAACACAAATAATAACAAATAATAAAATCTATACAATTATTTATTTCCTAACATTAAGAAACTGGATTACAGGTTTACTATATAATAATATCAACATGATGCTACTAAGCCATCTGCTCCCCGAGTTGATAAGGCCTGGAAGCTTTGTAAGCAATCGCATATGATGCAGTTGTCCTTATTCGAGCCGATTTGAATAGTCAGCTAGATGGTGTTGCGGAGCTCCTTTCAATCCTTTTGTTGTCTCCTTGTCAGTAATCGAGTTGATTTTGGGGCAAGGGAGGAGGCAGCTTGACCTCTCCACCGGCAACATGGCTGAAAGTGACCACAATGCTGTTGTGGCTGAACTTTGACGACGTTGCTGCTCTCATTGTATTGCAAATTTCACATAAGAAATATGAAATCAATTTATGGCCTCTTTCCTTTTTTAAAAATTGCCATCAATGTTTCTTTATGAAGTTTTTTGAAAAAGAACCCGAGATTCTACTAGCTGACATGAAAACTTGCTATCATCAACTTAGCCTTTGACCTCTCCGCCTTGGATGACTTTCTCAAATATGAATATGGAGGCCACATCATCGATGCCGCCAACCTAGCGGAAGGCTGCGTCACCAAAATGAAGTAGGAGGCTTACATTGTTGTTGACGTCGACTCAAAAGAAGAAATGGACGACATGAAGGAGGAGGCTCCATTGTCGCTATCATCAACTTGAATGAGAATGTTATGTGTCATTGCTACCATCGTTAGAGAATCCTAAGAGTTTATAGTGTTTTGTTGACAATTTAAGCTTGACTAGGCACTAGCTAAACTGAAAACTTGCTTAGTTATTTGAGAGTCAGCAACTTTGATGACTTCTGAGTTTTAAACTTTGAAGACTTGAGAGTATTTAATTTTGATGACTTGGAGTCTAAAACTTTTAGGATTTGGAGTCTAAAACTTTGACGACTTAGTAATCTTTCACTTTATTGACTTAGCTGTTTGAAACTTTGATGACTTGGAAGTCTTCAAGAGTATGATGACTTGGGAGTCTATGAAATTTGATGACTGAGAATTCTTGAAAGTTCGACTTCGGAGTCCACAAGATTTGATAACTTCGAAGTCTACAAGGATTGACTTCAGAGTCTGTAAAGGCTTATTTGAAAGCATGTGCTAACTTGAGAATCTAGAAGGTTAGACTTGGAAGTCTTAGGGTGACTTGAGAGTCGAAATTATTTTGTGACTTGGGAGTCTTTAAGTGTAACTTGAAAGTCTTCAACTTGACAACTTGAAGGTCTTTATTTATGTCTTGCAAGCATGAATTACATTAACTTAGGACTCTTAAGTGTTTGTCTTAATAGTCTTCAACTGACTTGGAAGTTTGCTCCCTAAATGCTTTTTTGGGTCGTCCTTCTTTTAAAGCATTTTCAATATGACATTGATAGATGATCAATTATATTCTTCGGTGTCTTCTTCATCTAATGTGATTTTTTCTTCCCTTACACATTACAGGACTTGCCCATTGAATGTCTTACACTTCTCTATAGGATGGTTGATGATCCTGTGATACTTGCAGTATTTGGGGTCATTGATTTTTTCGATTTCTTCAGGATGCTTTGAATGTGTAAGTTCTATAAGTCCTTTCTCAAGAAGTTTATCCAGCTTTTCTAGTGCATGAGACTCAAAATAAGGACATTCGTTCTCTTCAAAGCCTTTGAACATGGAACTTTTATTTTTTGATGATGTTGTTGATGATTCATCATTGATCCATCTTCCATAGTATCTAATTGTAAGCACCATATCATGAGCTCGTGTTGCCAATTCTTGAAATATTTTGGGCTTGTTCACTGACAAAACATAAAGTATATTCCAGTCCATGCCTTGAGCACATATTTCAACAAGTGAAGCTTCAGATAGACGGTCCTTGTAGTCGAGATTGAGGGACATCCAATGATTGATGTAATTAAGAACTGGCTCGTCCTTCCATTGTCTAATGTTTGTTAGCTCTGCCAAGCTAACAACACGTTTAGTGCTGTAGAACTTATTCAGGAACTCCAACTCCATTTTTTCCCAACTATCAATAGACTCAGGCTCTAAGTCTGTGTACCACTTAAATGCAATCGCTTTTAGAGTTCAGATAAACTACCTCTCCAGTCGGTCCCCCTCTGTACCAGCATTTTTGCATGTCTAAATGAAGTGGGCGGTATGCTGCTTGGGATCACCCTTGCCGTTAAACTGATTAAATTTAACAGGCGGATAACCATGAGGCTTACAAAAAGTATCAATCCTCTTTGTATATGGCTTTGTATACAAGTACTCTTGTGAGATCCTCCTCCCAACTGAGCCTTGACTACATTTGCTATTAAGTTCTGAATATGCTTAATCGACATCAAGCCTAAAGAGCGATCCTTCTTTGCCCTACACTCATCATCAGATTCTTTGCTATGATTGGACTATTTATTAGAATCTTCAGTGCCTGAACCTTTGTTGAAAACTTATGAGGACATTTTTTCTAGCTTCTTCATCAACTCAGTAATATGATAATTTTGACGCTTGATTTAGGCATCCTTTTCTACACTATCTGGAGAGCCTATCTAATGTAAGCTTCATACTCGCTAGTTGTTCTTCAAAGTTAGTAGCCTCTATCACCATAACTGACATGATGGCAATATCAGAGGATTCATCTTCAGCATATGCGGAAAGTGATCCCTTTGACGATGCCAAAGAGGAATCGCTACTCGAATATTCATCATCTTCAAAGCTGAAGGGTTGGAAAGTAGGGTTGGTGTGGGCTTAGAGTTCATCTATCCCACGTGGAATTGTTTACGGCATGTTGAAGCCAACAGTATATTTTTGCTTCAAAGCATGTGAAGCGATTTGGTTTACTCCATTAGAAACCTTGGAGCCGAGGTTTTTGATCTTACGTGACTGTAATGGTGCAGTCACAATTGATTGCTCTATGGCAATTGCGACAATAGGTTTGTCGTACTTCTAGTCATAGCAGTGCCAGATGCAGCGCTAGCGATTGTTGATCCTTGATATGTGGATCGAATAGTACTTTTCCTTGAAGATCAAGGGATGGTGTTCTTAGGGTCCATATTGTCTAGAAGGAGTATAGAGTTTGTACTTTCAAGAAAGAGATGAGAGGTAGAGATGTCCCATCGAGAGTGCCATAAATTTATAAACACACATTTCGAGTCAAAATTAAATAAGACAAAAAGTATGAACAAATTTACTTTGTATTAACTTCAAAGGTATAAATAGAATCTCTATATAATTGTTACAAGAACAAGTGTAATAAATCCTCTGATTTGATCTTCTTAAATAGTCTTCGATGGATTTGATCTTGAAAAAGAGTCTAAGAGGTTTAATCTCAATCAAGATATGAGTTTGAACTCTAAGAGTAGATGACACGCGTTTAGGGTGTTTGTTGTCTTCTTCTAGAGAGAAGATGTTTGAGAGTTCGAGTCATAAGAATAGTCTCAGGAGTGAATGAGTTTTCGCCTCCTGAGTAGCAGGAGGGAGGACCCCATTTATAGGGAAATAATCCCCTCCCATACTAGGGTTTGCAACTTATTTACCTTCTTGGGCTTTTGTTTTGACAGTCCATTTAACTGGTTACCTAGAAGTCAGTTTGACCGTGGACTTGGTAGTTATTTAGGCTGTGACTTAAGAAGTTGATTTGATCCAACTTATTTAAATAAATTAAATTAATTAATCGAATTTACCCAAAATAATCAATTTATATTTATTTTGTGGTATGAAACATATTGTTAAATTTCTAGTACCTACAATATCATGCATGTTTTACTATATTTTTGAAGCTATTAAGGATTATAAAGTAGTAATTCACAGTCTAAAGTCTTTGCTATCGTTTGCAATGAGGGTTTTACCAACTACTATTGATCCATCTAAAGAAAATCACTCATTTTAATCCGGATTAGAACATTTGAAAAATTGTTTGGTGATCTTTTGTTGCCCCTATCCTTATGTAATATAAAGTTTTGATGATAATAAACACAAATGTAATATATGCTTGAGTGTATTGTTCAAACAGATTCCAAATGTTGTTTGAAATACTTTGAAATTGCTTGGTTAACTATGCTTAAGAACAAGTCTTAAGAACAGGTTCTCAAGATCAGTTGATTCAGAAATCCAGAACAGCCTGGGGATCAGTTTTGTAAGGTGTTTGGAGCAGCAAGTTGTTTTTCTACAAGATGTTCGGTTGATTCAACAAGAGTCTTGGTTTGTTATAGGTTTTATTTTCTTAGATTCTGGTTAATATGCTAATTAGAGAGTCTTAATTTAACACTTACTTGAAATGGTTTTGCTTTTTAAAAATATTTCAGAACACTATCTCAGAATAGTTCTGGGAACAAGGTGTTCAGGATATTCTCAAGCCAAACTGCAAAAACATTTTTCACGAATTCTTCTCTGATTTTTTGGCTAACGTCTCTGAGATTTTTGAGCAAGATTTTCTGCTGATTATTTAGTCCAAAGAGACTATTTTTGGCTATGAGAAACTTGTGGAGAATTGCAAGTCTATTTTTAGAGTGCTTTATTCTCCAAGTAACAAAATCTCTATTTTTAGAAAATGGCTGAATTTGTGGAGAAAATCATGAGATGATTTACTGAGTTTTTGTGGCTGAAAATAACCGGGTAGCTCAAGTAGCTAGTGGAAATTTTCAGCTCACACTTTCCACTCCTTGTGGCCCAAGCTTTTTCTTTTTAGAAAATATTTGTGATTATTCCACTTGGTTTTCTATTTAAGTAAGACTCCACACTCATTTTCTTTATCGGTTTTCACAGCAATATTCCAGAGTTTAAGAGCCATATTTTTCAGAAAGAAAACTGACCCAAGTGTGTGCAAGATTGAGCTTTCAAAGTTGGCATACTAGGAGCACACTTGTACCTTACACTAGCTTATTTGAGAAGCGCAAAAGTAAGGTGTCCATCTTATTTTCTCTCTTTCAAAAGTGAGTTGAGTGTGTCCAAATCAAGGAGATTTTAGACGTGGGGTAACCGGTCTTAGGGAAGACGGTTACGTGTGTGTTATAAGTTGTAACGGTGTGAGTTATATTGTAATGTGTTTAGCTCGAATAGTGAAGTTGTTGAAAATCCTACAGAGGTAAGTCGTGGTTTTTCACCTCAATTGGGCTAGAGGTGTTTCCACGTAAAAATCCCGTGTCTGCTCTCTTTTTTACTTCTTTCCGCTGCATTTGCGTTTTCTGGACGTGTTACAAATAGCCTGTCCAAATAGGGCCAAAGCCTGTTTTCAGAAAACTGTGAAAATTTGGAAACATAATTCACCCCGGTCTTGTGTTTGTGTACTCTCATTTCTATCAAGTGGTATCAGAGCAGGTTCTCATTAGAAAGATTAACATCTTGAGAGATCCTAAACATGAGTACACCACATGGCATGCTTGAGGGGCAATCCATAACTCGACCACCATACTTTAATGGTCAACATTATAGTTGGTGGAAGAATAGAATGGAAAACTACATTCAAGCTGAGGACTACGAGTTATGGATGCTTATCAAGAGTGGACCACTCATTCCTACAAAAGTGATCGAAGATGGAAGCAAAGTTCACAAAAAGCCTGAGGAGTTCAATGCCGAAGACTTCAAGATGATGGAGAAAAACGCCAAACCCAAAAAACTCTTGTATCTTGGTCTTGGACCGGATGAGTACACTCGCATTTCTGAGTGTGAGTCAACCAAGGACATATGGGACGCCCTTCAAGTAGCTCATGAAAGTACAAATCAAGTGAAGCAATCACGCATTGAGCTATTTATGAGAAAATATGAATTGTTCGAAATGGGTGATCGTGAAACGGTGATGGATATGTATACCCATTTCACCCATATAACAAATGAGTTAAAGTCATTAGGAAAGTCCTTCACTATTGAAGAGTTGGTGAGGAAGATCCTAAGGTTTTTACCTCATTCTTGGGAAGCCAAAGTCACAGCTGTTCAAGAGGCCAAGGACTTGAAAAAGATTACCTTGGATGAGCTTATTGGCAATCTCCAAACCTATGTGCTTAGGAGGAATTCTAAACAAAAAGAGGAGACCAAGAAGGACCGAGGAATTGCTCTAAAAGTCATGGAGGAGGATAGGTCGGATCTTGATGATGAAGAAATGGCTACGATCACCCGAAAATTCAAGAAGTTTTTCAAGAAGGCCAAGGAAAATGCTAAGAAGAAAAACTTCAGCAAGTTGAGGAACAATGATAGGGAGCAGTTTTCAGGTTGTTTCAAATGTGGTAAGCTTGATCACATTGTGAAAAACTGCCCTTTGCTGAAAGAGGAACAAGAGCCAGAACAGTCCAGGAAACAGGGTAGAAAACAGGTTGGAAACAGTTCAGCCAGGCGTTTCTCAAGGGCAATGCTTGCGGCTTGGGGTGATTCTACCGAAGACGAGGAAGGGACTGAAGAAGAAGATGCTGCTGTAGCTCTTACGGCCAGAAGTGACTCTGACTTAGATGATGAGCCTCTGGACAGCTTAGCTCAACTTAAGGATAAGGTACGTGGTCTAAATAAAGTAAAACTTAAAGAGTTATTATTCACTTTGATGGATGAGTGTGATGCTATTAATTCTGAAAATTGCATGTTAAAGGATGCATGTTCTGAGTTAAAAAGGCATATTAGAGAATTAAAGCATGAAAACAAAATCCTTAAAAGTGAAAAAATTGAAATTGATATGAAGAACATTGTTTTGCATGAAGACCTCAGTTAGTCCAAAGAGACCTTAAGTATGAAAGAAGAAGCTTTTGCTACTGACTTCACTAAGCTTGAAAATGAGTCCCTTGAACTGAAACAGAAGGTTGAATCCTTGCTTATTGAGAACAGTAAATTGCTTGAAAAATTAAAACAAGTAGAATCAGACCTTCCTGCAAACAGGTGCTGGAACAGGTCCTCACAGACGTTGAATTGGCTGAACACTCACTTTAATTGAGGCAAAAGAGGATTAGGCTTTGTGACTAAGTGCACCGTTCACCCTGTTAATAGAAAATATGTGGGATTACCTAAAAATATTGTTTGTTTTCATTGAGGTAAAACAGGGCATTATCGGTATGCTTGTCTTATAATAAGGTATGCCATGGAAAGCAACTTGATTTATGTGAAGCAAATTTGGGTTAGAAAAGATGAGCTTCGCATGTCTAAGGGAATGGGACCCAAGTGGATCTGGGTTTCCAAAACTAACCCCTAATTTGTTTTGCAAGCTAAAGTGAGAGGGAACAATCCGGCAAACAACCCAGCAAACAGCCCAGGGAACAACCCAGGGAACAACCTAGGGAACAGCCTAGGAAACAACCTAGGGAACAGCCAGCTGTGGTATGTTGATAGCGGATGTTCAAGGTATATGACTGGTGAGAAATCCAACTTCCTCTCACTTACAGCCTCAGAAGGAGGGAGTGTGGCATTTGGTAACGGAAAGTCCGGGACAATTGTCGGAATAGGTAAGATAGGTGAGTCACTCTCCCATTCTATTGACAATGTATATCTTGCAGATGGTTTGAAACATAATTTACTTAGTGTGTCCCAACTGTGTGATAAAGACAACCTAGTAGTGTTTTCTCCAACACGTTGCTTGGTTGTTAATATGAACACAGGAGATGTCGTGTTGAGGGGGAAGCGACACAAAAATGTTTATAAAGTGTGTATTTCTTCCCTTCCCCAAAATAATCTGACTTGTTTAAGTTCCTTGAATGTTGATGTAATGCTTTGGCACAAGAGATTAGGCCATGCAAGTCTCTCACTTTTAAACAAATTAGTTTCTAAAGACCTAGTAGTCGACTTGCCTTCCATCAAATACAATGATGGCAAGGTATGTGACGCTTGTGCTAGGGGGAAACAAGTCAGAAATTCTTTTAAATTGAAAAATTATGTTAGCACTACCCGACCTCTCGAAATGTTACATGTCAATTTGTGTGGTCCTATGAGGATCATGAGTAGAGGTGGGAAGAGGTATGTGCTTGCTATAGTGGATGACTACTCTCGTTTCACTTGTTTTTGGCTTCTAAAGATGAAACTTTTGAAAAATTTCTTGTATTTATTAAAAAGACTGAAAAGAGAGTAGGACACTCATTGACGTGCCTAAGGTCTGATCATGGTACAGAATTTGAAAATTCGAGCTTTATTGACTATTGTAATGAGCATGGTGTTGATCATAATTTTTCAGCTCCAAGAACACCCCAGCAGAACGGGGTGATAGAGCGTAAAAATCGAACCCTAGAAGACAACTAGAACAATGCTTATTGCTAGTGGTCTTGCTAGAAACTTTTGGGTGGAAGTTTTGAACACATCATGTTACATTATCAATAGATGCATGATTAGACCTATTCTTAACAAAACTCCTCATGAACTTTTCAAGGGTAGAAAACCCAATATTATGCATTTGAGAGTATTTGGCTGTAAATGTTATGTGCATAATAATGGAAAGGATGCATTGGAGAAGTTTGATCTAAGGAGTGATGAGGCAATCTTTCTTGGGTACTCCTCACACATTAAGGCTTACAAAGTATTCAATAAGCGAAGCTTGTGTGTTGAGGAGAGTGTGCATGTGCTTTTTGATGAAACTAACTCTCTAGTTAAGATTGATGCACAGGATGATGATTTCGAACTGGGCCTTGCTAAGAAAAATTTGTTGCTCACACATGAAGAAGGTAAGTATCCCGAAGATGGATCAGGGCCTGAAGCTGTTTCCTTGGAAGATGGGCAATGTCTGAACCAAACAGGGTGAAGTAGTGCTGAACCCAATTTGGAACAAAACCAGCCTAACACTCCAGAAACAGGCTCCAGAACAGGCTTGGGAATAGGCTTCAGATCAGGCTTAGAAACAGGCTCCGGAACAATTCCTGAACCTGTTTCACCAAGTATCCAAGCAAGAGTAGAAAGCGTGTCTGTGGATCTGCTTACTCCACGACCATGGAAGCACCAAAGTTCGCAACCTCTTGATCAAATTTTGTCTGACCTTAATACAGGAGTGCAAACTAGATCCAAGCTTAAAAATTTCTGTACTTTCTATGCTTTTCTCTCTAACATTGAGCCTAAAAATGTTAATGAAGCTCTTGCAGATTAAGATTGGATTACAGCAATGCAAGAGGAGCTTCATCAGTTTAAAAGGAACAAGGTGTGGCATCTTGTACCTCAGCCGGAAGACAGATCAATTATTGGCACCAAGTGGGTGTTCCGAAACAAGCTTGATGAGTTCGGAACAGTCACTAGGAACAAGGCCCGGCTGGTGGTTCAAGGCTACAACCAAGAAGAAGGCATTGATTATGAAGAAACTGTTGCAAAGATTGAGGCCATTCGAATCTTGATAGCTTTTGCAGCCCACATGGAGATCAAACTATATCAGATGGATGTCAAAAGTGCATTTCTCAACGGATACCTTAAAGAGGAGGTGTATGTAATGCAACCCCCTGGTTTTGAATGTTTCTTGGTTGATAGAAAAAGCACCTCAGGTATGGCTCATTTTCTTGGACCTTGTTTGGTATCTTGGGCAACCAAGAAACAACACTCTGTTGCTATGTCCACAGCAGAAGCTGAATATGTTGCAGCTGTTTCTTGTTGTGCTCAATTGCTGTGGATAAGGCAACAACTCAAAGACTTTTGTGTTGACACGGGATGCATTCTTTTTTTTTGTGACAATACAAGTGCTATTAATATCTCCAAGAACCCATGTCAACATAAAAGGACTAAACATATTGACATTCGTCATCATTTTTTAAGAGATAATGTTGAAAAAGGATTAATTTCAATGAATTTTTATGCTACTAATAAATAAATTGCTGATATTTTTACCTAGGCACTAAGCAGAGAACAATTTGAGAAGAATAGACTTGAACTGGGTTTAACTAAAACAAGTTGATCATTTTATTAACCCCCAATGCTTGGTTAGTTAAAAGATTTTTCAGGTCAAACTTGTTAAAATTATTGGTTGCAGTCAAACTTGGTGCTATATTTAGCACATGTATGGAATACAGCTTGTTGACACTCGTTGAGGTATGATGATATTGCCCTTATTGTCCTTTGTTACCGAATAATTGACTTCAAGAACAAGCGCTACGAATAGGTATGGCCATTGTTTGTTATACGTGTGCAATTCAGGTAGTTAATTCAGTTGTTAAGAATTTTAAATCCTTCACTCTTCTCAAGGCGTGCGCGGCTGGGAGTCTTTATTTTATTTTATTTTTTTGGTTGCAAAAACGGCCGACTCCACAGCTCTTACGTCTACTCACATTACTCTGCTTCTCTCTCTCCCGAAAATCTCTCTCCCGAAAATTTCTCCCCCGAAACTCTCTCCCGAAAACTCTCTTCTTCTCAAACCCTAAAATCCTAAAACCCTAAAACTCTCAAACCTCAGCTCCCTGCTTCAATGGCGACTTCCAGTAAGCTCACCATCGGCAAACGTAGCTCAATCGCCACCCTAGCTCCGGCTTCGAAGCGGTCACGCATGGCGTCTCCGCCGGCTGCAGCGTCACTGCCCGTGTCATCCGTCACTGCTCCGGTACTTTTTAGAGGTATGAGGTTCGAATTTTTGCCTCCTTTGCCAATTATCTCGAAACCTTTTGGGTTTTTGACTTATGTGAACTTGAGCTCTGTGGGTTTGAGTTTGGCTGATGTACCACTCGAATTTGGGTGGGATTTGGAGTTGTTTGAACCTATTCTTGAACCACCTGGGGTTAAAAGTGCCGCTGGACCGAGTGAGGTCCAAATCGAGGTTGTTGATGTTGTTGATGTGGATGATGACTCGTCTCTGTTTGAGGGAGACTCGGATGATATGCATATAATCGGGTGTGAAATTATGCTGGCAGAAACAAGGTCGGGACCTGTTTCTGACTTTAGTGAACCGCGACCTGAGCCCAGTCCTGTTTTTGAAGAAAGATTGGATGATTTTGCGGAGAAGGTTGCTGATATTGATGTAGATTTGGGTGAGGGGCCTGAGACCCCTGTTGAAAATGTTCAAACAAGACCGGTGCAAACACCCCAAACCGGTGAGGGTCAAAAGAAGAAAAGAATTAAGGCGCCTGCGGGACGAACAGATCTCCCGCTTGTTTAACAGTTTAAGGGCATGCAAGTTAAAGAGGCTAAGCAAGCTAAAGCCTCCTCTTCACCCTCACAACCCAGATCTGCTAAACCTAAACCTACTCCTAAACCCTCCAGAAAGTCTTATAGATTAGCCTCTCAAAGCACCTCTGGACCTTCTAAACCAGCTGGTTCCTCCAAATAGGAGCCTCCCCTAGTTGAGGAGATTGTTTCCTCACCATAGAGCTCACCTGTTCGAGAAACCAGGAAAGCCCCTGCTGAACAGGGCTCTTCCCAGGTCTCTCCCGCCGAGTCACCTGCCAAGGGCAAAGGCAAAGCTCCAGCCGAACCTAGCTCTGAACAGACCCCACCAACCCAGCAAACACCCTCCAAGAAGACTGTTTCTAAGAGGAAGATTTCTCCCAAATAGGTCCCCAAATAGGGCCCTACTGAGGATGAACCTGAAGACCCCAGCTCCAAAAAGGCAAAGAAGGCAGCACCCACCACTTCAAAATTGGCCCAATTTCTTCAGAGAAGTGTGGTGCGGGGCAAAATTGTGACGGTGACATACTTTCAGGAACAGGGTCTGGAAGTGTTTTTGGACAAGCACAGGGCCCAGGGGTAACTGGAACTGTTTGCAAACACCCAACTGGGGTGTTCTGTTCCAGATTTGGCCGAATTTTATGCGAATTACAATGTCACCAGTGCTGTGGTGACAAGTGAAGTTAATGGGAAGCAACTGAAATTCAATGCCAAAGATCAGGGTGCAATTTTGGGTGTTCCTGCTGAAGATTTTGATGTGTATGTCCCGGAGGACAAGACCGTGCTTGGGACAACACGGCTACTGTAATTAACTCAAACACTGAGCCAGCAAACAAGATTGAAAGCCCCCCAATCCGTCAAGAAAGGTGACATGACTTCTCTTCATCAATTGCTCCTTTGGTTCATTATTAAGAATATCATCCCTAGAGGTTAAGGCCGCAATCTTGCGAATGCTATGGATCAATATTTTATTGACCTTATGGATAGAGGAGAGCAAATTAACCTCCCAGCAATCATGATTCGCCATATCTCTAGGATTGCAAACACCTCAAGAGAACATGACCTGGGTATGGTTTCTTACTGACTCTTGTGTTTGAGCACTTTGGGATTTCTCTGCAGAAGAAAGTGGGGGTGCAGATGATTGATGCAATAGTGAGTAGCACTCTAATGGGGTGCGGGTTTAAATTGGTCAGAGGAGACCAAGCAGCTTCAGAACAGGGGCCTCGAACACCCTTTCCCCCTGTTCTTGGTTTTTCCTCCAGTGAGCCTTCTGTTGATGCCTTGCCACTGGATCAATCCCGGTTGAAGATCGAGCTTGCTGAGGTTCAAGCTGCTCTTGCTGAGGAGAAGGCTCTCAATGCCAAGCACCATGAGGATCTCATGTCAATTCTTTTAACTCTCTCAGCCAAATTCTCTTCTCCTCCTCCCTGGAACAGCTCTACCCCCTGATTCCTTCCCTGTTCTGTCTTCCCTTCTTTCTCACTTTTCTGCCTGTTCTCGACACTATTCTGAACTGCTTGTTTTTGCATATTATGATAAATTGTGGTTATCCTAATCTTGGTTGGCTATGCCTTGCTTGTTTTCTTACAGTTAATTGTTTGTGCGTGACTTGGATGGCCAATATCATTAACGTACCATATACTTGAGTGTATCACAGGTTGTTTTTCCTCCATTACCCAAGCGGTGGTGATTGCAAACACCCTATTTTAACTTGTTTGTCAATATTTTTTTTTTTCCGATGATGCCAAAAGGGGGAAGATAAGGATGACCATGTTTGTTTTATTTTGACTTGGGTTGAGTTGACTTTCTTAAATTTTTCGTTGCTTTTGTTTGCTCTTGTGTGACTTGAATATTTGGCACTAACCGATTTTTGTTTTCTTATGAATGGTCAATATGGTCATTTGATTTGTCTTCATCAAAAAGGGGGAAATTGTTGACCCTATCCTTATGTAATGTAAGGTTTTGATGATAACAAACACAAATGTAATATATGCTTGAGTGTGTTGTTCAAACAAATTCCAAATGTTGTTTGAACTACTTTGAAATTGCTTGGTTAACTATGCTTAAGAACAGAGAACTGGTCCTCAAGATCAGTTGATTCAGGAATCCAGAACAGCCTGGAGATCAGCTCTGCAAGGTATTTGGAGCAGCAAGTTGTTTTTCTACAAGATGTCCAGTTGATTCAACAAGAGTCTTGGTTTGTTATAGGTTTTATTTTCTTAGATTCTTGTTAATATGCCAATTAGAAAGTCCTGATTTAACACTTACTTGAAATGGTTTTGTTTTTTGAAAATATTTCAGAACACTATCTTAGAACAGTTCTGAGAACAAGGTATTCAGGATGTTCTCAAGCCAAACTGCAAAAACATTTTTCATGAATTCTTCTCTGATTTTTTGGCTAACGTCTCTGAGATTTTTGAGCAAGATTTTTTGCTGATTATTTAGTCCAAAGAGACTATTTTTGGCTATGAGAAACTTGGGGAGAATTGCAAGTCTATTTTTAGAGTACTTTATTCTCTAAGTAACAAAATCTCTATTTTTAGAAAATGACTGAATTTGTGGAGAAAATCATGGGATGATTTACTGAGTTTTTGTTGCTGAAAATAATCGTGTAGCTCAAGTAGTTAGTGGAAATTTTCAGCTCACATTTTCCACTCCTTGTGGCCCAAGCTTTTTCTTTTTAGAAAATATTTGTGATTATTCCACTTGGTTTTCTATTTAAGCAAGACTCCACACTCATTTTCTTTATCGGTTTTCACAGCAATATTCCAGAGTTTAAGAGCCATATTTTTCAGAAAGAAAACCGACCCAAGTGTGTGCAAGATTGAGCTTTCAAAGTTGGCATACTAGGAGCATACTTGTACCTTACACTAGCTTATTTGAGAAGCACAACAGTAAAGTGTCCATCTTATTTTCTCTCTTTCAAAAGTGAGTTGAGTGGGTCCAAATCAAGGGGATTTTCGACGTGGGGTAACCGGTCTTAGGGAAGACGGTTACGTGTGTATTACAAGTTGTAACGGTGTGAGTTACATTGTAACGTGTTCAGCCCGAATAGTGAAGTGGTTGAAAATCTTACAGAGGTAGGTCGTGGTTTTTCACCTCAGTTGGGCTAGAGGTGTTTCCACGTAAAAATCCCGTGTCTGCTCTCTTTTTTACTTCTTTCCGCTGCATTTGCGTTTTCTGGACGTGTTACAAACAGCCTGTCCAAGGGCCTAAGCCTGTTTCCAGAAAACTGCGAAAATTTGGAAACACAATTCACCCCCCTCTTGTGTTTGTATACTCTCATTTCTATCATCTTTATATGCTCAACCTAGGTTAACAAGATCGAATAGCATGAGCTCTACTAGGTTAGCCCTCAATCGGCCCCTACCACCCCTTATCTCCTTGGACAATCCAGATAATTCAATAACTTTACCAACTCAGTAGGTAGATAGATTCTGTTCTTTAAGGGTGGGGGCTTGACGGAAGAGATTTGCCAACTTAGTTTTTTTTTTTTTTTTTTCTTTTTCATTTTGCCAACTGGATTACTTAGACTATTGTCATGGGTAGGGCACAGAGCTGAGAAACAATGGCTGTTGCCAACTAGATTGCTCATAAGGAAAACAATCTTTTGTATTAAAAACCGGGACATTGACAGTCTGGAGGGATGGTAATCTCCCCAAAGGAATTCTTTTGATTAAATATTCTTCTGCTTTTCTTTAGTTTGCAAGACAAGCAAGAGGGAAAATTTACTTAATATTAGTGAAAAAAATTTTAATTTTTATTGGTCCATCAAAAACATAGAATAATACCAGAAATTTAGAAAATAATTCATAGTTCGACACATATGTATTGTAAAGGTAGAGTAACCAATTTTTTTCAATGATTTTTTGTTTATGATTACACACTATCATGGAATAAATTACTCATTTAGATAATTGCTATTTACTGTTAACTAATAATGATAGTCTTGGATTAATCAATTTTCAATAGAAATTTACAATAGTAATTTAGTTTACATAGTAATATGTAAGTCTTATCCTCGTATCATATATATTACACATGATTATGCATGTATACAAGTATGTCAATCTTTGCTATTGGTTTTTAAACAATCTCACATTTTTGTTGGTTCTGTTTCACGAATTCTTCGTTATACCTTATTCGACATAACCGCATCTAAGCAACAAAACTCTATTGATGATGGAGAATGACCAACATTGAAAGTTCAACGCAAGTGAGACTTGATCAATTAATGATGGAAAAGGTCAATATACATGAATGTACCACATAACTAGACCTATCAGTTAGGACAGGCGAGTTAAGTACGGATCAAGTGTATTCGAATTCGGGTAAAATACAGGTCGGGTGTATTTCGGGTTTGGGTAAAACTTGGGTGGACGTATTTCGGTTTTACGGGTTTTGAGTTAATGCAACGGGTTTGGAGCGCCTTTTTAGTGAGTTATTTCTCTTTTTGTCAAGATCAAAATCTTGGCATATTTATTAATTAAAATTGTCTATATTTAATGAACAAGCATTCTAATTATAATTTCTTAAAAGAATATAAAAAAATATCAAACTTTTCGATATGATAGATGAATGTCATGTACCGATGGACAATAAGTCACGTTTGATCAGGTTGGTCCGTATATTAAAATATTAATAATAGGTCGGTCATTCATGAGCTGACCCATCTAAAGCATGATAACAGGTTGAAGCGGCTCAATCTATAAATAATCCATTCAACAATTTGATATTTTGTTAATTAACCTACCATTATCAAATCAGATATGCTTTATTAATGGGTCGATCCTAACACGAACACAAGTTAGTCCGTTGCCCAACACTAATATCAAGTTCTAGACCAATTAGAAGGAAGTCAAATGAAATAATATTATAGAGCACAAGATATTATAATTATTTATCAATTATAAATTTTAGATTTATTACAAAGTAATATTATTTAAAATACGATGAGACGTATTCATTTCACTAATAATATAATGGTATAACTTGTACATTTTTAATATTTATGTCATTCTAAATTGATTTTCTTAAGACTAAGTTTCATGCCCATTTTTTAAAATTGTTCAATTTAAATGTCGTATAAGACGTTATTTTATGGGAATGAATTTGGGAAAAAATGAGCACAATTATCTAATTTGCGAAGGGATGCGTAGCTATATAATGTTTTTCTAAACAATTCGTTATAATGAAAAACTATTATTGTTAAGGGTGAAAAATAAAGAAAAATTAAAAAAAGATATAATATTCGGGCTGCGCTTGCGGGTCGGGTTTGACCCACAATTTGCGGACTTTTTGGGTCCAATATCTTTCGGATTGGGACCGAGGAAAACGTGTTCAAAACCCAAAATTTTCGGGCAAGTTCGGGTTGGATTTTCAGGTTGAGTCAATTTTTGCCGGGTCTGCACATAACTATACAAATACGAAAATTTTAAATTAATTGTATAACTATGCAACTATTCAAAGACTAATTTTTTAAAATTAATCTACTAATAGAGGGTGAGCTCACTTATATAAACAATCATCAAAAGATTACAATGTCAATAATAATAATAATAATAATAATAATAATAATAATAATAATAATAATATTAGATATAATAGTAGTAGTCATAATAATACTTTTGCCAGTATATGCCTTAATTCTTCACAGGTGATATACACCATAAGTTTCCGTACAAAAGGAGGCATGATGCTGAATTGGACTTTCATTTCACACGAGTTGGCTTCACGGTATCTGAAGGGCAGTGTAATGGCAGTCCCCCCTTCATTGAGTGGTGTTTGCGCGTGCACTGTGCCACCTGAAACTGGGCTCAAAGATTTCGCCTTGCCAATGAGACAACTGCTGATGGGTGCTGATCATAATCCCCCGACTGATGAATAACTCTCATGATTCAGCTCCATTTAACGAGTTGGGCGTTTAGCAAACCCATTTTAGAGCACATTTGGCCTAATTTGTAAATAACTACTTTTATTTTTCGGGAGTAATTTTTTCAAAAACTGTTTTTTAGGAATTAGAAAGTGTTTGGTCTAATTTATAGTAGAAGTGTTTTTGAAAGAATTGAATTGTTTGGCCTAATTTTTATGAAACTATTGTTTTTATTTTTATTTTTTTTAACATTTTCTATTTTGGTCTTGAAAAATATCAAGTTATCCACTGCAAATAGTAACATGTATTTCTGACTTGTTTTCGAACTTGATAGATGAAAAGGAGCAATAGCCACCCATTGCTCAAAGCCTAAGTTGTGAAAAAAATTAAGTAAATGCTTTACTTATGTCCACATTAGCGTTCGTTTGTTTGTTAGCTATTGAATATGTCTTGTCAGAGAAACTAATGATCTTGAAATCACTTTCTCTCTTTCTCCACTTTCTTTCTTCATATGTTTTTATGCTCTACTGCATTGTTTGAAATCACTTTCTCGGTGAATTAATTGATCATTATAAAAAAATTAGCTAATTTTTTTGAACCTATATTAACAAATGGCATGAAAAATTGAGATATATGGCTTTAACATGGATATTTAGGGTTCCAAAACTCAAAGTAAGAACAGAACTGGTGATTAATGGTAATACAGAGAAGCAAGATGAAAATCAGTATAGAAGTTGCAGTGGGATTGTTTTCTATTGGGATACGATTGGATGGGGGGCGGTGGAGAGAGAGAGATGCAGAATCTTAGGGTAGAATATATTATATCTGTACGTGTGAAATATATGGGTATTGGGTGGAAATTTTTTTTGATTCTCAGGGGCATGTTAGTGTAGATGCCAATAATATTTGAGTGTCCTCCGCAAATAATACTTAAGTGCCCCCCATATTATAAGGTATGCTCCACGGAAATCTATAATCAGAAGCAGCAAATTGTTGCTTCTGTTTTTGGGGGCTGTTTCTTTTTAAAATATTTTTCAAAAACAGTTTTTAGTTTTTTAAAAAATAGGTGTTTGGCCTAGTCAGTGTTTTTGTGATCTAAAAACACTATCAAAAGTTAGGCTAAACAGGTACTTAATCACTTTGATCATGAAACGCTTTACCCCTAAGAAATCTTTGAGCCCAGCAGCTCCATTATATTGAATTATTATGTCGTATGAGCTCGGTCCCTTGCTAAGCGGTTCTAAATTTTACTAGTTGCATGTAGGCCTAGAATGTTTGGCTTGACGATTATAACCATCAATCAGAAGTAGCAACAGATCTCTCAATGGATCAGTATTAGCTGCGTGTAGAAAGAGACGTGCGAGCCGAACTTGCTCGCGTCAATTACACGCCTTTGACAAGAACCCGACCCTCCTAAAAACTTTTAATATTATGAGTTTGTAGCCAAGCGAAGCGACAATATGTCCATTATTAACCTTATTTAATAGAATGACGGATTATATTTTAATATTTAGATTTATTCTTGTAGTAGAATTATTCCATATGTAAAAATTATGTTATTATTGAGCAGTCAAAATTTTCTTCTATTGAAAAAAATGAATTGGTAAAATAAAGTAATGTGTAATCTGTAAGATTTTTTCTAGATTAAATTACTTGAATTTTTAAGGGAATGAATTCAACAAAGAGTTCAGGAATGAGCTTTTTTAGGTCATATAATGAAATCAATCCAAAAAAGAAGTTTAACATGAATAATCCATGAACTTGTGTCATTTAATGATAAGCAAATTAATCAATGTACATAAGTTAAATAATAGAATTCAAATCATACTTATAAATATTGTATTGTATCATTTGATACATAACATTATTCGATTCTATTTCATTAAATATTGATCAATATCGATCCGTACTATTCGACACTGCTTAGTGGCTGTTCATAACAGTTGATACTATTCTATTTGATCCAATATTGATAGATATTGAATATAAAAAGTTAATTATAATTTTATTAATTTCAAAAGTTTAGATTAGTACAAATTGTATCATGATACATAAATTTAGTATGTCACATTCGAGTGAATAATTAGTACAATTATAGACATAGTATTTATAACTTTGTTCAAACTTAACCATGACAAAACAAAAGGAAAAAAAAAAGAAAGAAAGGGATGATATAAAAGTTGTTAAAAAAACACACAACAAGCAAATGTCATAAAAAACATAAAAATAAAAATATTTTTTATTTATGATTAGAAATTTAGAATAAATGAACAAAAATAATAAAAAGTTTGGGGGAAATTGGAAGGAAAAGAATAAAGGGGATGATGGCATTGACATGGAGCAAATGTAATGTAAGGGAGAAGCAGGAGGTGGCACAAATTTGACTTTGCCAAAATGTAATCAGAGCATTAGATCGGAGAAATCCTTGCCTCCTTTCTCTGTGATCCTCTTTATTCATTCCTGTCAATGTCGTAATCCCAGATAGTTTCCAACTTTCCAACCACTCGATTAGGAACAATTAGGGCAGCATTTCGTTGCCCAATTCGATTCTTGTTTGATTGATTGTTGCAATCAAATTGGGGTTGATTTTCATGTTTCAGAATTAGGATATTGATTGGTTTCATTTGATTTTGATTTTGATTTGATTGGGAAGGAAAAAGAAGCGACGAAAATGGCGTATAGAAGAAGACATGGGGTGACGAGGTCAGCAACATTCAAGGAAGAGATATATCGCCATCATGATTATCATGATGATCATGATAATGGAGAAAATGGGTCTTTGGCTGCTCGCGCCATGAAGGCTTCTGCTGCTCATCGTGATTCTGCAGCTTATGGTTACGCATATGCTTCTGCCGATTCATCTTCTTCTTCATCTTCTTCTGCTTCCACCTCTTGTTCTCATTCCGATTCTCTCTCTCATCGAGACGCTGATTCACATTCCAAGGTACCCTATTTTGATCAACCAGTCATGTTGTTAAGTTCAATTTGGGGAAGATAGACGGCTCATACTGACTGGGACTTTATGAATTCGGAATCTATGTATAAATCTCGTTTCATAGATTGTTATTGGTCATTAATTCATCCCTTCTTTTTTTTTTTTCCCCTGATAATTGTTGGTTTGTTGTTTCTTTGAGAATGTGGAGTTTAAAAACGAAGGCGCACCTGTAAGATAAAAAGCCCTGTTGTTTGACCCATCCACTCTGAATGACACAAACTGTATGGGGAAATTATGCAAAATCTCTTCAGAAATGACTCATGTTGGCAAGGTTTTTTTTTCTTTTTTTCGGTTTTTTTGTGGCTAAAAAGGATTCTTTTCGATTGAGAGAATGTTTTTGCTTATCTACTTGTGTTTTGTTTGCGTACTTTGGATGTTCCTGACTTCAGATGAGGAGTTGTCGAACCAAGCTTGGATTGTTATTTCCTAAATGTTGGATATTGGCAAGGATTCTCAATGCCTTATGTTGGTGTTCCATGCCCATTTCAAGACCCAGACAGTAGTTAGGATTTTGGGACGTCAGATGTGAATGCTTTCAACTTCTGTTGGTTTGAGCTAGTCGAGTATGTTGTAATCGATTAGTCATTGACTGTGTGGTTTGATTTGATCCATGTAGAGATCATTGCTTTCTGAGAGCGCTTCGACAAAAGAAGCAAACGACACAAAGTATGGATTTTGGGGTATTTTAGCCCAGAAGGCTAAGGCAATCCTTGAAGAGGATGGCGCGGATCCTCCTAGTAGGATGAAGCCTCAAGTGAACGATGCAACCAGTGGGAATCAGGTTAATTCAATCAATACTGCTTCTCATAGATGCATTTTGAGTTTGATTTGAATTCTAAGAACTATGACTTTTCCATGTTACTATTGTTTATACATGGCATTCATTTTGATCCCATATGTTTTTGGTTTGTTGTGAGATCTGAGAGTTTTTTCACGCCCTATACATGTATCCCTTGTTATTTCAGTTATATCAATCGTCACGTCTATCTTCAGAGGGTGGCTCAAGGATTGATAGTGCTAAATTGCGCCTGCGTTTGGATGCAATAACTTCTTCCCTTAATAACCTGGGTGATACAATTGGAAATGCATTTGAGGTAAATGCCTACACCCTCCCGTTATGTTTTATGACTTTTATCCCCATTGAGAAAACAAGTGAGCATTTTGCTGCTTTTGTTGATAGATCATCTCGTCTCTTTGTTGCTTGCTTGTCGTCCCATAATCACCTGTTTGGGGTGTACTTGTGTAGAGCTAGGTCAAATCGAATGCTGAGTTTGACTGAGTTGAGTTTAAACAGACCCAAACCTCAACCAGGGTGTACTATTTTGCACTTTTGCTCATATGACTTGAGCCTTTCACTGCTTTGTTAGAGGTGTACTGGGAGCAATTGACTTTAAACACTACGAATCCTGACCAAACATCAATATTGAACAATGGACATCCAAGTTAACACAGTAAAGAGGGAGGAACGGGCTGAACCAACACAGCCGAGCTGAGCTCAGTAAGCACTCAAGCTGAGCCCTGGTTAAATTGAACTCGAGCCAAGCTTTTAATGAGTTATCTACTTCCACATTTTATTCCAGGGAAGAAAGGAAATGTATCAGGTGCTTTCTTGATTATCTACTTCACAGTGTTCTGTCCTCTTTGCAGGAAGGTCGTACAATTGTTGAGAACAAGACTGCAGATATTATCCAAGGAACTCGCGACAAGACAGCTGATATTATCCAAGAAACCCAAAAGTTCCAAATTAGGAGAAGAGGAGGCAGTACTGATGCTGAGGATCGGGCAACTGTTCTGCAAAATAGTTCATGGCAGCGACCTGTGGTTCAGCCAGCAGTCAGCAATAATAATCAAGGAACACAACTCAAGGCTTCTCGAGATGTAAGGCCACAATTGTATAATCGTGCATTGTTGTTTGCATTGACAGCAGTTAACATCTAGAACTTAAATTGATCTCCTAAATCTCAATGTCAAAGTTATAGCAGAATGCCCTACATCAATTACCACTAGTAATTTAATTCGGTTTGGCTTTAAAGATTTTCAATTTTTGAAAGAATCATTGATGGTGTTCTTTGTCGAGGACTATAATCCTTTCTGTTTTGGTTCGTCTTCATTGATTTTTCTATTTGGCTCAATATCATTTTGTGGTGTTAACGCACTTGAACAATACAAGGGTCATAGATTGGTTGTTTATGAGTTGTTGTTCTCATACCCTGATAGGACCCATGTCAGAGGCCATGAACTTTTCTTTCACATTGCCCGCAGGTTGCTATGGCGACTGCTGCCAAAGCAAAAGTTCTTCTCCGAGAGCTCAAGACTGCAAAGGCTGAGCTGGCCTTTGCGAAGCAACGATGCGCACAGCTGGAAGAAGAGAATAAGAGACTTCGAGAGAGCCGGGAGAAAGGCGACAACCCAGCCGATGATGATCTGGTAATTTTACTTCCCAGTTACACTCCAGGATCTTTTAGCATGACTTTATAGAATGTGCTTGTTACGGAACTAACTCTACCAGAAGTTTATGATGAGGTTAGACTTTAGAGGCCTAGTAACTGGTTTATTATGTACTCGAAAACATCCTCTAACACGAACTCCTATCAGATTGAAGCTTGGACGTTGCAAATGCTTTTTCTAATACCTTTGCACAATAATTAAACATTGAGGGTGTTGATTCAAACTAGAGACCTCTTGGTCAGAAAGTATGGAAAACCCATGTCAAGAAACCAACTCAACTAAAATCTCAAGTTGATTGTTCGTTTATTATTATATACTTTGGCATTGCTTTTCGTTTGCCTGTATTTGCAAAAGCATACTTCTCATGTTGTGTACTGGTTTGACATGGAGCTCGGCAAGTCTGCCTGTTATTTGTTGGGAATAGAGGCATCAATCTGAATTTCTCTTTTTATTCTTATGTATTGTCAGATACGGTTGCAATTAGAAAGCCTTCTAGCGGAGAAGGCTCGTTTGGCGCATGAAAATGCAATACATGCACGTGAAAATCGATTCCTGAGGGAAATTGTGGAATATCACCGATTAACAATGCAAGACATTGTGTATTTGGATGAGAACGATGAAGAAGTTACAGAAGATTATCCCTTCTCTATTGAAGATGCAAAAATGCTCTCTAATACACCAACTTCACCTATGTCCCCATCTTCTTATGATGTTTCCTCTTCCTACTTCCCCACACAGATAAGGGAACATAAAAGAGATGCTCTTAGGGATGAACCTAATAGCATGACATGTTCATCATCATGCTCATTCTCCCCTCCCAAACCTTCCCCACTCGGCTACAGATCAGAGAGGAACGAGAGCTCAGATGCTTCCGCTATATTGCAGAGAATGGAACATGAAAAGAGAGAAGCTTCTTCAAGTAAGAAACCATCAAGTTCTGAGGATGAAGATCCAAAGAGACCCTCAGTTTCATAGACTTGATTTGACCTTCCCTGTTATATTCTGCCCCTCTGGAAGCCTTGTGTAGCAATAGATATTACACTTTTTTGTTACTTTCTTCATTTGATTCTTTTGATAGGGGTTGTGAAGGACAATCTCCTACTTTTTGTTTAATAATGTATGTAACTTTCTTTTTTTTTTTTGGTTTTTGGGCTCAAGTGTTATGGCTTATTTAGTAGAGGTCAGAAATGGCCAGATTTCATCCTTTCTTGTAAGCAAAGCTTGCTAGTGGTTCAGCGTGGTATACTATATTTGGTTTTCATAGGAATTAGCGGTAACATTTCTTGATCTGATATTCTGATTGAACTCATTTCGTAACCACTTTAATTTTACTAAAAAAGCAAGGGACCAGAAATGATCAGTGACAATAACAGTCCGAGTGTCTTTGAATTTGAAGTATTAAACACTACCAAAAGTGACCAATCTTTATAGTTTTATAGCTTCGTTAAGCTCCTTATCACTTCTTACAGTTACATTGATCTTTCATTCCTTACAAAAATTTATGACAATGAATACCTTTTTTTGACTTGTTTACGACTTTTTATTTATGATAATGGACACATTTTATGACATTTATGTGCTACAAATACAAAAATTTGTTGATATATTTTTTTTCTTATTTATGACAATGTGTACTTGTTTGCAAAACACATTGTGTATTTAAAACGGCTTTAGTAATTTTATTCTTATTAGTTATGTTATTTCACTATTATTTTTGTTCATTATGGACGACATTTGTAGAAGACCAAAATTTATTCGTACTATAGTTGTCACAAAATGACTTCTTTATTAAAGTTCTAAAATTATTTTCATTAGTGTCCAAACAAAGTACATATAATTTATTTTCGCACTAATTGTAGTAGACCGAAAATTATACTTACAGAAGAGAATAGGTAAAAACGTTTTCTCATCGCAGTTCTATTTTATTGATTAATGCATGTGGCATAACGAAGATATCAATATTATATTTTAATTTACATAAACTATACATAAATTTAAAAAAAAAGTTGCAAGTCCTTTTAACCAAAAAAAAAAGGATTTCTTCAAATAACATTGTAAGACTTCATAAATTGTTTATGATTTTTTTGCGCTTCCTACAGCTACCCTTACAACTTTGTGTAGCTCATCATAGTTCTCGTGTGTATATATATATGTGTGTGTGTGTGTATATATATATTGTCACTACTGCTAAGTGCTAATACCAAAAAGACCATCGAGCTAATTAGGGCATTAGCAGCCTTAGGGAACGCGGGTGACACGATGGGGCCCAGTCTGACACGCGTGGCAACTTTTTCCTCCCAGCCAACACGGCACGCGAGGCACACGTAGAGCAGCACGTCTGCCCGTGTCTTCTCACGGGCCACCTTTAATATTTTTAATATATATATATTTTTTGAGTTTGTAAATAATTTTTAAATGATTTAAAAAATACATTGTGTGTTATAATGTGGGTTCATGATAAATATTTTTATTGGATGATTAAAATTAAAGTTTCATGAGTTGAAGAAGTAATGGAATACAAGTTTTAAAAAATTAAAATTTTTGCTAATGTGATAAGATAGAGTTCTAAAATTCGAAAATTTCACTAAGAGGGTGTTTGGTAACAACAGCTTTTTGAGAAAAAATAGCTGTTTGGGAGAATTTTGGCTGTTTTGACCAAGTCAAACAGTTAAAGGATATTTGGTAAAGAGCTGTTTGCAATAGCTGTTTGGCTCCAAAAAGTTCTTTTTGAAAAAGCTATTCCCATTAGCTTTTTGAGAAGAGCTTTTTGTAGAAATGACATAATTGTCCATAAGTTTGGAAAAATTACACACATATTATTAAAAACTAATTCATAAATAAGGATATAAATAAAATTTTACCAACATATTTTTTAGAAACAGCTAATTTTTACCAAACACTTTTTCTAAAAACAGCTAATTCAAACAACTAATATAAACAGCTAATTTAAACGACTAACAGCTAACAGCTAATACAAACAGTTAATAGCTAACAGGACCTAAGTATGCTCTTAAAAAGCCCACAGTTGCGTCACATATTCAATTGGCCAGCTCGTATAATGTATTATGCTGACAGCTGTGCATCACCTGAATCTTATCTGCTCACTGAGGTTTCGTTTTCATTCAACTCTCCACGGTTTCAGGAGCATGGGAAATCGTGAAAAGCTATTTCTCAATTTTTGGTGACATTTAACCCAAAAAAACAAAAAACCCTTAAAAATATCTCCACGTGTCTGTCTTGTTATAAGCAACCAAGAAGGCTAAAGGATTTCAATTTGACCTTTTTTGGGGGAACATTATCATTATTATGCTTCAAAGATATCCCAAAACACATTCCCCAAAAAACAAACCGGAAAAAATAATACAGTAGCCCATGACAAAGACGGCTAACAGATGCCCCAAGCACCCAGCAAGGAGGGGGGAGAGGGCGAGAACCAGGCGCACACAAAAATTAGTACCTAATATAATACAATCTCAAATCTCAAATAAAAATGATTACAGCACCTAAAAGAAACAATTTGACAGTGCAAAAGATCAAATGAAAAAGTGCGCTTAGACTGACTGAAGTAGCCCACGACATTATCTCACTCACGTTTTTTTTTTTTGTTTGGTTGGGGGTGGGGTGAGGAGGAGGGAATATTTCAAGACCCAACGACCAAGCGGGGCAAGGAATAGAGCGTGCACTGGAGAAAAATCCCATTACTGGAAAGTGCTCAGTTGTATACATCTGTTTGACTGTTCCAATGTAGACATTCTCTATAGATTTAGGAGCTAACTTAGATACATGTAGACATTCTCAAATACAACATATTAACAGGTTCTGTCAAGTTAAGGTTTCCACTGGTTTAGATTTCTGCCGTCAATAATCAGCAGTGAAAATAAGCTGCAGCACATTTTAGCTTTGCAAAATATCACAAAGGAGCTTCTCGATAATTGATGTAAAGATCGAGGACCCAAGCAAGGGGGGAAAAAATACACTCGCGCTCAGAACAGCTGGAAAAAGAGGCTTGTTGACCCATCACCAAACGATTTTAGATCAGCAGGTTTCACCGTAGCCCTGCAGAGGGGACACGTCCTCTCCCTCTCGAACCTGTAACGTTCATCTAGGTTGGTAAGCAATCTCATGGAGCAAATTTCTTTCCACTTCTGTAGTACGTAAATATTACACATGTTGGACTACTGTCTCACTGAGAGCTATATAAGATAACAGCATCAGAAGAGAATCAATTGCACTTTTCTCGACATCACAAAAAGAATGAGATGACATGCCTCCAGAATGAGATTTTTGCTTGGCCCAAAAACATGAAACTAGACGAAACTGATAATTCATGTACATACGTGCTGGTGGACGGGCAGTTTTTTTTTTTGGGGGGGGGGGGGGAGGGAGAGGAGGCGGTGTGGCCGTGGGCATCTACAAACAGAACGAACAGCCAATTTGGGCAAGCAGTTTAAAGCAGAAAAGCTGTTTGCTGGTTTTTTAGAGCTTCATCTTTCCATTTAGACCAGCAGACTAAGGATATGCCTTCTCGAAGTGCCCCATCCCGTCCAATTTTGTTCCCGCGAAACAATAGTGAAGAGCACTAAGAGGATTACATGATCAAAGACATAGTACAACACAACCACAAAAAAAAAAGACTTAACCAAATTCCTTTCTGAAATTTATATGTTGAAATTTGAGACCTTTTTTCTCACTGCAGGGAGAGAACCCAGGTTGTATTACTTAAGCCACTGTGTTTCATATCTCGACCTCATAATAAAACATGACTTATTTGATTCAAATTTAAGATTACTCAGGTCCACCCTAACACTACTACCATAATTATTCTGGGATTTCACATTCAAGGGATTTTGGATCTCAGGTCCAGACTAGGTGCCCTGGCCAGGTGAAATTGTTCTATGCATATGTATTATGTACATTTATAGTCAAGTATTCTTTGTTCTCAATCGAAATTGTTAAGGGCACTCTTCTCTTTAAGGTCAGGCCAAGCAAGACCCAATAATACTGTTATGTTCCCTCTTACTAATGGAACCATGTTTGTCATGGAAAAAAAACCTGTCTATGAATTCTTCGCCCACTAATCTTCATCAAAGTCAACATCATATAGGGCACTACCTACAGAGCAAGCAAGGTCTCATTATATGGTCAAGTTTTCTTCAAAATGCTACGAAGATTGTGCAGGGCACAATTCAAACCTGTTAAGGCAACAAAAGTACATGCCCCTTCTCTCTACGAGCCCCATTTTCCCTCCAGAAAATAATCCTATACCCCATTTTATGTATGCATTGTTGCTTCCAAGGACCAAAGTAATGGGTAGAACATGGAGGGCCAAATAGGAACATAACAATGCTGCCATCAAACCAACTACACACCGAAACAGAGTAAAGCCTCTAGCACCCAAAAAACCACCAGCACAAACCCCTCCCACTCCAGAAACAATGTTGAAATTCTGCTGTAGGTCATCCAAAACAGCATCTGTTATTTTAATCTCTAAGCCTATATATACTAGCATACATCTTACCCCAATATTCTTCACGTCAGTAAGAAAGATGCTACGTTGCCATTTCAATGTTGCATAGACTCCAAGAACACTTGAAAGAACATTGTACTCACAGAACGGGCAAAAAAAAGGGAAAAAACAGTCATCATACATTAGAATCTTCCAAGTTATTTCAGCCACAGCACAACAGAAAGGGAGAAATTTATTCTTGGACAGAAACAACATCCTTCCCCATTCCACCTGAGCAAAATATCTCTGTAAGTCCTTAAGAGTGAAGTGAATGAACGAAAGAAGTTTACACGAGGTACCTCATCATCTAAGGTATGTAGAGATAATCACTGACTCATTAAACCAAGCTCTCCACTTGCAAAGGTAAGGTTCCCTACACCCAAATCACCTCAGACTCTATTTAGGCAGGATCCACACTAGGTGGTTTGGGTTATGGTAGTGGTGTTGCCAGAAAAAACTACTCCCTCTCTCTTTGAATGACTATCCTCTTTTCTACTCTGGTTTCTCATTTTGACTGTCCTACTTTCTATTTATCATTACACTTTAATATGATCGTCCAATTTTCCCCTTAAATTAAAATTGGGTGAGCAACTTAAATATGGCCAGAAACAAATTGAAATGGCAATTCCCTGGAGCTTACTACAGGAATAATTAAAGTTGGTCAGCCAGCCACCAGCAACAGGGCATAGGAGAAGATATTAATTATAACAACTCACCACTCTGAGACACAATCTTCACAAAATATGTGTTTACAACGAAGCAGAATTGGAGCATGCATCTTCTCCTGGCAGATAGCACACATATCTCCAGCCGCAGAAACCTACATCATTGGCAAATTATCAATTACCATAGACCACACATTAGAGATCACCATAAGCAAACAAGCTTCACAAACACCAAGAAAACCTCCACTCATAATCGTCCTTTGGTACATTTTTGCCATCTTTTTTTCCTCTTTGTTTTTCTTTTTTCCATCAGCAAAGTTTCATCCATAGAAAGGCAAACACTTGCCATTTTGCCTAAATATACAAATATGCTCTTAATGATAGCTAAGAATACCAAGGCATCTGCTAATCAACAAGAGTTAACTATGAAAATAGTATATATCTCTCAGGGTGCCGACACCATATGAATGTCATTAAATGCCCACAAATAAGTACCCAGACTATGCAATATAACCATACAATTTTTATTTGAGATATCATCCATATTAAAATAAAGAGATGCATATCAGGATGATGCCAAGAACATGCCAAGAGAGGCTAGTCCTATCCACAATAAACAGTGCTAAGCTAGGAGAACAAACACGAAAGGATAGCATGGCAAAAGGTGCATTTCAAGAATGGACAACGGCCTAGCAGCAATGAAGCTCAAATGGTGGGAAAACAAACAAACCAAACAATAAATAAATAAATAGATAAATAAATAAAAGCAATTACATACAATATTCTTAAACATTTCAAGTAAATCTCAGACTTGCAAAATGCGAAATTTTGTTTTAAATCAGGAAATGAGAAGCACAGTCTCAAACAAAAGACAGGGATACAACACAATGTTGACATGATTATGTGTGATTTCTTTAAAAATAAGGATACCACACATTCACCACTTATATTTTGTTTACATAGATGACAACATAAAATCTGATATAAATGAACATTCCCTGCATTTAGTATGTACAAATTTATTCTATGTACTATGAAATAGGACTTTTTGTTAAGTAGAGGATGTGTAGTAATATGACAATTTACCAATCAATAAAGGTGGAAAGTAGCTTTTCACAGTGAAGAGGTTAAAAGCATTAGAAAGGGAAACATAGTAAACACAAGATCTATAGAAAAAATCAAGGGTCTTTGGCCTCATCAACCTCTCTCTCTGCTCATCCTAGACACCCCCCCCCCCCAAAAAAAAAAAAAAAAACACAAAATAGCTGAGAAAAATATTCTTTCAATTTACCAAAAAGAACGCTGAAAATTTTAGCTTCTCAAAAGACCCATGACCCAGTTAGAGGGAGAAACAACGTTCCTTCCCCCCCCCCCCCCCCAAATGAGGGAAAAAAAAACCCCTTGTCTCAGTCCACAAGCGCACTGAGGGCCAAGAGAAGAGAAAGAAATGGAGGAATATGCAACTGCGATGGCAAAGGCAAAAGACCCCTTCACGAATATGCTGCTTATGTGCAGACACGGCGAACTTCAACAGACGTAGGGCAGCTGGGTTTCTTTTTTCGAGACACATTTCCACTGCTCAAGAGCGCATCTGTACTCAGTTGATCAAAAGTAATAGATTCTTGGAGAAATAGAACCACAAAGGAAAACTAGAAACAACACAGTCTGACCACTACAGAAAGAGTTCACTTCACATCCTAAGACTCCACCAGAAGAATCAATAACAAAGTATATAGAAACATAACAAAAATCCAAAATATGTATCTTATTTTCCCTCAAAAATCACAGACAATCACCAGGGTTCATTAGGCAGGCCCAAGAAAATCCTCCAAGTTTAATTTTTTTAAAAAACAAATAAGCAAAACAGAAATTTACAGGAAGGGCAACCTTCTACGTTAACCCGAAAGACAAAGAAAAAACGATTACTCACAAAAAAAAAAAAAAAAAGCAAGTGATATTAACACCCCAAACCCTGCACAAAAAGAAAAAGGAAAGCAGAAGGGAAAAAAAATTAATCCCTCCAAGGCTCCAATATTACCCAACACACCAAAAAAGTCCACTTTTCATGCAAGGGGAGAAGGGTTGTTGACAATCCAATAAGTATAAAAGGGAACGTCATGTCTAAGCCTAGCATCGAATTCAAAGAAAACAACAAAGTAAGATATGTTCTCAACACCCAAATACTCATATTTGTAACCTACAGGCTAGATAATTTGACATTGATTTTCCAGAATGGCATTGAGGAAAGGGTTTGCGAAGAAGCACTTGCAGTACCTGCTCTGAAGTTGCATAAGCCCCATAATGGATCTCTTTGCGTGACAGTGCCTTTACCGCAGCAAAAAATGATTGGACCTGAATCACATGACCCCAAAAAATGAAGTTCAAAATACAGAAAGGGAGAAAAAAATCAGTAATCAGTTAACAATTGAAAAAGCATTTGAGCACACTGAAAGCACATTCAAAAAAAACATACCTTCTCAACAACAGAGGTAAGCTTAAAAGTCAAATATAATCCAGTCATTAGCGAGGAAAACAAGCTTCCATATTCCTTGTTCAGGAAGAACCTGTACCAAACAGGAGTTGGCAACAAGGCACGATATAGAAGCAATAGATACTCAACCAGAGTCAGCATTTGCCCCTGCAGACAAGCCCAGTAGTCAACAGTTGCTCACCAGATAAAACATGCAGAGTGTAAAAACATGAAGCCTAGTTGACTAGTAAAATATATAAATCTGGGAAAACTATTGTCTACCTGCCGACGATAATTTCTTCCTCTGCTGTTTTTGTAATACATGAGTAGAACGCACTTCACAACCATCGATGCTTGGCGGACCAAGATATCTAATAAAAAACAGATAATGATCACACTGCATGAGATAATGGCCATGTTGCAAATCCATATTCCTCTACCAATATATTACGTGTTCTTAAAAGAGAACTATCTTTCTGACGACATATGTGAAATAAAAATATTGACCACTGCATGAGACAATGACCACTGAGCATGGATAAGGGGTAGTAGAGAGAAAAAGATGAATCCAATTCACACCATCACCCCCTCCCCTCTTTCTTCCCCACTATGGATCCAGTACTCTCACTGTTTAGGCGAGATCGCAATCTCATCCCAGAAAAGTGCTTCCAGGAATGACACCCCCCCCCCAAAAAAAACCACCAATATATATATATATATATATATATATATATATATATATATAGAGAGAGAGAGAGAGAGAGAGAGAGAGAGAGATTTTGTAGAAATAACTGTGAAAATAAAAAATTATTACTCTTAGATCTCCGAATATCCAAACAAAATAACAATGCTAAAAAGTAAAAACAAGAATAACGATATAGAACTTAATTGCAGCAGAAGGAGAAAGAATAACCAGCATGTGCTTAAATTATCAAGAAAATCGTTTGAACACTGTATGAACAACATCGAATATCATAGTGATAAATAATGGCGTGCTTAAATAAAAACTAAGCTGGATAATGACAGAGCATTTAATAGTAATAAACTGAGTTCTGTAAAAATGTTTTATTAAAAGATACACTAGGTAGGCATGCACAGTAGAAAAACTATTAAAAGTAATAGATCCTGAAGTTTAATCATGATAACTATAGTCAACAAGGTAAGTCAGAATGCAAACTGAAATAAACGATCTAAAAGGGTAACAAGGTAGTCAATCTAGAAGCCTGAACCATCTGTACACCACAAACTCTTATTAGGGTCCAGAACTTACGACATGAAACAACTTGGGGTTAATGCATTATCAAAGTAAAAACATTCATCAGCTAAAACAAAGCACCTAACATAATTATTGCTTCACAATAATACACAAGGAAGATTTCTTAGAGAAGCACAATTACCACAAAAAAAAATACAAGCACCATCGGTTAACAGATAAAGGTTTTCTTCTGCTGACATCGCATAAACAGAAAATATTATAACAGGAAATATGCGTCCCAGTCCCAGCATTTTTTTTTCCCCCCCCAAATCCTGTTACTGAAGGCTAAGAGGATAAGTATGAAGATAACAGACGATTGAACAAAAAACCAACATAAATTGCTGCTCGCTCAAACAGGAACATCACTCTTCAGCACATACAAAAGCCAGGCCCCACTAGGGATACACCTTGAGAAGCCTCTTATGCCATTCATTCTGAACAACGAGATATCTAACCTGATCCATATATCCCACCACTCGTGTCTTCTTTCTAAACCCTGATCCTTTCACCCCATCTGGTATTACGGTATCTCAATGTCTATAGGTTCATCGCTTTGGTATTTGGGGTAACAAAAACTACACATTATACATACATAAGGGAGCCCCCTCCCCTAAGCATGGATACCGACACCAAATGAGCACAATAAGACACTGATAAGTCAACATGTGATCCGTAAAAAAAAATAAATAAAAAAAAAAGGAAATAAGACATGACACTAATAAGTATGCATAAATGTATCATGTATGCATGCTTGCAGGTAGGTAGATAGGTGGATGGATAGATAGATAGATAGACAGATAGAGGATAGATAGGTGTGCTTATGTATATACACATGTAGGGAGAAAAATCTATAGCTAAGGCTGGGGAGGGGACATCTAATGTCTTATTCATCCATTCTATGGACTGTCAGTCATAGAAAGGTTCACCTTCTAAAGGGGACCTCGACAAACTGCCCATACCACATCTCCTTTACAGCAAAAATAATAAAAGCTAAACACAAAAAAATCTATTTTTGACGTGTATACAAAAAGTGCCTAGAATATACAAAAGGTTCAAGTCTTAGTTTTAAAAAGCATGAGGCACACTGAAGCACAAAGGGTCCTGAGGCACGAGGCGTGAGGTGAAGGCGCTCGCCTCATGGATGTGAGGCGCATTTTTCTTAAAAAAAATACTAAAAATATATTCGAAAAATATATTTATGCCCAAATAACTTATATACTTGAATTATTGCAATGATTACATCCCGATAAAACTGTTACAAAGTCTAAAATGGTGGCAAAACCACATAGAATACGATAAACAATACATAAATTCACTTAAATAAAAAATCAAAATGCTGAAAACTAAGAAAAATTTGAAAATTTATCTCGTCTTGGTTGACAAGTTTGAGTGATATACACATGGTGCTGTTCAAAGGCTGCAGAAAAGTACTACTCACTGACCTAATAAAAGACACCCCACAAAAAAAAAAAAAGAGAAAAGGCAGCACATCTTTAATTGTCATAAAACCACAGAAAGTAGACAAAGAAACAGTAATGAGCTGCCCACCAACATTTTCGAACGCTTATAACTGCTCAGCGGCTAGGAGCAGCACTCGCTGGAGCATATCACCGGCGACCAGTGAAGGTCAACTGCCGGAAAATCTTGGGAGTGGCAGGTCGACCTGGTCTGTCTGTATTTAGTCAGGATACAAGCCTCAAATGAAAAAGAAATTTGAGTTCCCAAAAATTAGGGTTTGCAAAAATTATGGTTATGTGAATTAGGGCTGAATTCGAAGCAATTTAATGCAATTGGTTGGGGGCTTCAGCTCGAAATGGAGTTATATGGCTAAGGTAAGTGTCAATTTGAAGGAAATTGTATGCTTTCATGAGGGGTGCTCTCTTCTCTCCCTCCGCTGTGACCGATTTCCCTGAGGCGCAAAAGCAGCTCGCCTTGCGCCTGGCCTGAGGCGCACATGAGGCGCGCCCCTTGTCTCGCTTAAAGTATTCGCCTCGCCTCACCTACTCTGAGGTGCCATGGTGCTCACCTCACGCCTCAGTGCGCCCGCTTTTTTAAACTAAGGTTCAAGTGTTCAATATCATCAGACTCTGGCATGACTAAGATAAGGGAAGTGATGGTAACGTAATTCTTGCATTATCTTACAAGGCATGCACTGCAAAATACATTGGCTAACTCCATCACCAAATCTTATCACTCAAGAGAATGCACAGATGACTCTGTTTCCATTTCGCATACAACATAAGATAGAACAACAGAAAAAGATTTAAGTACACACCATTGACCATGATGATAAAAACAGCATGCCAAAATGGAGGTATAGCTTTGGGAGGAAGCATAACCAGAGGGTAGAGGATATCATCATTTCTGTACCACCAGTAAACACCAGCGACATGGAATGTGAACAAAATGCAAATGCCGATTAGAACAGGAATCTTCCTCTCACCCTGCACGTCAGGAACGAATGAATTCAGAAGAGTCATAATGCAGCAAGAAATTGAACCAATAGAGCCGACAAATGATAAGAATTAACTGCATACAGAGCTCACACATCAAAGTACCTTCAGAGCAGTTTGTTTACGCACGATGTCATTTGACTTGAACATAACAACAGCAATCCAGATTGTAACAAAGAACCCTGCGAATTATTGCATACACAAATATGTCAAATAAAGCATATCAAAAATTCCAACCCCCCTGCCGGGTAAAAAAGCTGTTTAACCTTAAAGTGAGCTTGACGTCCTAATGGAGAAGTTTCGAAGCAACGGTTATAAATGTGACCAAAACTAAAGAACTAGCCAAGAAGAATGAATATGGTAGTCACTGCAAACTGAAGTCACAAAGATGTCAACATGCAGAATAAAAATTTCTCATATGGTAATAAACCCAAACAAACAGAGAACCGAATGCACGATTTGAGTCCTGGGAGACAAAACAAGAGGAGCACCGAAAACAAAACAAGCTCTGTAGATGTCATAGAAAGAACTTCAGTGCCAATTAACACCACGAAAACAAGATGAGAACCAAAAAGAAAGAAAGAAAGCGATGAACTAATGAAGCGAAATAGACTAATTTTGTCACTGCAACTCGCACTACAGCAGGTTAAAGCTTTGTCAAACAGTTGAGAAGCCAAACAATGCCTTCCTTTCAAAACCAGCCATTTTATTATTATCTCACAGTTGCCGTCCAACATAGAGCTAGTTATCAATAATGGGAATGACAATGGTCTATATGTATCTATCCATATCTATCAAGGAACAGTTACCAAACTTAACAGGCAACATGTTAGATAAGGAAACCAAAGATTACCTTGAAGATGCTGACGGATGAAAACAACCAGTAGGAGCAAAGAGAAAGGGAGAATCTGCTCGATCCACCTGGCAGCCTGTTGAATGTCATACCTCTGATAGCTAGAGTCGCGATTGTTACTCCCACCCCCATCAGCAGCCTCAGCATCAGTACTGGAACCCGAGAACTGCGAAAGTCCATCCCCAGCTCCACGGTCACTCCGGGAGTCTTCTTGTGCATCCAGCGGCGTAATAGGCGACACAGCCACAGGGACTGGCTGTATGGGCACCTCAGTGGGGCACGGTTGAGCCTGAACCCCGGTGGTCGAGGTTGAGGTAGGGGGCAAGCCAGCCTCTGCTCTATCAGGGTCTGCTTCAGTTGCACCAATAATCCTAATCGATACCTCACCCCCATTGGCCGAAGGAGATGAATCATGCATATGGGGCGATGCCCGGTTGATGAGGGACTCGGATTCATGGGTGCTTGAGCTGGCACTACGTAACAAACCCGAATACTCTAAGAGAGCAGAAATTGGGGAACGTATGAAATTGGACGCAGAGAGCTGCATTCTGTATCTTCTTGAAGAAGTTGAATTGGCGGAAGAGCCTCTGTTGTCTCTGTCTCTATGTGCATCGGAATTGCCACCAGGCCCCCCTTCCATCTGTGCCGATGCTGCCCTAACCCTAACCCTAGCCGGCCCAGCCCAAGAAAAATACAATCAAACAACCAATCATCTCAACCCAGAATCAAACCCCAAACTCGAATCATCCAACGCAAAAACAAACACAAGAAAGATTCACCCGCAACAAGAACGACCAAATGGGGAATCAAAAATCGAAGAATACCTGCGATAGGGAAACTCCGTGGAGAAGATTGTTCGCCGGCGATTAAGAGGGACAGAATCGATCGTCGCCGAGAATAGACCTGACCGACCCGACCCGACCCGAATACCCGAGTGGAAACGAATCAAAAACCGATAAATTGAAACAAGTCCCCCAAAAGAAGAAACATGAGGAAAATATTGTGATATATTGAGAAAAATGGGGGTGGGGGGGGGGGGAATATTTTAGGGTTTAGAGGGGGGGAATTGGGTGGAGGAGAAAGAAACTTGAGAATGGATCGGATGAGAGAAGACACCAAGTAATTACAGAACAACGGAGAGAGAAAAAGAGCGAGAGATTGTTCTTTGCTTCGACTCTCTTTCACAGAGAGCGAGAGAGAGACAAAGCAAGACAGCAAATATTCATCTCAAATTTCATTCGCCATGATTAATAAATGCGACAAAATGATGCATCCAGGACGGACCAAATCCGAATTAATATTACTTTTATTTGGAAATACGAGTTTTTTTCATAGACTAAGGAAAATTGGATTTAATTAGTTAATTAATAAAAAAATCCCACCGTGTCAACCAATGGTAGAGCTAACGCTTGGAAAATATTTTGCGAAGTTTTTTTTTTTGGGGGGGGGGGTGAGGGCATGCCTTGGAACTCTGTATTTTTCAAACAATGGACCTGTCATGCCCCTTTTTTTGGACTTTTCACTTTATTCATTATTATTATTGCCTAATTCAGTGATTGATATGAATATTGTATTATTACCGGCTGTTGTGTTTGTCAAACTCTTGGTCTCCTTGGCCAAGAAAAAGTAGTTAAGCAATCATTGTCTTTTTATTATTTCTTTACAAAGGAAAAAATTATACTATGATGAAGTTACTTTCATCTTTCTCCCCTCTATTCATATTCTATTAATCAATGCAAAAATATAATTTGATAAAACAATGAGCAAAAAATATGTCATAAAATAGAGTAGGCAATTTAATTTAACACTACTGCTGACACATGAAACTTTTATTAAGGGTGTCATAAAATAAAAATTCATCCCTCCAAAAAAAATTGGATAGTTTAACGAACTTGCTATAATACAAATTTGGCAACTAGGAATCAAACGTCCAAACCATGATTAACCAGTGGCATTCCCTGATGTAGTCATTTCCCTCTCAAAATGATGCATACTGCTGAGCGTTCCAAACTTACTTTCTCGTCAAACTTTTCTTTCATCGTTCAGTCATGCGACAATATAAATCTGTCATCCTTTTCACCACTGTATACAAACTCTAATGAAAATAAGATCCACACTGGGAGAAGTTGTTGTATCCTTTTTACCACAGTTAGTATATCTTGCTAAACGAGAACATATAAACAAACCAACAAGAATTTTATCAGAATTTTCATCAAAAATATAAGGTTCACAATTTACTGCTCCCACAATTTGGGGTGAGAAAAAGGCATATTTGTCCCCCCTCATTAAAGTCTGATGCTTATACTGAAATACATACACCAACACCCCCCTCACAACCAAAAAACGGGGGGTGGTTAGCGACAGATTCAGTGTTCCATGAGACGCAGCAATGCTTAAGACTGTGATAACTATTCACGCGCTTTGTTACTTCAGGTGTCCTCAACAAGGAATGCATCCTGCAAAATATTATCGTAGATTCATCATCACAAAATTCCAGTAAGAGTATAGAATTGCAATTCGTTGTCTCAAAATAAACAGCACAATAATAGTAGTATGGGCTAAAACAGAAAAACAAACACAAGAACTTTTTAGATGCCTTGGCGGTCTCCAAGCCAGAATTTGAGAGACTATAGAACCAAACGAAAACCTATGTCATGCTCTCGGGAGTACATACTCCCAGAAGTCAAGTAAGCAAAATATGTATTAATTAATAACCGCTCATATGAAAATATATCTACGTGGATATGTGAATACATGCCGTCGAGAGTATCTAATAATTTATCGAGCCAAATCTGGCTTTACAACTAGTTGGACACTGGTCATTATATGTTGCTACTTACTACATACCTTACTATTACTCCCCATAAGGTCCCTAGCTCTATGTATCCACTCTTAGTAGTATTCCACATCTCATATGCAGTAGTGAGTACACTCGCATAAAGTCACATCTAAGCTCTGGATCACGTCAAAGATGAATATCAACAGACAATAGGCAAGTTGATATGGATTCATGATGCCGTAAAAAGGAACAAGAGGGGTGGGTCATCCAACTTTTATAAGTCTAAGGCAAAACACAACATCATTGTCAAGATGTAAGAAGCTAGCTTATACATAGCATTAGCGACCAATAAGACATAAACTCCAAGTTTTTGGCTATCCATACACCAGCAGTAGACCAAAAAGTTCATAACCATAGAATTCTTTACTATTTGAGCATGCAAACATGTACAGAAAGGGAAACATTAAATAATGCCAACTTGTGAGCTTTGACAAAGTTTTTGGAGACAAGTAAAGCCGCTTTTGATATTCACCCCATAAATATAGGGTTGTTGACAATATCCCAGTGATAAAAGCACTATTTGGAAGCAAATACCTCCTTTAGCATGGGTTGAGCCTTCTTTGGAAACAAAGCAGAAAAACAAAGACATCTGGGTCCAAAGAGACAAACAAACCAATGCAGAAGTCATAAAACAATCAAAACCTTCAAGAGAAACACAGAAGCAACCAAAATTGAAGCAACGAACCTACTCATAGTCACAGGTACATTGTATTTTTTATGAGGAGAATGAAGAATATCATAATAAAGCATTTACAATTTTCGTAGAATGTTTCCCCATACCATATTTGATTATTTTCTAACTGTAACACCCCCAGCCCTTAAGGCCGAAAGCGTTACGTTTTCTTAACTTTCTACCTAAATTCTGGGACGAAACGGGCAGAGCTTTCCCTAAAAACTGACCGTTCCCAGGTTATAAGCCTTACAATAAATCCTTACAATTTAACAGAAGCGTAAATCATTTAAAGGAAGCTCAACGGCCATACGCCGGAGTTCATAACTCAACAAGCCACTCGCTCGGAGTGCACCAACCAGATTAATACATGAATAAAAAGGAAATGGAAGATACAACTTAACGGTTCACACAATCGGAGTATTGGGGTTTACATCCCAAAATATAACTAACTTTAACCAAAAGACATCTAACTGACTAGATGGTTGGCTCATAAGGCCATACAGAGCGACTCATGAACGATATGCGTTATATGAGCTAGAAACTTAGTTTACAACCTTTACAAATTAAGAATACATTACATCACATCGTTAAGCACATGAACCTACTTCTATATGGCACACATAACTCTGTTTCAAGTAGGGTAAACTCCAGCTCAGCATAAGTAGCTTGACTTCCACCTGTCATAACAAAAGTCTGGGGAAAAAAGGGGAAAGAGTATTGGGGTGAGCAACTACACGCTCAGTGAGAATTCCCCTACGCTTTAAAACTAAAACAATTACAGGTAATAATACTAATAATAGTATCAAGCATTCATACTTTACTATCATATTAGACAATCATAATCCACAAGAAAAGATAACCCTCATTAAGACTTCCTCCTAACCATTCAACTCGATTCTAGGCCTTCATCGACCAGACTTCTCTACTAGCAGGCATTCAGGCACATAACTAAGTAGGCAACAAGGATCGAATATAAAGGCCTTCAAACTCGCTTTTGAAAATACCAAGAATGGTTTATAGTCCACACAAACTCCTTTTATGCTTATAATTCTTTTTTTAAAAGTTCTCGAAGCATCTAAACTGGTAAGGAGATTTGGCGAGAAACATTCCTTCATCGAATATGCATATAAAAAGCTTCAATGTACGACGCATTACTAAGATGTAATTGTACTTTATTTGAAATCTCATTTAGACTATATTCAGAACACATTCGTAGAATATATGCAAGTTGGGTACATTTAAAAGCTTTCTTCTTTTTTAAAAAAAAGGCTTTACTTGGCCTCTTGAGGCCCGTATCCCTTTAAAAGAACTTCTTTTCCTTTTCTGAACTGCTTGGAATGGCAAAACGCCAAATCTTCTTTTTGTCAGGAACTTACATATAACATAAAAACATCTTATTGTGCTGGTTAGGGAGGTCAACACCGCCCTTAAGTGAAATCATCACTCTTAATTTACGTTATACCCGGGGTATACATCCTTAACTTTCGGCCAAAACGCGTCTTAGTAGTACAACTCTAGCCTCGATACTATCCTCTGTGGGGCAACAGCTTACACTAGGATAATCATATCCTGAGTCCAGTCCCCCTCAAGGTTTTCTTATGCGTCACACATTAGGGAACAGCTCACTTCAAGATAATCATATCTTGAGTCCAGCTCCCGGGAACAGCTCACGCCATCTTTGCGTCCAGCTCCCAACATTACCTTAGGGGAAAATAGCTCACGCCATCTTTGCAATCCAGTTCCCACCCTGAAGGTCTGGCCATTTGCCTAGCACTTTCTTAGGCTTTAAAATCGCATTACATTTCTCTTCTTCAAATGCTTACTTTGCGGAAATCTTACTTTTAAACAAAACGACCATAACCTTTCAAAATGTTTAGAGTTCATTCGTTTTTGGCTTAAAAACTTCTTGTAATTGTAATAAGTTGCTAATACGTAAATCAACTTCGTAAATAACTTAAAAACTTCTTACGAACGTAAAATGTTTACTAAATCGTAAAACGATTTCGTTTTCAGCTTAAAAGTTGCGTATAAACGTATTAAGTTTACTAAATCGTAAAACGACTTCCTCTTAGACTTAAAAGCTTCTTATAAAGGCAATAAGCTGGTTAATACTTAAAACGACTTCACTTTGAGCTTAAAAGTTTCTTTTAAACTTAACACGTTTGCTAAATCGTAAAATGACTTCGCTTTCATCTTGAAAGCTTCGTTTAAACGTATTAGGTTTGCTAAATTGTAAAACGACTTCGTTTTTAACTAAAAGGCTTTTTATAAACGTAACAAGGTTGCCTAATCATAAAACGACTTTGTTTCTAACTTGAAAGCTTTGCATAAGCGTAATAGGGTTGCTAAATCATAAAAACGACTTCGTTTCGAACTAAAGGCTTCTTATAAATGTAAAACGATTGCTAACTCATAAAAACGACTTTACTTTTTAGCTTAAAAGCTTCTTTTAAATGTAATACGTATTAATTCATAAAACGAAACCCATTTGAAACTTAAAGCACTTAGTTAGCGTTTAATTCAAACTAGATTCGTAATAAAATCCTCAGTTGTCTTTTTATAACTCGTTTCAATCCCCTTTTGAACTCAAAGGAAGGTGTGTAAGTAAACTGAAGGCTTGAAACGTTCCAAACTTGCTACTATTCGAAAACTGTAAGCATTTGGCTCATTTATATGATAACGAGATTTCCTTGTATACTTTCAACGTGAACGTTTCTTAAACAGGATGGAGTTAATGAAGTGTAACTCGAAACTTAATAGAAATTTAAATACGCAAATAGCATACAATCAGCTAAACCCATAGTTAGCTTTGAAATGGCCCTTTTAAAGTCGTTTAAATTCTTTTAAACACGAGGATAAGTCATCGCAAACCAATGCTTTAAACATTTTCAAACTCACTTTTAGTTCACTTTTAAACTTCCTAAACCTATCGATTATTCAATCGAGTCACTAACTGAACAGTTCGACGATTTAGGATCTCTTCTAGGCCACGAACACTTTAATCAAATAATAGGTAATTGGTAGGCACTTGAAAGCGTTCGAAATCATAAAAGCAAGCTTTCTAAATGGTCTTTTTCTCTTTCAAAGACGTACTAACTTTTAGAAAGAATTTGCCACATCGCATATTGAGGAGGAGAGGAGTTTACACATAGCATATTCGTACACTTCATATCACAACTCATTAAGCCACACATGGCCTCGCAATCCACACGATTGCGGCATTCACATCCCTATCTCCCTCCTCGCACAGCACTGACCACAAAAGTCCTCGAATCAATCATCAGTTTCACCGCAAGTCCATCCAACTGCCAAGCTTGGTTCAATATCACGACAATTCAAATAACTATTTCATAAATCAATATCCACAAGCATGGTATCATATGTAATCGTTTAAATAACTTACAGCTTCAACTAATTCATAAATTGATATTTCCAAGCAAGAAACTCATATATGAACATTCAAATAACTTAGAGCTTCGACTAATTCATGAATCGATACCCGTGAGCATGATATTCGTTTATAATTACTCGAATAACTTGAACATCTAAATTAACCAAACCAATATAGCAAAACTTAAAGCTCTAGGAATCGCTCAACGAGTAACCCAACGGTTTATGTTTCAAGTTTAGCATGCCTGGACTTCATTTATTCATTTTAGCTGACATTCGATTAGTCCCAAAATAACTTACTAGGCATACTCAATGACATAATTGACGATATTTAGGCCGAACATAATTCCTCAAAAGAACAACCTAATCATGACATGCCAATGTTCACCCCAATTTTATTATTGCTCATGCAACAACATTCAGTCATTGAAATACCCAAAAATCAGCACTAAATTCTCAATTTTAGTCCCAATTCCTCCAATTACTGACATCTAACCCAACTCAAGCATGAACTAACTATGTTCGTTAAAATCTTTTGAATTTACTAATAATTTAGGAGGAAGAGAACCCTCACCTTGAACCCAAGTTAGAGGCTCGATTCACGGCTGTGGCTTGATCTTAGAGGCTTGAACAACTCCAATCCTTCGCCCCTTGCTTATCCACGTTCGAACAGGACCGATTCACGCCCAAACAGGACCGAGTCACGCCTAAATCCCAAAAATTCGAACCCTAAAATCGACCCCAAACTCACTTACTGATTGAAATTGAATTGGTTGATTGAAAATAGCGAATTCTACTCTAATTCATAGAAGATTGAAGCAACTAAGACTTGAATTGCGTGGACAAACCTTGGGTACTCGTCCAAGCCCCGATTCGTCGCCCAGACCTACCAAAAACTTGCTAGGTTTGCTCGAAATTCTGCCCAAAATCGCGCCCAACAGTGGCTAACTCGTAGGGGAGGTCGAATGGGTGGAATTTGAGGTTGTGTGGGGCGAAAATTTGCTGGGCTTTGAGCTTGGGAATAACGTTAATGGCAGAGGAGAGGAGAAGGAAGAAGAAGAGCAGCAATGTAAGAGGAGAGAGAGAGTCGGGGGGTCGCGGGCTGGAGGAATAAAACAGGGGGGCAGGCGCAAAGACTAAAATGCCCCTCCCACTCTCTTTTATTTATTTGGTCCAAGCTGAATCGTTTCTGCTACCGCTAATCTAATTCGTAACCCGAATTCTAAACCTAAATCGATAATATAATCCTTCATCGATTACTCATTCGCAAATACAGTCAAGTTCGATTTAATAAACATCGAACTACTCCTCAGGTTGACAACTTAATCGTATTCGGGTTCCTACTCGATTTAGTACTCGTTAATAATCGTTAATAACGCTTATTAAAATCATCGAAAGGTTTTCAAAATTACAAATAATATTAATAATGATAATAACAATGACAATTACATCCTTTTAAATAAATTAACGTTCACATAGGCATTTAGAAAATAATTTTAGCACATGTCGCTAATAAAAATATGGTTTTTATAACGTAAAAGGGCATCGCGAACGACTCAACGAAATATAAAGTACGCGGGCCTTACACTCTCCCCCCTTAAAAGAATTTCGTCCTCGAAATTGTTTACTTGGAGGAATTAATGGGTGTGCTTCATCCGTACCTCTTTCACAATCCAAGTCGCTTTATGCTCAGCTATTCATTCTGCCTTCACCATAGCATCCTATCATTGGATTTCTATTCGAACCCCATCATCTGGGAGTATTCTCCCTTGCACTATAACAACTCAATTGCTACAAGTATGATCTATATGGCAGATAGCTTTTAGGGAAGAGGTAATGAAATGTTGTATACATATGAAGTTTACAAACAAGTTCCTTTGCAATTCAAGAGTGACAAGCGGGGGAACAATACTAGAATGACGGGATGGGGGTATAAAGGTGGTTATCAAGAAAATACCTGTCTTTGTGTTGGCATGTTTCCAAGTCTCTTTTCCTTCTAGCTAAGCGTGCGACTGCCAGTTTGTGGTTCCTGGTTGTTCATACTGTCCCCTGGGAAGAACCAATGGTTAGGCGATCTCGTTGTGTCGCAAGCTTGATTCCCATTCCGGATCTCTAAGAGTGACCCCGACTATTCCATGTAGCCTTTGGAAAATTTACGACTTTGTGACCCATACCATCACATCCAAAACATGGGCCCGCGCGTCGTCTGCAAGGGCCAGGGTGTTGCCGTCCACACTGGTCACATGTTTTCCTTAGTTTCACTTGGGTAGCTTGCTTTCCTTTGTCTTGTTTCATCCCATATTTAACCCTCCTGAAGCTTATGCCTCCCTGAGAATTGGATCCTCCGTGGCCAAATTTCTCCTTTACTTGACCCTTCCCTCTATCCTCAATCTCGGTTTCGCTTATGATGCGGGCCATTTTCACAGCTCTTTGGTACATTTCTTGAAAGCCGGTATAGGCATAACCTGCTCTTATTTGCTTTATTTCCCCCTTCAATCCTTGTTCGAAGTGGTCCATCCTTAATTCTTCGGTGGCCACTTGGTTAGGTGCAAAGCGACCTAGTTCGTTGAACCTCGCTGCATACTCTGTTACGCTCATTTTTCCTTGCTTTAGGCATAAGAACTCTCGTTCCTTAGTTCTCCTTACATCATGAGAGTAATATTGAGCATCCATCAAGGTTTTCAATTGGTTCCAGGTTAACGCGGGTTCATCCGCTCTAGGTTTTATTGTTCCCCACCAGAATTCAGCTTCTTTTTCGAATTGATAGGTGGCCAGATGCACCTTAAATCCCTTAGGACACTCCATGATTTCAAATAAGTTTTCCATTCCATTCTCCTGAGCCACTCCTCATATACTATAGGGTCAGTTCCACCTTCAAACTTAGGAGGTTTAAGCTTATTAAACTGGCATATCATCTCCATGGCAGTTGGTTCTGGTGTTAGCTCGCATCGAGGAGGCATCTGTCACACATTCACACAAGGAATTACTTAGTTCTATTTTTCAACGAAAGGTTAACTTACGATCTCTCTAGGCCAATAGGGTAGGATTCCTTGGCTAAAGGAATGATTTGCAAATGGCAAGAGTTGTTATGTATGGCTACTAGTTTAGTCTCAGCTTAACCTTTGCGTAATTATTCTACGCAACGAAAGGCAGGCCTGAACAAACTAGTAAATCCATAACACTGGATCGGCACCAATTGCACTTATTTCATTGAACACTGATAAGGTGACTTAGGAATCACGAGAGATCCTACCATCCTAGTACTTCTCAATTTAAGGAAAATAAACTAAAAGGGCTTAATGTCAATCTTTGATATAACCCACATCAATAAGGAAGTCCTCTAGGTTTCTTTCTAACATCTTAATCCTTAGTCTCCACTCTCTCATACATATCTTCAAAAAACATAAAAAAAGTAAATAATTCTTTCCTTACAATTCCAATGCACTTCATAAGGCACCCTATCACAAGCCCTTTCAATATAATGGACACCATATGCAAATCCTTTTCTTCTACCCCCCTAGAATTTCATAAGTCATCTCACAAGATTCACCGCCTTTTATAGTTGATCTTCTTTCAATGGAACCAAAACCGCTGCACAGAAATTTAAACTCCCCCTCCTCAACCTTTTCCCTATCGTTCATGAGAATATAAGCTATTCGGCTTACACTTTTGGCAATTCGTTCATTCACTCAGTTAAGGGGCTCACCCAAGCTGCACCTGACTAGCTAATCGCACTAACATTAACATAAAACTCACATTTGCACATACAAGAAGCATATGTCACATAGTCACAAAGTGTTCCTAGACGACTATATGAACGCAAGACTCAGATCGCGGCCTATGGTCGCAGGACCTTTACTCTGATACCATCAATGTAACACTCCCAGCCCCTAAGGCCGAAAGCGTTACGTTTTCTTAACTTTCTACCTAAATTCTGGGACGAAACAGGCAGAGCTTTCCCTAAAAACTGGCCGTTCCCAGGCTATAAGCCTTACAATAAATCCCTACAATTTAACGGAAGCGTAAATCATTTAAAGGAAGCTCAACGGCCATACGCCGGAGTTCATAACTCAACGAGCCACTCGCTCGGAGTGCACCAACCAGATTAATGCATGAATAAAGAGGAAATGGAAGATACAACTCAACGGTTCACACAACCGGAGTATTGGGGTTTACATCCCAAAATATAACTAACTTTAACCAAAAGACATCTAACTCACTAGATGGTTGGCTCATAAGGCCATACAGAGCGACTCATGAACGATATGCGTTATATGAGCTAGAAACTTAGTTTACAACCTTTACAAATTAAGAATACATTACATCACATCGTTAAGCACATGAACCTACTTCTATATGGCACACATAACTCTGTTTCAAGCGGGGTATACTCCAGCTCAGCATAAGTAGCTTGACTTTCACCTGTCATAACAAAAGTCTGGGGAAAAAAGGGGAAAGAGTATTGGGGTGAGCAACCACACGCTCAGTGAGAATTCCCCTACGCTTTAAAACTAAAACAATTACAGGTAATAATACTAATAATAGTATCAAGCATTCATACTTTACTATCATATTAGGCAATCATAATCCACGAGGAAAGATAACCCTCATTAAGACTTCCTCCTAACCATTCAACTCGATTCTAGGCCTTCATCGACCAGACTTCTCTACTAGCAGGCATTCAGGCACATAACTAAGTAGGCAACAAGGATCGAATATAAAAGCCTTCAAACTCGCTTTTGAAAATACCAATAATGGTTTATAGTCCACACAAACTCCTTTTATGCTTATAATTCTTTTTTTAAAAGTTCTCGAAGCATCTAAACTGGTAAGGAGATTTGGCGAGAAACATTCCTTCATCGAATATACATATTAAAAAGCTTGAATGTACGACGCATTACTAAGATGTAATTGTACTTCATTTGAATCTCATTTAGACTATATTCAGAACACATTCGTAGAATATATGCAAGTTACGTACATTTGAAAGCTTTCTTCTTTTCTAAAAAAAATACTTTACTTGGCCTCTTGAGGCCCGTATCCCTTTAAAAGAACTTCTTTTCCTCTTCTGAACTGCTTAGAATGGCAAAAAGCCAAATCTTCTTTTTGTCAGGAACTTACATATAACATGAAAACATCTTATTGTGCTGGCTAGGGAGGTCAACACCGCCCTTAAGTGAAATCATCACTCTTAATTTACGTTATACCCGGGGTATACATCCTTAACTTTCGGCCAAAACGCGTCTTAGTAGTACAACTCTAGCCTCGATACTGTCCTCTGTGGGGCAACAGCTCACACCAGAATAATCATATCCTGAGTCCAGTCCCCCTCAAGGTTTTCTTACGCGTCACACATTAGGGAACAGCTCACTCCAAGATAATCATATCTTGAGTCCAGCTCCCGGGAACAGCTCACGCCATCTTTGCGTCCAGCTCCCAACATTACCTTAGGGGAAAATAGCTCACGCCATCTTTGCATCCAGTTCCCACCCTGAAGGTCTGGCCACTTGCCTAGCACTTTCTTAGGCTTTAAAATCGCATTACATTTCTCTTCTTCAAATGCTTACTTTGCTGAAATCTTACTTTTAAATAAAACGACCATAACCTTTCAAAATGTTTAGAGTTCATTCGTTTTTGGCTTAAAAACTTCTTGTAATTATAATAAGTTGCTAATACGTAAATCAACTTCGTAAATAACTAAAAAAACTTCTTACGAACGTAAAATGTTTTCTAAATCGTAAAATGATTTCGTTTTCAGCTTAAAAGCTTCGTATAAACGTATTAAGTTTACTAAATCGTAAAACGACTTCCTTTTAGACTTAAAAGCTTCTTATAAAGGCAATAAGTTGGTTAATACTTAAAACGACTTCACTTTGAGCTTAAAAGTTTCTTTTAAACTTAACACGTTTGCTAAATCGTAAAATGACTTCGCTTTCATCTTGAAAGCTTCGTTTAAACGTATTAGGTTTGCTAAATCGTAAAACGACTTCGTTTTTAACTAAAAGGCTTTTTATAAACGTAACAAGGTTGCCTAATCATAAAACGACTTTGTTTCTAACTTGAAAGCTTTGCATAAGCGTAATAGGGTTGCTAAATCATAAAAACCACTTCGTTTCGAACTAAAGGCTTCTTATAAATGTAAAACGATTGCTAACTCATAAAAACGACTTTACTTTTTAGCTTAAAAGCTTCTTTTAAATGTAATACGTATTAATTCATAAAACGAAACCCATTTGAAACTTAAAGCACTTAGTTAGCGTTTAATTCAAACTAGATTCGTAATAAAATCCTCAGTTGTCTTTTTATAACTCGTTTCAATCCCCTTTTGAACTCAAAGGCAGGTGTGTAAGTAAACTGAAGGCTTGAAACGTTCCAAACTTGCTACTATTCGAAAACTGTAAGCATTTGGCTCGTTTATATGACAACGAGATTTCCTTGTATACTTTCAACGTGAACGTTTCTTAAACAGGATGGAGTTACTGAAGTGTAACTCGAAACTTAATAGAAATTTAAATACGTAAATAGCGTACAATCAGCTAAACCCATAATTAGCTTTGAAATGGCCCTTTTAAAGTCGTTTAAATTCTTTTAAACACGACGATAAGTCATAGCAAACCAATGCTTTAAACATTTTCAAGCTCACTTTTAGTTCACTTTTAAACTTCCTAAACCTATCGATTATTCAGTCGAGTCACTAACTGAACAGTTCGATGATTTAGGATCTCTTCTAGGCCACGAACACTTTAATCAAATAATAGGTAATTGGTAGGCACTTGAAAGCGTTCGAAATCATAAAAGCAAGCTTTCTAAATGGTCTTTTTCTCTTTCAAAGACGTACTAACTTTTAGAAAGAATTTGCCACATAGCATATTGAGGAGGAGAGGAGTTTACACATAGCACATTCGTACACTTCATATCACAACTCATTAAGCCGCACATGGCCTCGCAATCTACACGATTGCGGCATTCACATCCCTATCTCCCTCCTCGCACAGCACCGACCACAAAAATCCTCGAATCAATCATCAGTTTCACCGCAAGTCCATCCAACTGCCAAGCTTGGTTCAATATCACGACAATTCAAATAACTATTTCATAAATCAATATTCACAAGCATGGTATCATATGTAATCGTTTAAATAACTTATAGCTTCAACTAATTCATAAATTGATATTTCCAAGCAAGAAACTCATATATGAACATTCAAATAACTTAGAGCTTCGACTAATTCATGAATCGATACCCGTGAGCATGATATTCATTTATAATTACTCGAGTAACTTGAACATCTAAATTACCCAAACCAATATAGCAAAACTTAAAGCTCTAGGAATCTCTCAACGAGTAACCCAACGGTTTATGTTTCAAGTTTAGCATGCCTGGACTTCATTTATTCATTTTAGCTGACATTCGATTAGTTCCAAAATAACTTATTAGGCATACTCAATGACATAATTGACGATATTCAGGCAGAACATAATTCCTCAAAAGAACAAGCTAATCATGACATGCCAATGTTCACCCCAATTTAATTATTGCTCATGCAACAACATTCAGTCATTGAAATACCCAAAAATTAGCACTAAATTCTCAATTTTAGTCCCAATTCCTTCAATTACTGACATCCAACCCAACTCAAACATGAACTAACTATATTCGTTAAAATCTTTTGAAATTACTAATAATTTAGGAGGAAGAGAACCCTCACCTTGAACCCAAGCTAGAGGCTCGATTCACGGCTGTGGCTCGATCTTAGAGGTTTGAACAACTCCAATCCTTCGCCCCTTGCTTACCCACGCTCGAACAGGACCGATTCACGCCCAAATCCCAGAAATTTGAACCCTAAAGTCGATCCTAAACTCACTTAATGATTGAGATTGAATTGGTTGATTGAAAATAGCGAATTCTGCTCTAATTCATAGAAGATTGAAGCAACTAAGACGTGAATTGCATGGACATACCTTGGGTACTCGTCCAAGCCCCGATTCGTCGCCCAGACCCGCCAAAAACTTGCTAGGTTTGCTCGAAATTCTGCCCAAAATCGCGCCCAACAGTGGCTAACTCGTAGGGTAGGTCGAATGGGTGGAATTTGAGATTGTGTGGGGCGAAAATTTGCTGGGCTTTGAGCTTGGGAATAACGTTAATGGCAGAGGAGACGAGGAGGAAGAAGAAGAGCAGCAACGTGAGAGGAGAGAGAGAGAGTCGGGGGGTCGCGGGCTGGAGGAAGAAAACAGGGGGGGTCAGGCGCAAAGACTAAAATGCCCCTCCCACTCTCTTTTATTTATTTGGTCCAAGCTGAATCATTTCTGCTACCGCTAATCTAATTCGTAACCCGAATTCTAAACCCAAATTGATAATATAATCCTTCATCGATTACTCATTCCCAAATACAGTCAAGTTCGATTTAATAAACATCGAACTACTCCTCAGGTTGATAACTTAATCGTATTCGGGTTCCTACTCGATTTAGTACTCGTTAATAATCGTTAATAACGCTTATTAAAATCATCGAAAGGTTTTCAAAATTACAAATAATATTAATGATAATAACAATGACAATTACATCCTTTTAAATAAATTAACGTTCACATAGGCATTTAGAAAATAATTTTAGCACATGTCGCTAATAAAAATATGGTTTTTATAACGTAAAAAGGCGTCACGAACGACTCAACGAAATATAAAGTACGCGGCCCTTACACTAACCTTATCGGACAAAGAATCATATCCAGGGCATTATTATGTAGGTTCATATCAGAAGATTTTAAAAAAAAAAAGAATTAGATAAGGCTAAGATTTACATAATGAGGGGTAATTAATAGGACTAAGCACTGAACAATACTGGAGGTTACTTTTTCTCTTTTACTGAGCGATTGAAGGATTTTGTATAAGATGTGAGAAATATTCCCCACCAAACAAAAAAAAAAAAAGAAACTAAATTTCATCCTTAATATATATATATATATATATATATATATATATATATATATATATATATATATATATATATATATATATATATATATATATATATATGTATGTATGTTTGTATGTATGTATGTATGTATGTTTGTGTACACACACACACACACACACACACACACACACACACACACACATACGCATATGTGTGCGTGTGTGTGTCTACTGTTTGTCAATTGTGAACGTCTGTTCCAGGCAACCTTCGGGAACTACGACTATTGATTCACTAAGAAATAAAATCAGTTCAATATTTTGAGAAGTTAAAAAGTATTTGTTATGAAATATCAAAATTGTGCTTCTGTAATCTATTTCCCAATACAAGTTGTGAGGAAGTAAAATGCTCAAAAATCACTCTTATGGCCCCGTAAAAGGTCAACTATGACCCCGCAATAGGCCGTAGGGGTTATTTGATCTGTCAAATCAAGTAGAATTGCCATAATCAATTTCCAATGCCCTTCTCTTCAATATCACCGGAAGGTTTTCCCAAACCTTTATGGCTTGGCCCACGCCACTAATAATTGACTATAAACTAGTTATACCATTTCATCACTTGGGTCTGTTTTAGCTTAAGATGCATTGCTCAACTACAATCAAAACACCAAGAAAACATGCTCAATAGAACTCAGAAACATGATACTTAAAAGCACTGAAGCCAACATAAAACCAGTAGCTGTATCATACACCCAAAAATTAAGATGGGCTCACTACTTCCTCTAAACCACAGTAAGCTACAGGAGCTTTATTAGTACCTTGTCCCATGATTTGTTTTGCCAATTGGGTAGGTCATCTTAAGGAAAAAAAATCAAAAAGATAAGACATTGGTGAAAAACAAAGAGATTTTTCTCAAAGTCAGAAAATCAAAGTGTCATTTGTGCTCTGATGAGTTTGTCTTGTTAAAATCCTTTGGCAAGAGCACAGTAAACTAAAGGCTGCAAAAGGATATTGTCACAAATGAATCTAGACACTATGTTGCCAGGGAAAAAGAAGTAGGATGCATACCATAAGGCTAGCTGACGAAGGCCATCAAGCCAAGTCCCCTTATAATGATGCCTGCCAAGGTGTACAATGAAGAAAATCCATTGGTGGATGTTCTTCTTGAAAATGCATGGTAATATTTAGAATAGGCTCTGCAAATACATAGAGGGTCATCTTGGAGAGCTGTGATCGAGAGTAACCAAGATTTTTTTTCTTGCCTTTCCCACTTACAAGGGTACACGTCACAATTCACAAATAAAAGTCATCTAACTAAGTAAAGAAAGGGACCGAGCTTCTCATAGTGTTATGTAGGACTTCTTATCAGCATGCATTCAAATTCAATTTCAAATATTGCAAGTTCCACATTTTAGACAAAAGGGATATCCTTTTTTTTTTAAACAATATCCCAAACTGTTTAATTCACATAAACAAGGCAGTGCTTGGGAAATTCCACAAAATCATAGATTTTTCTTCAAAGATATCCTCATTGAGGTCAGCCACAAAAACTAAACCTCTCAGGAAAACTCTATAGTGACATTGGGCATGCATGATGATAAAGCTGCAGCCTACAAACTACAAAGAGGCCTATAAAGAGTGGTTTCAGCTACAAGCTACAAAGAGGCTCATAAAGAGTGGTTTTTGGTTTCTATAACTAATAGTACACTTCACTATCACTATATTCCGTACAAAACGAAGACCAATTACTGATACCATTTGCAATTTGACCAATGTTACTTATTCAAATGACAGAGAACCATGTTGGTCACGCATTTTTCTTCTGTCAATGTTCATATTTGGGAGAAGCATTTGTAAGACCTTCCTTCCACCTAGTGCCACCAATTTTTTGCTTAACCTGGTTACCTGAGACTTTCTCAATCTGGAAAAAAATAGGTCCAAACATTTTACTAGACTCAGATAATATAATTTTTCATATTATAAACCGAGTTCGGGTCCAAGTTGAGAACTCTAAACAAGTTTGTATGAATTTATATGTTACTGGGGAATTTACGCTGGTCAACCAAATTTCATTATGCATGTCCCTTCCCTAAAATATGAACATAGCTTTTCAGAGTAGGTTTGGCAATGTCATCGACACCCAATTTTTATCAGTTACACTCAACCCAAAAAATGAGTGGAAACAGAAGAACATGGATGATGAATGGGGTGATAGATTGTGAATGATAGGTCAGGTTAAATTACAGTGAAGCTCCACCTAATCCATCACCTGTATATCCACCCACTTGCTTATCACTTGCTTATTTTAGTATAGAAAAGAGCACTAAATCTACAACTATATTCTACCCAACTCCTATAAGCTATATATCTTCTAACAGCATATTTACCCCCCAAAGTTTTTTCTCCTCACTCTATCAATTTGTGCACCGTCAATGTTGGCACTAGGCTGTTACTTTCGCCATTAGTCAGATGTCCCTTCACTAGAGACGCAATACACCCATGCCTCTGCCCATTTGTTTTTTCCTCTCTCATCAATTGCCAAAACTTTCTCCAAAGCCACCATCCCCATCAGAGAGAACACCCATCCCCCAATGATTTTAATCAGTGGCAACTTATTGGTTGTTGCTTTAAGCAGATCCTCCACTATGGATTGTGTGAATTTCTACCATTGGTGTTGTACTTTCTTTTGGATGCTACATTTCGAATTCTCTTGTGGTTTTCTAATTTTAGATTTTTATAATATATGCCAAATAAGATCCTTTTGCCTTCAACATTATTGCCACTTTTCATACACATTATTCAATTGGATAACTACTTTAGTATGACCAAATGCCTGAGAAGTATCCGCCCATTCATTAGCCAATCAATCTACTTCACTTAAGAGTAACATGTACTTTTTGGTTGGTGTTGTAGATGGATTGAGTGAGGTCGGTGGAAAAGAGTCATGGATGTCATCTAACCCGAATCCAATCCATTGTGACGCCTATTAGATAAAACCCTGGGACAAGCCTTAGATATAAGTTTCTCCACCCCCATTTGATTCTCTATCTCTCTTCTCCCCTTCCCTTTGCTCACACACACACACACACACATACACACTCTCTCTCTCTCTCTCTCTCTCTCTCTCTCTCTCTCTCTCTCTCTCACACACACACACACACACACACACACACACACACACACACACACGTATACACACGCTTGATTGCCCTCTAGAATGCATGATTAATTCAAGAGAATTGAAAGCAACCTATCTGGCTACAGCTTGAGTTGGCCCCACCAAAGGTAAGGCAACTATGTCACGAAGTTGATGGCTCGGTGGTTAGTCACTTTTTGGTCAAGTGGGAAGGGCCAGAACAATCACATCACACCAACTTCTTTGTTCAGAAAAAGAGATTGATTCCATTATACGGCAAATTTAACCATCTTTGTTTATTTTTGTCTAGATATTATGCTATTAGCCTACTATGGCTACTAAAAAGCAAACCCTGCCTCTCTATTTAACTTAACTGTGCTATAAACCTTCATTGATGAGATTTTGGTCAATTTTAAGTTGTGAACTTCGATTGTAATTAATGTATAATTGGCTTTCGCGTTCAAAGCTTAACCAAGATTTATTTGCTTAATCTTGGGTTGGTTGGTTTGTGGTTGTGTCCTGTAGTTTTCCTGGCTAAATCCGTTCATGTACCCACATCTTACCTATTTGTGCTTTTCTGATGACTTTCAGTTTGCACACCCATTACAACAACTCTACCAAAAGCACAGTATCCCCAAAAAAAGAGGAAAGAAACATCAATCCAGGCACCAGATTATCAGTTCTGGCTATCAGATATCTAGGCTTGGATGTGGTCATCAAAATTCAGCTAAAATTATGATCCAAACCAAGCCACACTTAATTTTTTGTGAATTCATCCCCATCATCGGGATCCGAATTAACAAAGATGGATTTTTGTCGGTTCTACATCCACCTTAAGAGGAACATAAATATCATACATTATGCTGGAGGGGGGGTTGGAGTAATTACCCCACTATCATATGAATTCATCATAAATAAGACAGACCTTGACCAAGATCATTTTGCTGAACAACTACATAAATTGGATCACTGATAAGAAGATGCGATACTATAAAAATATTTTAGTAGTCTTTAGACATATATAGAGTAAAAGTGATTGGTAAATAAAGGAACTCCTTAATATGGCATGACTCCTTCAGCATGGAAAATAAGTAGTTGGCAAATCATTTTATCCATAGCAAAAGATGGAATGGAGGGTGATATCTAGACAAATCAGTGGGAAATTAAATAAAATTCAAAGCAATGTAAACAGCGTTATGGAAGCCACAAACATTTTGAAAGAGCCTTAGAGTCATAACAGTACCTAAAGAATAACACCAGAAGTAAGGTGGAAGCAGGCTGAGCCATTTGTGAGGGCTAGTGAGCTAGTTTGGCTCACGAAAAGCTTGAGTAGGCTTGTTTAATATACAAACAAGCTCGGCCAAGCCCAACTCTAAAAGAGTGGTTATGGTATGATCATAAGCTTAAATGAGTTTGGATATATTATTGAAAAAGAGGGAGATGAACAATAATGATCATGAATCATCTTGACCTAGAACCAATCCCAAATGAGAAAATTATACCAATTAAATTAAAAAAAGAAAAGAAACTACAAACCTTGTTCACACCTACTTTTTGTCCATCACTCATCCAACCATCAAATTTTGGTAATCCTAAAAATAATTCTACTTCTCAAATCTCTATCTTTCATCTCTGCCATCATTGCACCTAACGTCATTGTTGTCATCAGATAACTCGCATAGAATTTTTACCAATATGAAGAGTGCAATTCATTTATATGATCCTCTAAATAGCTGATATTTAATTTTTTTATTATCTTATATTAATAGTTAGCGCTCCTAAGGAAAATGTAACCCACCAACTCATGATAGTTCCACTGATAATAGCAATGCCAACAGCATCATGGGAATCATAAATCTTCAACGAAGCTTAGGACAGTTTTACTTAAAATAACACCATAAGCGAGATGGAAACAACGCATCAGTTGTGAATCTAAACAGGGTGAAGAAAAGCTTAACACTAGAAGCAAGATATTTCTGAATCTAAGCAGGATGAAGTAAGATGGAAACAGGATGAACCAAGGCCCAAGCTACATAGATATGACGGTGTCATTAATATTTGTGAATATTTATGAATTAGTTACAACGCATCAGTTGAGAAATGCAAAACACTAGCACATGATCGTCCATCCACTTATTCTGTGAATTATTGTTCACCATTTCCCCGCAACTCTCCAAATTTTACAAGACGCCATGGAGAACTCCTAAAGAATCCTACACATCCTAAACATTATTGATAGTCTCTTTGCTAAATTGCAAAATTGCTATAGTTGAATATGTTAATGTGACAAGCAAGAGACTGAAACATACATGTTTGCCCAAAGATACATAACTAGAGGGGAGGAAGAGAGAGAAGATCACTAGAGAGTAAATCAAATCACTGAGTCTTGGGTTGAGTAGTGGAAAGTTCCATGAGCTTATTGTCCCTTCTCTCCATGGCCACATCTCACATATCGTTGCTAATGTGCTTTGGCTGCAAATTACAAAATCAAATACAATTTTCTTCATCAATTGAAAACAAGATTGAATTGGGTGAAACTCAAAGACGAATTCACATAGACATGTTGATTCCCAGTGATGTAGTATTGAGCATTATCCATGATGCAAAGCATGCCGACGATGATTCCCAGTGGAAGAGCTGCTTCAAGCCATACCTACCCCATCTCTGATCTCCTCTCTCTCTCTCTCTCTCTCTCTCTCTCTCTCTCTCTCTCTCTCTCTCTCTATGCTCCTTGAGTGCACAAATCTTGTAGTGAGTCATTCTTCAATATTTTACCTCATTCTAAATTAACATACTTTATAATTTTAAAATAACCAAATTCTCAATTATTATATTTAATCGTAAATGGTTAAAGTTAAAGATGCATCTGCTATACTGGCAAAATATTAAATGACACCATAATTGGATCGACCTTATCCATAACGACATATGGTGTGCATATTTTAGAAATGTGGTAATTATGGATAAAAAGATAATTTTGCATAATTTATAAGTTATAATGTGCTTCCACTATTCGATTATACCTTTTTTTCAATTTAAAAACATTATGATATGATTTTTACGCCAAAACAAGACACTGAAGAAGTGTCTTGTAGCAAGACATTTATCATTTTGCAAAAAGGAAATGCAGCAACGAGTCTAATAAGGCCGGATTTTGTATCATGATAATATGAGTTCTTGAAATAAATTGTCATTATACTTAAAAAAAAGTGTTATTTTGCCATCTTCTTTTTTTTTTTTTTGGGGCTTCGTTCGAACATGCCATTCATATTTTTATTAGTGTCCAAATATATCATTGTGGGGCTCCATATACCAACCGCAGCTAGTAAAATGCAATTAGACTTTTTTAATGAAATATGAAATATGAGTGTGAAAATAAAGGTTAAAGGGAAAAGGTTTCCCTAAAATTAAGCATACTCACTTCCCTCACTTCATCAGTAACCTAAAACCCCATCTTTGTGTTTGCCCTGAAGCACAAACCCTAATTGTCATCGCCATTGAAACTGAAGCGAAGGTTCATGATTGTCAACCGTGGAAAGCTTCGAAATTGGTGTTGAAATTGGTTAGAAGTTGAAGGGAACACATAATTATTAGATCATCATCTTCAGGTATGGTTTAAGGTTTAAAGTTTTGATCCACATTGAGAAAGAATGATTTTATTTATGAATTTGTTACAATTGTCTTGGTAGCTATTTTGATGGAAATAATTTGACACTTAATGAACAGTATGGGCTTGAAGATTTATTTTGGATTATGTGACTCTTTGTATTTTACCCTAAAACCCCTGTTCTGTGAAAGGCTTGCATTTTGATCTATTTATTTTGATAATATGGATGAAATTTTGCTATGTTCAATGTCTGTTAGAACGAGTTGTGTGTCGGTGTTTGTCCGTAGTAAATTTCTCAATACAATGGCTATAAAGATTGAATATTTATGTTATTTTTAGTAAGGTTAGCCTAATCATTTGTTATTCAAGATTAAAATTTTAGTTATCGAAGTGTATTTGTGTTTGTCATATGTTGTGTCCAGAATGGGAGAAAGAAAACAATCTTAAACCTACATCATGGTGATTCTTTTAATAGGTGCCCATTTCTAGTTTATATTGAGCGAGAGCTGAAAGTATCAGATGATGTGGATGAGGAAAACATAGAAGGGGGTGATGACTTCGATAGGAAGAATGACAATGATGGTGGGTACAATCCTTTTGAAGAAGCTAGTGATGAATTTAAGGATGATTTTTTGGTGAATTCAGATGATGAGGATGATAAAGAGCTAATTAAGGTGAGAAAAGTGAAAAAGCAAATGCATGAGGAACTTTAAAAGGATATAGAGATACGTAGGGATAAGAATGCCACAAATGGGGAGGGACCTCAAACCAAGCTCTGGTGATTATTGAACCAGGGTACCAAGACTTTGATAATGCTGGGGGTCCTGTGTCTGATTTAGATTTGGAGGGAGAGAATCACAGGAAATGTAGAAAACGAAAAAAAAAACTCCCTATATACAGGGCAGACAATCATTGAAGGGATATGGGTTGGAGGTGTACGTCTTGTTTAAAAATAAAAAAGAATTATAAAATGCTGTTGAGGACTGCGGAATCTTCAGAGGCTTTGGTTTGAGAACTGTGAAGAGTGACCTAGGGAGACTTCAGTATTGTTGCAAAGGAGAAAAATTGTGAGTGGCGCTTCTGGCCATGCAAATGAAGGGGCGAGGACACATTTCAAATCAAGACCATGATTGGACCACGTAGTTGTATTCCTTTTGGTTTCAAGTAAAGGGAACTGAGGATGTCTATCAATTGGCTTACTAGGGAATATATAGAGACATTTAGGTTGATGCCTTTTATGATGGTAAGGACTATTAGGTATTTGGTGGAGAAAGATAGAAACTATAAGCCTATAACCTTATACGTCGAAGAGCTCAAAACAAGGCCTTAACAACACTCATTGGAGAAAACAAAGCTTAGTTTTGGTTGTTCAAAGACTTTAAGCATGAGGTTTTTAAGAAAAATAGGGGATTAACTATTAAATTTACCACCACAAAAAGTGGAGATGATTATGTATTCATGTGCATGTACGTTTGTTTAGGGCCTTTAAAGCAAGGATTGTTGGAATGTGCAGGAGAGTAATGTCAATTGATGCATGCTTTATTAAAAGGCCATGGAATGGCCAAGTAATGGTGGTAGTTGGTAGGAATGCAAATAATAAAATGTATTCAGTAGTAGGGTATGGGGCAAAGGAAAAATTATGAAAATTAAACATGGTTTTGTAACCTATTAGTTGATGACCTACAAATAAGAGATCGATAAAGTTAGACAGTAATATTTAGCTAGCAAGGGGTTAGTATTTCTTATACTATTAAATTATACATAAAGTTTAAAATTGATGCCAATTGTGCAATTTTTGCATGTATGGGTATTCGGTAGGGCCTCATTGATAAAAAGAAGGTGTTGCTGCCAAAAGCAAAGCATAGACTATGTCATAGGCATGTCTATGAAATCCTAAAGAAGAATTTGGGGGGTTTAATGTATAATGATATCTTCTAGAGCTAGCAAAAGCCTCAAATGAGGTTCATTTTAATAGGTTTAAGAAATAGATGCAAGATTTAGACGCTGCAGCTTGGGAATTCTGGAAAAGAAGGATCCTAAGCACTCCTGTAGATTATTCTTCAAAAAATTGCAAGTGTGAATCTGTGACAATAATGTGGTTGAAATATTCAACGGGAACATAGAAGAGGCCAGATGTAAGCTTGTTAAGACAATGTTAGCTGAGATTTATCACTTATTAATGACTAGGATTGAGGATAAACATAAATGGGCTTCCTCTTTAGATCAGTCTATATGTTCTAGGATATTATCTAAGTTTGAAAAATATAAGTACAATACAAGGTTTTGGAGACTAGTAGGGCTGGAAATGGTTATTACAATGTTGCTCGTGGGGGCAAATCTTTCATTGTGCATATCAACTCCAGCACATGTAGTTGCAAAGGTTAGCAGTTAAGTGGGATACGAAGCCCTCACTCTCTTGCAGTTATCATATAGGAAAAATAAAGACCCCCCGAGGTATATTGATAAGTGCTAATCAACTGATAACCTGAAGAGAATATACTCTCATACTCTTGTGCCTATCAATGGGGAAGATATATGGGAAACAGCTCAAGGGGAAACCAATATCTAGCCTCAAGTTCAAGGTGAAGAAGTAGATAAACCAAATTTTTAATTGGAGATCTAAAGGAGAAAAAGAACAACATGTCTTTAGCAAAAAATAAAGAAGAGGAGGCTCAATGTATTGCTCTATTTGTAGGCACCCTGAACATAATATTAAGAGATGCCTTGAGAAGGTATCTTCTATGAATTTCGTTGATATTCATGTACGTTGTTACATGAGAGAGGTCTTGATGCTAATATTTCTCATATTCTCACATGTTGTTGTAGGATAGGACTCCTGCTGGCGGAATTGCTTCTACTTAGCCAGTAGAGGGTGCTCTACTTCTTGAAAGGGGTGGTGCAAGGGTTGTTACTTAGCCTATTCAAGGTGCTGAGTCTTTTCAAGGGGATGGCAGAAGGGATACTGAGCCAATTTAAGGTGTATTAGTAGTTCAAGGGAACAATGCAAAGGTTACAACTAAGCCAATTTGGAGAGCTCAATCCAATGGGATAGGTAACTTGAAGGTAACTAAAAAAACATTAAAATCTATGTTTACGACCTCATCTAATAGCATCAATTTATGTTGTTCCATTGTCGTGGAGGTCATTGGACCTTCAAAATCAACAGATATCTCCAATAGGGGATCAACTGTTACTTCTGAATTGGCCCTGATGACTTCTCTCACTAAGGATTTAAGCAATTGTCATCATCCCTCACCAGTAGTGCTCACTAAACAATCCTTATATGTACCATCTATTGACACCTAATAAGGAGTTACATTTGTATAGCTTACAAGTAAGAAGAAAAGGAAATATAAACAACTTGTTTTATCAGTCATAGAGACACAGTTCAAGGTGAAGATTATGCTTCCCAAGATCACTTCATCTATACCAATGTCTACCAATAGAGCATCACAACAGACACCCTAGGCCGAGAAGCAAAAGAGATCATCTTTTGCCCCTCATCAACCAAGAAGATTAGGAAAATGAAGACCTTGTTATTCCCTAAGAGGACATTTGTTGATCTTGACAAGTGAAGTTGCATAGTTCTAAGGGACTAAGTTTTTGCTGTCTTCATTAACAGTAATGTTTTTTGGGTTATTGCTTGTATATGAATGTACATGTCTTGTGCATTTTGAATGCATGTACATAGATGTACGTGACAGATAGGTTTATATGTCTTGAGGTTCCTTTTTGATGTCTAACTTGTTTTTGCTTTAACTTGAACACATATGTTTATACACTTTTCTATTGAACACAAATATTGTAATGTAACTTATTTCTTTTGGTTCTATTTTTATAGCTCTGTAAGAAATGAATATAGGGACGCAAAACTGTGCTTGCAAATTTAACTTACAGCTTCATTATTCATTTTACGCTCTTGATAAACATCAAAGGAAGTACTCAATCACACTTCATTGTTAAACTGACAACTTAAAAAATACAGTTTTTCTAATCATTTTACACTGAAGATCCAAATCCTAATCACCCACCCTATAATGCCCTGCCTGAATGGGGCAGGCGCGCCATTGTCGTGGATGCCTGAGAAGGAACATCCACAACGCTATTAAACTTCTTAGCCATAATTAACCTGTTCATAGGCGATAGCAGCGGAAGCTTTTATTAAAATCTAACTAAGGTCGGGATGGTCAATCTAAAACATGCATTACATACATATACTTTAACCATATCCATCACATTCTTACATATATGTGAACCAAAAATACATTCAAAACTGTATTTACTAAACATAATCATAGCATAAACATACAACGAGGCTTGCATTCCCAACTAGGTTCTTCAAAAGTTATTTCACAGCTAGCTAGCTCTCTTAATGCTCCTGTGGTCCCTTTTTGCTTCCAAAACCTGAAAAATGATGAGGTTATGAGCTCCCCAAGCCCAGTGAATAACCCTTACCTTCCTCGTTATTATACTTTACACATTAATCGGTTAACATATAATCACACAGTATACGTATCCTATGACATATAAACAGAACATGTCATATAACATATAGAGGACAATAAGAGAACATGCATATGCTTCAAAAATAAAAATAAACTCGTACCTTCCATATTTAATTTACAAATATCACAAACACACACAAGCATATTTATGTCATGGAATGAACAATTGGAGTAGCTTAGTCGTACTTGTCCCATACCAGGTACGATTCAAGAACCTTCATTTTCCCTTAAATCCCTAAACAAACTCTGCTGTTAGTCTATTCACTAAACTAACTATAATTGTCCCATACCAATCATGTCCTTTGAGCTCATGGTCCTCATTAGAGTCCAAAAGAAAGCAAAATTTGCTAAGCAACCTAACGGCCCGCCCATAACCATAATTGGCACATACAACAAGCAATTTTATCACAAAAGTTCACATACTAGCTATAAACACATAACATGTCTCTTAAAACATGCTTATCAATCATATATGCATTTCAAAATCAATCAGAAGCTCATAGATATTTTGAATGAACCTTCTAATCCAAAACCAAATACAAAATCCAAAACTAAGATCAAAATAAATTTCATAACTTATCCAAATTTCAAATCCAAATGAAATCCAATTCCATATCATATCCAAAATCCAAATCCAAGCCAAACTAATTCCATAACATATCCAAAGTCCAAGTCCAATGTCAAAACCAATTTCATAACCTATCACATATTCTTTGATTGAATGCGAGTCTTTTTAGTTTAGGGGAAATCAACTCATGACTTCCACAAGGAACCATCACAAAACACAAGGGTCACAAATGCTTCCTGGTAGATCGGACGATGTCCACTCAAGGTACTAACCAGGGATCCAATGCTCTAGAGTATGTAGATGCTCTCAAAACACAAACTGTGGAGTCATATTCACATCCTGAAAAATCAGGGATCCACACAGCTCCTAAATAACACAAACTAAGGAGTCAATTGACGGACCGCGTAGTGCCCACTCAAGGTACTAACCAACGACTCACACAGCTTTCAAATAACATAAACTGAGGAGCCAATTAGCGGACCGGCCAGTGCCCACTGAGGGTACCAACCAACGACTCACACAGCCCCCAAATACAAAGACAACTACTTCTATGGCCATAGCTCTAGAACGATCTGTAATAGCCTAAAGCAAGACATGAACCTTTTTGCCCAAAAATGTAACTTAATGAAATCATATAATCGCATTTATATTTTCAAAGAAATTCAATTCCACAATTTTAATAAAAACATAATCAAAACAGAGCATAATTCAACTTAAAATAATTTCACAAGTTTTCCATACTTCATCGCACAATTAGAATTCTTAGGAAGCTCAACAATGGCCTTTTTCATATCTAATTTATGGATTAAACATACAAATAATCCATAATTACACTAAACAAGGTACTTTAACTCAAAAATTCATAACTCACATCATACACATCCAATCTTCACCAAACTTTGCAGAAAATTGACAAATAACATATAGATTCTAACATTTAAATTTCAAGATTTTTCTCAAGGCCCTTCATTCTAAAAATTCAAACAGTATGCCAAAATCACCAAAAATCTGAGAATCAAACCCGAAAATTCATAACTTATAGCATACACAACCAAAATTCACAAAAGTTTACAAACAATCACTCCATATCATGAGGAATCTACAGTGATATTTTGATAATTTTTATCCAAACAAATCCTTCAAAATAATTAAAACAGTAATCGAAAATGATGCACCTAAAACAGGGCAGTGCCAATAGAAAATTCATAACTCCTAAAATACACATCCAAAATTCATCAAAATTTACAGAAATTTCTCAATAGTTTACAATAAAAATTTCATAATTTATATCCAACCCAATAGCTCATAGTAATTCAAACATCATCTGATTTTTTGCAAACAATAATAGGGTAGTTTCAATCAAAACTTCATAACTTATAAACTACACATTTAAAATTCATGAACATTTATCAAACATTGCCTAATATCCTGGGTAACTTACAGTAAAATTTTCAGAATTTTTCAATAAGCCAATAAGTCCCAAAAAATCATACAGTACACGAGCTCTGCATAAATCCGAAAATTCACCCTATCTTTTCCATCTTGTTAAACCAATACAAGAAATCAACCCAAAAATCCATAGTTCAGCACACATACAAACGGATTCATAGCATACCCATCCATCTTCAACATCCACATAAACCAAAATTCACAAATAAACATAAAACTTTTAATTGTGGGTTTCTAGCAATTGAAGTTGGGGTTCTAGTCTACTAGACCCTAAAACATCAAATTCATTATTTCAACGTTCAATTCTCCATTGATTTTTCAGATTCAAACCCTAGATTTTCAAATTCTTCTTGCCCTAATCCATTTTTAAGAGTGGAGAAGGCAAAAATTACTCACCTTAATCTGTAAACAAAATCAAAACTCCATTCATTTTCCTTCTTCTTCTTCTTCTTCTTCTTCTCTCCTCTCTGCCTCTCTTGCTATGCGTGTGTATGTGGTGTGAATTAGAAACAGAGAAACCCTCTCCCCCCTTGATAGAATCATGTGAAACTAAAAAAAAAAAACCCCCTTTTCCTTTTCCTTTTTTTTGGGTCAAGCCACTAATTTTGACCCCTCCTTCCAATCCTTTTTTTTCCTCTTTTTTTTTTTGGGGCCAATTACTACTAAATAAAACATATCCTAATTACACCCCAAAACATAATAATAATAATAATAATAATAATAATAATAACAACAACAACAACAACAACAACAACAATAACATAAAGCACACACAGGCGCCTAAAATAAAATGCGTACAATATGTATATAATTTACATATTGCACATAATTCAAAATAAGTAGCAAAAATTTCGGGGCGTTACACACCCCTTGCTAACATGATGCACCTACTTTAGCTACTTTAATTACCGCAAAATGCTATCCTTCCCTAGTAATCACCTTCCACCCACAGTTTTAGTACAAGCCAAATAGCAACAATTATAATAAATAGCAACACACCTCTTGTCACCATCCTCTCCCTGATCACATACCCATGTAGCTCCTTCTTTAGCAGATTGTTCTTCGCCTTCAATAACTTGTTTTGCTTTCTAGTTTCATCTTTTTCTTGTTTTAACTTTTGATTTTCTTCCACGTCTGCACCTGGCTTTTTATTTCTCACAATTAAAGCTACCACCATTAGCCTTTCTCTGTACAAAGATCAACCCATTCAAAGTGGTCACAACCTCTAGGCATATCAAACCTCTTGCATCTAATAAATACTTGTGAGGATCACATATATTTTCCCATAAGAGCAATATGTTCCACCATCAGAAAAGTAGGGGCAAGATTTGCATGATGGGATTGGGTTGCAAGCTGTAGAAGTTAACATTTAAGGATGTTGCTATCTTCGACTTTTGCTCCTAAACAATAGCCGCAAATCAATTTTGTAGAAATCACCCCAAACCTAACTCAATTGAACTCCCTTTTAGCTTGGACACCCTAGCCTAATTCGGGGAAATGAATTAGAGGGAAAAATTTCTCCAAGCTCTTCTATTTTAACCTCGAACTCTTCCCCTTGACTTCCCCTCTTAGTCATTTATAAAAAAAGTCAAATTTGCATTTTACTAACTATGGTCAGTATATCAGGCTCACAATGGCATATTTGATACTAATTCAAAGATCAATGCCAAGTTCGAACAAAAAAGGTTTAATGGCAAAGTAGAATTTTTTGAAAAATATGATGGCAATTTGTTTCGAGAACTCAATGCTAATATAGTAATACAACATGGATAAATTGTAATCAAAACCACATGAAGTTATTGGATTCTTCGCATAATTGAGAACTTCTCTTAGACAATAAATAAATAAATAAATAAGAACTTCTCCAATAATCCAATCAAAATTCAATTTTAAAAAAGCAAACTTTTCTTAGGATAGGTGTGTAGAAAATTAAATATCGTCACACTGAATCGTGAAATGGCTGAACCGAATTGTTTATTAGGCCAATTGAACTAGTCTAAAATTTTGGTTAACTAAATCAAGAGACCGAAAACCTTTCCAGTTTCAGATTTTGCAAACTATTAAAACCTATTTATTTTTTATTATATATATTTTTTTCAAACCAATACTAACAGCTGATCTTTATCCAGCCTTTTTAGTTCTAATATAAAATAATTGAATTAAATTAGTGAAGTTCACTCTTGACTATTTGGCCCACTGAGCATATTTTTTTCCCTTTTCTTCATTTTTTTGGTTGCCAGCTATCTAAATTTGAATGCTTGTTGCATACGGCTACTTTTTACACTAGTACTAGAATTAGACTTGTGCATTGCTCAATTTTTGTAATTCCTTCAATACTAATATTTTATCAAAAATGCAAAATTTTTATAATTCCTTCAATGCTAATATTGTACCAAAAAAATATATCTTTCAAACTTTTATGCAAAATATACACCATATCAATTACACACAATAACCTTGAATCTATTGGGCAAACATTTTTTATTTAATTTAATCATTCACATTCATTCTAATTCAATGTAACAGTGATTATTTAGTCTCAATTGATGCATATAAATTAAGTTAAAAAAGTAAATTGTTTTTATCAAATGAGTGATATCCAATTGTCAACGCGTATTAAGATCAATGAATTTAGTATGACTTACATTTAAATAGGTAGAAAGATAGATAGATAGATAGATAGATAGATATATTATGGAATTATAGTGTTCATTGATTGTTGAGTTTTTATAGTGTTCATTGATTGTTGATTTTTTTTATTGTCTACTAAAATTGCATGTTCATCGTCGATCCTGCATGTCTAAAGTGAACCACTAGAACTCTGGATGTACAATCTTGGCCTACAAATCAGTCTATTTATTTTTTTCCACAAATATTTGTAAAAAAAACAGTTGGTTACCGACTCCAATTAACTGGTTAACAAATTGAAAAATCGATAGCCGATTTATTCGATTTCAATTCTAGCTCATGTCTTCACAAACTGACAAATCTAGTTGATGGGTTCAAATATACCCAAATGCACAGTGGGAACATTACTTCTAATAGTGTTGTCAAAATTTTTGTTTTGATTTAATCTAAAAAAAGGAAATAAAAGATAGGATATCGAATGTGATAGATAAGTCAAATCTTCATTGCATGTGCCAAATTCGTTCATTGACGATGGTAAACATGGCATACAATCCACTACTATAAGTTCACATAGATGACACAATGATGCAGTCCCCACCACCATAGATAATGAAGAACATCCAACAAGTCAATCAAGGTCCAACACAAGCTCCAAAATACAAGCATTGGTCCAAATTGTCCAAGAAAGTCAAGGGAGTGCACACGGGTTGAAGAACCAGAATTTGCCCGGTTTTGTGCACTTGATTTCCTAAGTCACCACGTGGCTTAAGTCCTTCATTTTTGCATTTTGGTAAACCTTAAGATGTCCCCTTTTATGTCCTAGCATTAATTTCCCATCATACAAATCGAAGAAAGGGAGAACAAGGTGTTTTGCTAAACCGGCCAGATTAGCATCCAATCTGCACGGTTTAATGTTTGAGCTTGATTACCCCACTTAGACTTTGTTTAACCTTAATTTCTTGGTTGGGGGGGTTTATACACATCCTAAACTTTCCCCCCCATGGTCTAAAACCTGAGCCATACTCACTTTTATCTTGGTTAAACTCAGTCACAAAACCGGCCAAATTCTGTCTGAGGACCCGATTTGACATACCCGGTTTGACATACCCGGTTTGTTTTTGCCTTCACCGATGGGTTTCCTTCAACTCAGCTGATATGGCACACTCGTCAAGGCTTGGCACACATCCGAAAGCATCAATGATAGGCTGCAACATTGAGAAGATCAACCAATAAGAAGAGAGCTGCAAAAGAGGATGTCCCTTGCTTCTCATTGGCTAGCCGAAAAGTGCCTCTCCCTTTACGGCTATGCACATGCAAGATGGTTGAGTTTCTGATTGTTTAAGCTTGTGTTTAAGCTAAGCATGTTATAAACATCATTTGTCTTACTTTCCTTAATGCTAAGAATGTAATTAAGCTAGCTAGATCAAGGTTTGTAACCGGTTAACTCTAACCGGGTGTGATTAGCTTAAGTAACACCTTTCCTCCCTAGGAAGAAAAGGTTAGTGAGGTGCTAGCTTGGTTGTGTGCTTGTTAGGCATGTACACAAAGGGAAGGCACAGCCCTTAGCTCATTCATTCAGCTTTGATATATGAAATTTTAGTTTGAGAGCTTATAGCTTTCTCTCTTCAAATCTTGCTTGCTTATCCTTAATTAGGCCAATTAAGGTGGTGTTCAAGTCAAGTCTTAACCTTGATTAAGTGGTGATATCTGTATCTTAATCAAGTTTAAGGGTCCTAGACTCAAGATTGGTGGTATTTCTGTATCTATTCTTTGAGTTTAGTCTATCCTATCTTTGTTTGAAGCAACCTGATTAAGGGTGGATTAAGGTGAGGTTATTAGCTTGAGTTTTGAGTTAATAATCTTTCACTTTGAAACTTCATCATATCCCTTCACTCTTACATCCTTCATACTCTCCATTCCATCCAAATCCATGTCCTAAACCACTCCAAAAGGTCTAGCAAACATCTCCATTTCAAAGCACTTTCAACCGTGTAAAGTGAAGCATTTCAGTCACAGCCAGGCAGAACTTCAGCACGGCCTACCCGTGCTCATAGGCACGACCGTGCCACCTTTGGCTGTAACATATCCTTGCATTTCTGGTTTCCTTTGATGTGTGTTAGCTTGGGTTCCTTCTTCCCTTGAGACATACATCACACAATGCTTAAATATGATTAATATAACAAACATATAACAATAAATAAAAAAAGTGTGCAATTGGTAAAGATAATTTATCAAAGTTTTTTAATTTTATTTTCATACTTCAAAACTAATGAGTTTACAATCCATCTTGTATTCATTTGAATTCCCCTTAGAAAATCTCATAACTTCACATCACCACTGATAAAACAATTAAAGTCCCGTACGGTGACTCCTATGCAATCTTGTGCTCGAAAGATATTGATCAGAGGAAGAAGAGAATAGCCATGTCCTCAATGTCATTAATAAACAAAGGAAAAATGTCGCGTAATGTTTGAGAAGTTGGATCGGTAACAAAGTCATATAAAACTCATTAAAAATTAATTTAAAACATTAAGAGCCTTCGAATAATCCAAACTTGGTCCTCTTACAGGGGCTATATTGATCAATATAACCTCTATGTTGCTACAACCATGATTTTTGTTCTTGTATTTCATCAAAACAAAATTCCAATCTGTCCAATTTTATTCATTCCATAAATAAGTTAACATCATTTCATTTTTTCCTATACCTATTTTTAAAATCATCATAATTTAAACATCCTGCTATGTCTATGTAACACCCGGGGTTTCTAATTCCAATTCTTTATTACTAATCCTTATCCTACGTGGCAGCGGAACCTGAATTTGGGTGTTACCGTCGTATTTCCTTATTAGAAATACCAAACTACATATCAAGAACAATTAATACAATACTCCTAATAGCACGTCAACTTTAACAAAGGGTTCAACTTTGATGTCACCATAAATTTTAAACAGCTGTTAATAGTGTCTTCGTTCTAAGAAAACTATTTAACTTGCATCTTCGTCCACTCAGGCATCAATACCTCGCTCTATTTTCGGTTCCTTAGTCCCATGCACAATTAAATCACCTGAAAATAAAACATTTTTATAAGAGTGAGATACACTTAGTAAACAATCACCCCTAACAGTCAACTACGCACACAAATCCATTTTGAAAATATTTTATAGGTTAGGGAGAAAACAAGACTTCCAGGACATACTTCTTATTAATATAAGCTCCCATAGTTACCAGATTTCAGTTATGAATATTTATAATCAATAATCCAGATCACAACAGTTAGATTTAAAGCGAGCGACCCCACTGGGTCTGATGGCATGCGTTTAGGTTCAACGCAGTCACTTAACTCGATTCCTGACCACTTCCTGACCTACCGTCATCAGGGATGGTTATCGCTAACCTAGCCCACGTCCCAGTAGGGTATATGACCACTCACATTCATGCACTAGTTTCCCGGAAAAGGCTAATGACCTTCAATTAACATAGTCAGATTAACATATGACTCATTCAGATACGGTTACCCAACTCAGCCTTTACAGTCATCCAACTCAGCCTCTACAGATACTGTTACCTTTCTCTTTATTATAGATCAATTTAGCATGTAGGTTCATTCAGTCTCAACCCATCTTCCCAAGGATATCAACACATCAAATAATATTGAATTCCCAACACGACATTACCAAGTCGCAATTCATTAACATGTGACTCATTCTGACACTGCTACGCAGCCACATTCAATGAACTCACACTATAATTTCATTGAAACAGTAAATAAGATAATTTTTACGATGTTTAAGCATGCACGATTTCAAACAACTCGAGGAAGGGTTAGGGCATGATTGTTACTTGGATACCGTACAAGTTACGGGCTTGGTTACTATCTCGAACTTACTGCTCTACACCTGGGCCAACATATAGCCCACACTCAGTTCAAACTCAAATAACTACACCCCCTAGCCCTGACCTTATTGCTAACATTTTTCTTGAATTTCTCTCTTACTTTTAGGGCCCCCAATCTGAAGCCCAACCAGGAACCAGATTCGATCAGAATCTGGGCCTCTTTCCAGAACCCATAACTTCTGCTCCCAATGTCCAAATTCCAATTTCTAGCTCAATACAGAAAGTTTCACCCGTCCTCTATACTTTTTATGTTTAGGATTCCACCTGGTTCTACCCCGAGTTAGGCCGTTTCTTTAGTTCTTGTAGTGGTGTCAGTGACTGTCTTGGTCTGGATAGTCTATGGTAAATTGATCATCACTTCGGCGATGCTAACCCAAATCACTTGATTCAAAAATGAGGTTAGGTGGTACATCTTGACACATCCACCCTAAAAGTTTCACAATTTTAGACAAATAGACCTGCCCTAGGTAAATTTCTAAAGTTTAAGTCAGTGCAGCCTCATTTCCAGTTCGGCAGGTTCTGGCCCAATTCCTAACACGAGTTTCCAGCCCCTTAACTTTAACACCCGACCTCCAAGTTGACTTCTTATCTAATCCAAAAATATATACTTGTCTACTACAACTTTCGTGTTTGGTGATCTTGCCAATTCTCACTGTAGCTAGGTTAAAAATCTTAAAACATGTCAACTATCCCTGACTATCCTGTTTTTGATAGTCTATAGTAAACGGACCATAACTCCCTCCACATAAGTCAAAATCCCTTGATTCAAAAGGTGTAGCGTAGAGGACGCCTTGGTCCACCTACCCTCCAGTTTTTTGCGATTTTTAGGCTAGTAGATCAATGAGAATAAATTTTTAAAGTCACGTACATTTTTCTGTCCTTAACAATGGCATGATCTTATCAAACTTCAGCCCAAGATTCGATCTTCTCACTCCAATAACCACGTTTTTAATTCTTGTGACAGCCCAATGTAAAAATCTAATGACCCTTCCCTTTAACCAAAGTCATCTAAGTCAAGGAAAACCTGTAATTTGATACCAATCATACAAGAAAGCGTTGCACACTTACCTTAATGTAGGTTAGGAGAGAAGCGATTTGATTGTCGAAATCTTTGGGCTTTAAATCTGAAAACAAGCATAAGAAGAATGAAATTTAATGTTTCCTACTCGAAATTCGCATAAACCATGAAATCTTAAAAAAACTACAAAGGTTTTGGAATGTTTATGCATGGGGTGCATGGGGATGCATCTCACTTACCACCAAGGAAGAAGGAGTGTGGGGGCGGCCGGCGGTGGTGCGGGTGGTGGCCGGTGAAGTCACGACTGTGAGAGGGGGGAGAGAGAGAAAACAAGAGAGAGAGAGAGAACGAGAGAGAGAGAACACGAGAGGAAGAGAGAGAATAAGAGGGACAGAGAGAAAGAGATGACTTAAGAGGGGGCATTTAGGGTTTAGGGGGCCGGTTGGCAAGGGGGGATTAGGGTTTAGGCTGGGTAGTGGGGGGAAAGAAAGGGAAAAAAAGAAAAAGGAAAGAAAATAAAATACATTCTAGGGTTTGATTTAGGTGAGTTTGGGAGCGAAAAATTAAATTTCAAAATAAAATAGATAGGAGGGAAAATAAATGAAAGGAGTAAATTATTGAGTTATGAAGCATAACATGCAAGCATTTAAATCGAGGAAAACAAAAATATCCCAGATGAAAGTTTTGTCTCCGAAATTTCACTAAGCTGCGACACACTACCATTACGAATATGAATTTTCGGGGTTTTACATACTACCCCACTTAAAAGGTTTCATCCTTGAAACTTTCACGTACCTAGTTATAGGAACAAGTGAGAGTATTTATCTCGTATCTCCTGCTCCGGCTCCCAAGTGGCTTCAGATATCTCATGGTTGGCCCAAAGGACCTTTACCAGGGGCACCGTCTTCCTATGGAGGTGCTTTTCTCACCAATCTAGAATCTGTACAGGCTGTTCCTCATACGATAGATCTTCCTAGAGCTGCATAGGATCAGACTCGATTATGTGTGAGGGATCTAGAATGTATTTCATAACTGCGACACATGGAATACATTATACACTCTTGGAAGTTTGGGAGGTAGCTCCAGTCGATAAGGTACTTCCCCAATTTTCTGTATGACTGGGTGCGACCCAATGTATCTCGGGCTAAGCTTCCCTATCATCCCAAATCTCGTGACTCCTTTGGTTGGGGAAACTCGGAGGAATACCTGATCTCCTGCTTGGCATTCAAGGGGCCTATGCCTCCGGTCGGCATAGCTCATCTGATAGCTCTGGGCGGCTCTCATTCGTTCTTGGATCACTTTTATTTTATCCGTGGTGAATTGGATTAACTCCGATCCAATGGTCAAGGTTTCATCAATTTCCTACCAACAGAGCGAAGTCCTACATCTCCTCCCGTGCAGCACCTCGTATGGGGCCATGACATTACTTGCGTGGTAGCTGTTATTGTAGCAGAATTTAATCAGTGCCAGTTGTTTGCCCCATGCGCTCTTAGAGTCCAAAATGCAAGTCCTTAGCATATCTTCCAAGGTTTAAATAGTGCATTTCGTCTGCCCTCCGTAGCAGGGTGAAGGTTAGTACGAAAATGTAACAGCGTTCCAAATGCTTCTTACAACTTCTGCTAGAATCCCAACCTGGGTACCCAGTGCAACTGTACTATCTCCTCGAGGTATACTCGAGCTAGTTGATCCAGTGTCCAAGTATTCCTCATGGCTATAAAATGTGCTGTTTTCGTGAGTCTATCCACTATGACCCAAATCGCATTGTTCTTTCATTGAGTCAATGATAAATCCACTACAAAATCCATGGACACCGAGTTCCATTTCCACTCAGGGATATCTAGGGGTTAAAAAAGTCCCGCTGGTTGTTGGTATTCGATTTTTACTCACTGGCAGGTTAGACACTTTATCACATAATCGGCCACTTCCTATTTCATGTTACTCCACTAGAACGTTTGTCTTTGATCCTTATACAGCTTATTTCCCCAGGGTGTACCGAGTGTGGAGTATTGTAGACCTCATTTAGGATTTTCTTTTTAAGTGCCTCCACGGTTGGAACACACACCCGATTATGAAATCGTATGGTACCATCTTCATGAATTATGAATCTGGGTGCTTTACCAACCAATATTTCTTCCCTGATGCGTTCGAGTTGAGGGTCTGTAGCCTGGGCTACTCGACTTTCCTCTATAAGGGTCGGCTGCGTTTCCAAGGTGCAAAGCATAGGTTTGGCCCTCGGGGTAATTACGTTAAGTTTAACTTTCGAAATTCCTCATACAACTCATTCAGAAGTGCTAATAAGCAGTTCAGTGCTGGGTACCCATCTCTAACCACCTTGTCTATCTCAGGTTCAGATCCTTTTGTGAGAAGAGGTATTTCAAATTCTGGTGATCGGTGAAAACCTCACAGCGTACCCCGTATAGGTAATGCCTCCAGATCTTAAGCGCAAACACGACAGCTGCTAATTCCAGGTCATGAGTCAGATAGTTCCGCTCATGTGTTTTCAGTTATTGCGAGGCATAGGCTATAACACGACCCTTTTGCATTAGCACATACCCCAACCCCTTCCTAGAGGCATCGCTATACACCATAAATTCTCCGTCAGTGGTAGGTAAGGCCAGTATTGGCGCACTCGTCAGTCTTTTTTTAAGCTCCTGGAACGCTTCCTCATACTGTTCTGTCCACTCATCCTTAGTGACCTTCCTGGTTAAGTTGGTCAGTGGGGTGGCAATTTTTAAGAAATTTTGAACAAATCTGCGATAGTAGCCTACAAAACCCAAGAAACTCCTTACTTCCATCGGGTTCTCAGGTCTAAACCACTGTGTCACGGCCTCTGTCTTTTCGGGGGTCCACCGATACTCCCTCATTAGATACCATATGCCTCAGAAATGCTACCTTATTCAACCAAAACTCACAATTTGAAAATTTGGTGTACAATTCATTTCTCCTTAATACTTCTAGGGTTGTCCGTAGATGGTGGGTATGCTCCTCTGGGGTCCTCTAGTAAACTAGGATGTCATCTATGAAGACCACCACGAATTGATCCAAATAGGGTTTGAAGACCCTGTTCATGAGATCCATGAATGCTGCCGGGGCATTGGTGAGGCCAAATGTATTACCACAAATTCATAGTGCCTGTACCGGGTATGAAAGGCAGTCTTGGGTATATCCTCCTCTTTGATTTGGAGTTGATGGTACCCCGAACGAAGGTCCATTTTGAAAAATATCCCCGCACCTCGTAACTAATCAAAAAGGTCATCTATCCTGGGAAGAGGGTAACGGTTCTTGACCATTATCTTGTTCAGTTGTCGGTAGTCTATACACAGCTTTATGATCCCTTCTTTCTTCTTTACAAACAACACCGGCCCCACGGGGATTTACTAGGTTGGATATACCCTTTTTCCAAGAGTTCCTCCAACTGTGTCTTTAATTCTTTAAGTTTTGCCAGCGCCATCCAATACGGTTCCTTAGAGATAGGTGTGGCTCCAGGGGTTAGGTCGATACAAAACTCCACATCTCTAATGAGTGGTATACTCAGGATCTCATCTGAGAATACATTTAGAAATCCCCTCACTGTAGGAATGTCGTCAAGGGAAGGTCCTGCACCCTTGGTTTTCACTACATTACACAGGAATCCCTCGCATCCTCGACCTAACAACTTGTGGGCTTTCATTGCAGAAATCAATTTCAATCCCATTCTCGGTCTCTGTCCCTTATGCACGACCTTCTCTCTCTTTAGTCCTTTTGGGGTGATTTTTCATCTTGGGTAGTCTATTTGAGCCTTATGCTTAGCTAACCAGTCCATTCCTAAGATAACCCCAAAGTCTGTCAGCTTAAATCTGTGTACGTATGCTAGGAATTCATGCTCATACATTCTAAGAGGGTAGTCGTCGTATAGCTCCTCACATGCCACGGTCTTTCCATTAGGGAGATCACAGACAGCAATGAATATTTATGGGTGGAGACTAGTCCTAATGACTCAACCAGTTTAACAGAAATAAAGGAATGCATGGCACCTGAATCAAACAAGACATCTACAGGTTGAGTTAGGATAGAGAAGGTACCCGTCACAACATTATGAGCATCTTTTGCTTCATCCTTATGCATCACATAGACTCTAACCCCATAGTTCCGGGGCGGTTAGCAGAGAGGTCGGGCCTGAGCTTGTTGAGGGGTCCTGTTCTGCTAGTTGGGATTGGCCGCCTACCCACCCCTGTTCTGATATGGTTGCTGCGGCCGTTGTCCTTGTCCTTGCCCCTGGCCTTGTCATTGTCCTTGACCGATAGGAGGTGGGGAAAATGAGCAGCCCCAAACTTGGTGTTGAGGGCTTCTGTAGCAGAAACACCTCTTGAGTTCGACACTCCCTCGCATAATGCCCCAACTTCCCACAGGCGTTGCAGGTTATCTTTGGCCATGTGTTGGGGTGTTGGCCTCCACGAGTATAGTTTGAGTACTGATTTCCGGCAGGTTAACGGTATTGCTCCTACTGCTGAAAGTTGCCTTGGATCCCCCTTTCTCTTAGTTCCCCACTGCTCTTTCAAGTAATTACTTCGCTCCTTCATCGTCCTTTCTACGTTGATCGCAGTGTCATATAGGTTAATGTAAGAGGTGTACTGACGTACCGACATCCTCTTCTTAATGGTGGCATTCAGCCTGGCCTCGAACCAGTTCATCTTCAGCCTTTCGTCAGCTACAAAGGCTGGGGAAATAGCGAGAGTTCCATAAATTTCGAGGCGTACTCAAATATGCTCGTGTTCCCCTGTTGCAGTTGCATGAACTCGCCCTCCTTAGCCTTTTACAGGGAGATGGGGTAGAAATAATCCATGATCATTTCCTTGAACTTGTCCCAACCAAACTCAGGCTCATATTGTCTCTCCCTCACTGTGGCCCACCATAGGTCGGCTTTATCCTTCAGGTAAAATACAGTGAACCCCACTTTCCACTCCTTGGGGCTTTGGAGTGCGTCGAATAGTTTCTCCATGCCCCTAATCCAGTCCTCAAAGGTCTTAGGGTCGGGGGTTCTATCATAGATGGGCGGGTGGTGGCTCGCAACCATGTTAAACATGTAAGAACTATCTTCTTCAGCCCTCTTCTCCTGGACCTCCATTAACTTTTACAGTTGTTTATTCTGAAGCCGCAACTACTCCCCTTGCTTTTGTAGCAGCTCTAGGAGTAGTAGGTTGGCGAGGTCTGCTCCAGCAGGCGAATTGGTTTCGTCTACCTGGCTGCGAGACCCATTCCTGTTTCGAGGGCATAGGGCCTCCAGCCGTTCCGGAGGGTCTACATGTTTACTTCCTGATTCACAGGGACTCTCGTAGCATCGTGAGATTCGGTTTGAGATTCATTGTTGTTTCCCACCATCCTATTCGGGAAATAAGTTGGGTTTAGTACCCCTCCTAATAGTTCATTTCCTACGCACTACTAGAGTTCAATAACACGGGTAATGCTAGTGCTTCATGCAACATTTGATAGGTGCTCGATTTTAGCACTTCACCATATCCATGTGGTACAATCACTACATCACACGCTTATGCATTTCACATCATACAGGTATCACGTTCACATGATTCACATCTTTCACAACAAAGAATGCTAGTATTCAGATAAATAGAGGAGTTTTTATTGAATAAAATTTCAATATCATAAGTGTTCCACACTAATACTTTTCATTACATCACAGTTTATCACTTTATTAGCCCACAGTGGCTTAATAACACAATCAGAAAGGTAACTAATAATACTGCCTTGGAGAAAAAGGAAAAAAAAAACAAAGCTTTCTAAATGTTATGAGCTTTTACTGGTCAGAGGCGTCCAGTGGACAGGTACCCCTACACATCCGACCACATCTGCCCCACTTCCAGCAGTTCATCCGGGTCCTAGACTCGCCCCTCTTCTCCACAGAATCTATCTCTTCGTCCAAACTTTTCGGTCCTCTGGTTTGGTCATCCTGCCTAATGAACTCCCTCATTCCTTCTTCTTGATCCCCCTTGGGGTTGTCTTTCTCGATACGCTCCGTCTTGCACTCACTAGAGTCTCCCTCGAGTTCTTCACTTCCCGTCAGTTGTCCCTCACTTACCTCAAGATCTTCCTCGGGGTCCTCCTCAGGATCTTTCTTCTCCATTAGTTCCCCCTCACTCGTGTCCTCCTTAGGGTCCTTCGCGGTATCCTCCTTCTCCATGGGTTCCCTCTCACTAGGGTCTTCCTCGGGGTCTGCCTCGGGATCCTCCTCCTCCATGGGTTCCCTTTTACTAGGGTCTTTCTCAGGGTCTGCCTCCTCTATTGGACCCGCCTTAGTAGGGTCATCTCCCTCTTCCTTCGAGCCTCCCTCCTTATCAGTGAGCTCGTCTCCTGAGGGTTGGGGCATCCTTCTCACTGGCTGTGGATATATGCTCTAGGTCATGGGGTCCCTCCAGTCTCAAGTACTTTATTAGGTTAACTACACTCATCCTCATAGGCTCCTAGTCACACTAGCAGCACTTTCCCCACGAACGATGATCACGAGCCCGGGGGTGCAGCTCGTCAACTCGGTAGCACTACTCAGGGTCTCCCTTCAAGGTCAGCAGCAGAAAGATCACCCCGATTGTCCTAAATCCTCAAGCAGCTATGGGTATATCCTCCATATATCTGGCTAACACCCACTTCACATGTCAAATGTGGTTCCATGCTCCCTGACCCAGTCTCGTAGCTAACTTCTCATGCAGACAAGGACTTTCTATGCAACCACAATGCTAGGTACCCTCCATTCCTATACAAAGTGAGTTCACATAAGATACACACCCAAACCATAATCGTGCATTCACTTAATATTACATACAGATATGTACAGCCCCTGCCCCGCACTACACTCACTCGCCGAGCGGTCCTTAAGTCTACCAGTTTTAGTATTTAATCCTTACAGTCTTTTAGGTAAGCCTTCAGGTCAGTCAACCCGGGCTCTGATAGCACTTTGTAATATCCCAGGTTTCTAATTCCAATTCTTTATAAGTAATCCTTATCCTACGTGGCAACAGAACCTGAATTGGGGTGTTACCATCGTATTTTCTTCTTAGAAATACCAGGCTGGATATCAAGAACAATTATTACAATACTCCTGAATAACACTTCAACTTTAACAAAGGGTTCAACTTTGATGTCACAATAAATTTTAAACAGCCGTTAACAGTGTCTTCGTTCCAAGAAAACTATTTAACTTGCATCTTCTTCTACTCAGGCATCAAGACCTCACTCTATTTTTAGTTCCCCAGTCCTATGTACAATTAAATCACCTGAAAACAAAATAGTTTTATAAAAGTGAGATACACTCAATAAACAATCACCCCTAATAGTCAACTGCGCACACAAGTCTATTTTGAAAACATTTTAAGGGGTAGGGGAAAAAAGCAAGACTTCTAGGACACATTTCTCATTAATATAAGCTCCCATGGTTACCAAATTTCAGTGATGAACATTTATAATCAATAATTCAGATCACAACGATCAGATTTAAGGTGAGCAACCCCACTGGGTATTATGGACTGTGCTTGGGTTCAACGCAGCCGCTTAACTCGATTCCTGGCCTGCCGCTTACTATGGTGGTTACCGCTTAACCCTTTCTTAGCCTACCATCATTAGGGATAGTTACTGCTAACCTGGGACCACGTCCCAATATGGCACGTGGCCGCTCACATGCATACACTAGCTTCCCAGGGAAGGCTAATGGCCTTCAATCAACACAGTCAGATTAAATCTCACCCAACTCAGCCTTTACAGATACTGTTACTTTTCTCTTTATTACAGATCGATTTAGCATGCATGTTCATTCAATCTCAACCTATCTCCCCAAGGACATCAACACATCAAATAATATTGAATTCCCAACACGACATTACCAAGTCGCAATTCCTTAACATATGACTCATTCAGACACTGCTACGCAGCCACATTCAATGAGCCCATTTTGTAATTTCATTCAAATAGTAAACAGGGCAATTCTTACCATGTTCAAGCATGCACAATTTCAAACAACTCGAGGAAGGGTTAGGGCATGATTATTAGCTGGATACCGTACAAGTTACATGCTCGGTTACTATCTCAAACTTACTGCTCCACACCTGGGCCAACATATAGCCCGCACTTAGTTCAAACTCAAATAAATACACCCACTAGCCCTGGCTTTACTTCCAACATTTTTCTAGAATTTTTCTCTTACTTTTAGGGCCCCCAATCTAAAGCCCAACCAGGAACTAGATTCGACCAGAATATAGGCCCCTTTCCAGAACCCATAACTTCTTCCCCAATGTCCAAATTCCAATTTCTACCCCAATACAGAAATTTTGGCTTGTCCTCCATACTTGTCATGTTTAGGGTTTTGCCCGATTCTAGCCTGAGTTAGGCCGTTTCTTTATTTCTTTTAGTGGTGTCATTGACTATCTTGGTTTGGATAGTCCATGGTAAATTGACCATAACTTGGGCCATGCTAACTGAAATAGCCCGATTCAAAAATGAGGTTAGGCAGTACATCCCAGCACATCCACCCTAAAAGTTTCACAATTTTAAGCAGACAGACTTGCCCTAGGTAAGTTTCTAAAGTTAAAGTCAGTGCAGCATTATTTTCAGTGCAGCAGGTTCTGCCTCAATTCCTAGCTCGCATTTTCAACCCCATAACTTTAACACTCGACCTCCAAGATTTAACTTCTTGTCTAATCTAGAAATATGTACTTGTCTACTCTAACTTTTGTGTTCGGTGATCTGGCCAATTGTCACTGTAGTTAGGTTAAAATTTTAAAACATGCCAACTATCCCTGACTATCCTAGTTTTGATAGTCTATGGTAAATGGACCATAACTCCCTCCACACAAGTTGAAATCCCTTGATTCGAAAGGTATAGTGTAGAGTACGCCTTGGCCCACCTACCCTCCAATTTTTGCAATTTTTAGGCCAGTAGATCAACATGAATAAATTTTTAGAGTCACGTACATCTTTCTGTCCCTAATAGTGGCATGATCTTATCAAACTTCAACCCAAGATTCGATCTTTTCACTCCAATAACCACATTTTTAATTCTTACGACAACCCAATGTAAACATTTAATGACCCTTCCCTTTAACCCAAGTCGCCTAAGTTAACAAAAACCTGTAATTTGATACCAAGAATAGAAGAAAACGTTGCACACTTACCTTGATGTAAGTTCGGGAGAGAAGTGATTTGATTATCAAACTCTTTGAGCTTTAAATCTAAAAACAAACATAAGAAGAATGAAATTTAATGTTTCCTACTCAAAATTCGCATAAACCATGAAATCTTGAAGAAAACTACAAAGGTTTTGGGATGTTTATGCATGAGGTGCATGGGAATGCACCCCACTTACCACTAAGGAAGAGGGAGTCTGGGGGCCGCCAGCGGTGGTGCGATAATAGCCGGCGAAGTCACGGCTGCGAGAGGGGGGGGAGAGAGAGAATGGGAGAGAAAGGGAATGAGAGACAAAGAGAGAGAGAACAGGAGAGGAAGAGAGAGAATGAGAGGGAGAGAGAGAAAGAGATGACTTGAGAGGGGGCGTTTAGGGTTTAGGCAGCCGGTTGGCAAGGGGGGGATTAGGGTTTAGGCCGGGTAGAGGGGGGAAAAGAAAGGAAAAAAATGAAAAGAGGAAAAAAAGAAAAGGAAAGGAAAGAAAATAGATGAAAAAGGAAAGAAAATAAAACACATTCTAGGGTTTGATTTAGGTGAGTTTGGGAGGGAAAAATTAAATTTCAAAATAAAATCGATAGGAGGGAAAATAAATGAAAGGAGCAAAATATTGAGTTATGAAGCATAATACGCAAGCATTTAAATCGAGGAAAACGAAAATATCCCGGATGAAAAATAATTTTTAAAAAAAAATTTAAAAGACACAACTTGTGGTGAATGAATGAGGTTTAGAATGACTTGGATTATAAAGGTTTGTCCATGTTACAAGATCTCCCAATTTGATTTTCTGGGGTTTTACAGTCTATCTTATAATGGTTTCCATACCATTCATCGTCAAATCATGTATCATATCATATATCATATATCATATATATATATATATATATATATATATATATATATATATATATATATATATATATATATATATATATATATATATATATATATATATATAAAGTTGTATAGAATGTATGTATGGTTGACACATGGCATGCCACATAGGATGCCATCTAGGGTGCCACAAATGCTATGTAGGATAGTAACATACAAGTCTTTTATCATGTAATTAAGATGGATGCATGTTATCAATGCAATTTTAGATTCATTTTAATGTTAACTTTTCTCATATGTTCTCACTAATTAGTAATTGAATTTTATCTTTACAAAGTCAATTGAAGTTGTTTCTACAATATTCTATTTCTTTTAATATTCTATTTTTTCCTATAATGTTCTATTTCATTAATATCTACATGTCCAATATATATTTAGATTTACAAGTCCAATATTTACTTTAAATTGGTGCTCTTAAGTGAAGCTGTTTTAATTTCCCCTTAATATCTTTGTGAAAACATATTGACAAAATAAAATAATTAATTTGTATAAATTTACTTACCTGTGAAATATAAACAATAGTATTAATAGCTCTATAAAAGCTAGGGGTGTTCATCGGTGCAAACCTGGACCGGACTGGACTGGACAGCTTCACTTATGAGCACCAATTAAAAGAAATAATTTAGATGTTAAGAATAAGAAGATTGAAGTGTGTTCAACTTTATTTCTAAAGAGAGTATATATTGGATGTCTAAATCTAAATATATATATGTTTTTATACATCTATTTTTGAGTGAATATATCATGAGTTGATACTTGAATGCTGATAGGACTGCTATTTTACATGCTGTAATGCTTAATTACTTAAGCATGTCACATAATTGAATTTAAGTAATATGAAATATAGCAGGCATTTAATTTAAAAAATATTTATGATTATTAGTAAAATTGGATTCATTTTATATTTAAAAATATTATAAATTTGCCTTCTTTGTAAGGCTTATACAATATTCTTTGTATATAATATAATTTCTTAATTACTTAGTTGGACTTTAATTTTAAAAAAAGTTGATTATTAGCATGTCATATAATTGCTTAAGCGTATAATGAAACTATATAGCATATACAATATTCTTCGTACCGAAATCATTTACATCAATTATGCATTAGAAACTAATATCAAAGACGGACATGATAAGCGTTTGACTTATGAGCCTATTATTTTAACATTTCATATTAATATGTACAATTAATCCACATTTAAAGTTGCATAACTTATAAAAACGGCTATACAATTGAAGATTCACAATTTTAACTAAAAAGCGTCAATCAATGATATCAAATGGTGACAAAGTTGACATCATTTACATCAATCATGATTATATTGCTATACCTATGCGTTTTTCTTAATATGTTGTTTGTCTGCATTCCTACACTGGGATGGGCATGATAGACATTTGAAACAACATATAAATCAATCAATGATCGGAAATCATTTACAATGAATAACCTAATGTATAGTTGTCCTATTAATACGCACAATAAGTCCACCTTTGAAACTTACATATTGGATAGTCAACATTCTATTATACTTGCAAAGGTTTCAATTGATGTTAATTTTGCATATAAATAATCTTGATTGTGGAGATAGTGGCCTAAGAGTCTCTCATACAAGGCCTTTAGCCGAGATTTAAATAGGCTACCAATAATAATTCTAGCAATTTTCCATTGTGAAAGGATACAAAAATGAGTCATAACAAGCGTCGGTTGGCTGAAAAGGAAGAATCTTATTCCTTTCTTGATCAATTAAACACTGAAAAAGATGATTAGATTATCAAAATCAGAGTTGCTCGATTATGGAAGGTCATCAGTTCAGGTTCAAGGGAGCCAATTAGTACAGATATGGTACTCATCGATGAAAGAGTATGTATATCTTTAACACAAAATATCATATCGTATATCTTATATAATTTTTTGACCTTTTTTCCACTATATGATTTAGGGTGTTCTGATACATGCCACCATCAAAAACACTTTTGGGCATAGATTTGTTAGATTGTTAACAGAAGGTGGTCTCTATGTCTTGAAGAACTTCTCTGTTGTGAACAACAAAGAAGAATGGCGGGTTGTAGGTGATAACAAACTCATGATACAGTTTTATTCAAGTAGTATTATCGAAGAGGTTCAAAAAGATGATGGCAAGATTTTGAGGCACAAGTTTGAATTTATAGCATTCCACAAAATAAAATTATGGATGGATAATCATTATATTTTAACAGGTACATATTCTATTTGATCTATCTATTGTATACAATTTAACCAACCATTTTGTTCCCGAACATTAGTTATATATAACATTGTACTAAATCTCATTGATCAAGTTGCCAGTGAGGAAATGTGCAAACTAAGACAATTCGGGAGAGAAAAAGGACCACTGAAACTATGATGATTAAGTTGGAAGACTTAAGGTAAATTTTTAATTATTTTCCAGCGACAATTGTGTGCTTCCTTCAAATAATTTTGGTAATTTACGCAGAAATAAGAGAATTAAAGTGACATTGTGGGCTAAAAAGATACAGGAATACAAGAAGCAAGTTGCATCATTGGATGGAGACATGCGGATTATAATTGTCACATCAACCATTGTGAAAAAGTTCCTAGATAAATGATTATTAATAATCAAGGTTAAAGAAATTAAAATGGTTTTGTCTAATAGTTTTTCTCCTTCCAAAATCTATAGAATGCCATTCTATATCTACATCTCGTTTGACAAGAATTTATATCAATCCAAACATTCCAGAAGTCGAAGAATATATGGAACAATTTAGGTCAGAGTTATATATAATCGTACCTTGAATTGTATATTTTATAATTAAATTTTTCTCCAGAAAATAAAGCAGATACGTTCATTGTAGGAAAAACAAGGATGATATGACGATTGCTACTTTGGATGATACTTTCACTAGTGTAAGTATTGTTGAGCTGCAAAATAAACATAAAAATATTATTGATTTGCTTGAATTTGTTGAAATCGACCATAGTGGGGTAAGTAAATAATTTCCAATTTCTATTTTAATATGACTTGAAGAGTATAATTATTTTAAAAAAATACTAAACTTAATTATTGGACATGTTACTCAAGAGTATACTTTCTTTTGCGCTGCTAGAATAATGGATTTTGTAGCAACAAAGAAGTCATGGTATTATTACATGTCATGTGAATGCAAGAGACGGCTTAGCAATTCTGGAGGCAGTTTTTATTGTCCCAAGTGCGACATTACAACTCAAGAACCTATACCAAGGTACAAAATTCAAAAAAGAAATTTGCTCTTCTATACAAATTTGAATTAATAAAATTAACTATTATCTAAGTTCATATGGTTTTTGTCTTGCATGTACTTACGACTACATTAAACCTTTATTAAAAGATATCGCATAGAAACTAAAGTTGAAGATGATGGCGGAGCAACAATTTTCACCTTATTTGGTAAAGAAGTGAAAAAACTCATTGGTCAATCATGTAGCATGCTATATGATATTGAAGGATAAAATGATAAGGTAATTATTTTTGGGTAGTGATCTGAATGATTTTGACTATAATATTTATTTGCTTGAATTTCACCTAATGAATGTATGAAATTCCAAAGACCATTTCTCAACCAACCCTTCTTCCTAGCTCTTCTTCCTTGCCCACTTCCCTCTTTCCCTTTCCCTTTATTATAATCATGCAGTAATTGTTTTTGGATGATTTTGAATACAAAAAGTATCTACTTCCTTTAGTTAGTGATTACCACTCTAGGTGGTTGTTTAGATCATCCATGTCATTCTCATGAACAGTTAATATACATCTATATAGCTATTAGAAAAATTCTTCCCCACATGGATAAATTAAGAGATTAATAAAATTGCTTAATGGCAGGATGACAATGGAGGACCACATATTCCCGCACTCATAAAGAATTTCATAGGAACTAGACATGTTTTTCAAGTGAAGGCGACACAATACAGCAAAAAGGCAAAGAGATAAACTTTCTCGGTTTCACAAATTCATCCCCAGGATATATTGCACAACAGGGAAGATGAGGTTTACACTTTTCCATTAGCAGTATATTCCAAGTTAAGAATGTTACTACAAGAAAAATAGTGTAAATCTTAAATATAAATTATTGCCAATAATCTAAATATTTTGTAATTCAGGGGAAAGAAAATGGTGTGACACAAGAAAAGAGTTCAGAGACAAAGGGGATTGTTGCCAAAAGAAACAAAAGCATGATTATTGACCAAGAAGAAGAGACACTTCCGAACACAAATCAAAATGGTGAGGCAACCATCATCAAGAGAGTCAAACTAAAGTAATTGTATTATTTTTTATTACTAAAAGTGAATAACATTGTACTTATACAAAATGTTTGACTAACATATTATTTTCCAAAGGGCTCATTAACTGGAAGAAAGTGATGAAGAATAGTATCAATTGTGACAATCAGGTGAAGACAAAAATCCACCAGTGGACTACATCAATTAGTTTCCAATTCAAGCAATGTGTGTAAAATAGTTGAATAGGTCAAATAATATAAGTTTACAATATTTATGAAATATCTACTTTTCTATAGTGCTAAATTTAATGCAAAAGTTATATTAAATATCTACTTTTCTATATTTTGCTCACATCCACAAAAAAACTAAAAAAATAAAATTGATCATTTGATTATTTGACCAACTTATTGTAAGACATACGTACTTAACTCCTTTATTTTGAATAGAAAAGACGATTTATTCAATTAACATGCTAAATAATATGGTTATTTCACAAAATTATTATCCCTTTAAATTTAAAAAAAGACGTGCACATCAAACCAAATAGTAGCTTAAAAGCCCCCCCAAAAAAATGTTCTTCACTAAAAGGATTTAAAAAAATAGACTGCACATTAAAATTCAAGTACATATAATTATTAAGCTGATTTCATATGAAATAAGGTTAGAAAAAAGAAGCTACCATAAAGTTTGTAGAAAATGGTATAATACAGCACCAACAACAATATACAAAACAAGATACTGATACTTAGCAATCGAGAAGTGATAGCTATTGTGCAACGCACGGGTTAAAAACTAGTTTATATTAAAAGTTGGATTGAACTCATATATGAGCGACAAGTAAGCTTGCCATATAGGATGCCATATAAGAATGAATAGTCATATATGATACTTTAATGCAATGTAGGATGCTATATGAGATTTAAAATAAAAAGAAAAGGCTATGTAGGATAGATGTAAATTTAATACAATATTAATTCTATTCAATAAGGTAACTTCTCATATGCATTCCTATTATTTAGTAATAAAATTTAATCATAAAATATATATGATTTAGTGATGCAAATAAACAAAAAATATGAGTTAGATATTAATTAAGAATAAAAAAGTATGTTTTTAGCAGAGAAAAAAAAACTAAAAAAAACTTGTTTTACTTTTGCATTAACAAAATAATATAATATATTAATTTGTTCTTTGCTTTTTTGTAAAAAAATCGATTCTCTTAATAATATATTAAAAAATTATTTAATTCACTCTTTTACATCGTAAAGGTATAACCCTAGTATTTTTAAAGTTCATAGTCTTTTCGTATTCTTGCTACTATCCTCGTACTAGCAGAACTTGCAAAAAATATTTGTGGGTGGAGAGACAAGATTCGAACCCCCAACCTCTTTTAAATTAGAGACATTTTCTAGCAATTTCAATATAAACTTTACATGTATTATGAGTAACACATTATACATATGTAATAATATAAACAAAAGTTGGAGAGGTCAGGCTGCCTAAGAATATTTGAGTAACACATTACATATATATCATCCTAAGAATATTTGGGGAAAAAAGGAAGAGTTTTTATATCTCATATAGAATTGTTTGTTGTTGAGTTTATCACTTTCTTGGTTTCACATTTTGCATGTTTCATTCTCGTATTACTAATTTTTGAGAAAATAGTAGATGTCTATTTTATCAATGCATCTAATATTCCAACAAAATGTTAACGATAATAAAACAACTCCCCCCAATACATTGTAAAACCAACTACAATAAAACCTCACTTAATCAAGCAATCATCCTTGCCTTGGTGGTTCGATACAATCCACAACACATACATGAAGTAAATCAAAATGTTAAAAAGTTTTCTACAGTCTCATAGTATGAGATAGAAACAACAAGATATGTCAACCTCATATTATTATGTTCCAAAAAGGCAAAGATACATACACATAGTCAGATGCATACACATAGTCAATTTTCATTAGTTAAAACATACAACTATACAACTATACAACAATTTTGGATCGCTAGCTATCTTCTAATTCACTGAAATATATCATCTAGGCCCCTTCAAAAAAAAAAAAAAATACAACTATATGAGTCCAATATTTTTGTCAAAAAAATGCACTCATATATATAACAATTTGCGACTTCGGGTTACCTACGATTTTACAGAAATAATTTTTAGGGAATCACACTTTTAGAATGTATTTTCAGGTACCTACTATTCTAGGTAAATTAATTGGCATGGATCAATTTCTACTAGAAAATGATTTTAAAGGGCTTTTTCTTTTAAAATCAACCCAAAGTTTTCTGAATTTTATATTTTTGACCTAGAATGGGGTTAAAAGTACAAATACACAAATTTTTGTGGGATTTAGAGCAGTATGCTTGTTTTAATGCCTAAATTCTATATATTGATATTACTGGTACTAATTATCACAATCTACTACTTATATCATAAATATTATATGTTCTATGATTATAGGCTTAATTAGAGAGTTTTCACCGTTACCTAAACTTAGTCAAATTGGATCTTGGTGTTCCTCTTGCTTTCAGTTTACAAAAATTGATAATCTTAACCATGCATTCCTTAGATCAGATACAACATAGATCCATTTGTTTTTTTACCTCCAAGCGCTGTCAATAATAGAAGTTTTAGCAAAAAATACACGAAGGTACATTAAGTTTTGTGTAAATAAATTTAAGGACCCTCAGTTTTTAAAAATAACTGTGAGGCAACTTGACTCATGAGGTAACTAACAGAAAAGACAAAAATCTACTATTCTAATTTTCATGTAATACCCTTAACTTCTCATATTCGCATTTTAAAACCAAATCCTTAAAAACTTACTTTCAAAAAATTTTATTTTGTGCATGTGTAATTTCTCTCATTAGTACTACTTGAAGCTCTCTTTAATTTGGTATCAGAGTCACGTGACCAAAAGTAATTAAGATAATTAAGGTAATTAATAATTAGTTAAATTAATTAATTGTGCTTGATGCTTCAATCATCACATACTTGCTCTGTTTCTAATTGTTCATATATTGTTCACTCACCAAAAGGAACTACTTCAGTAGTACATCAATTAAACTATGTCACTGATGTAGTTTTAAAATTGAAATATCACTAATATAGTTTTAAAATTAAAAGCTGAATTAGCAAAAATTAAGACTAAAGAAGAGGAGATTGAGAAGCAATTGTCTGTGATCCATCTTTCTTTAGCTAACGAAATTAACGATAGTGAAAAATCTACTTTAAGTATTAGTACTCCTTTTCAGCATAAATATTCGTTCTATAACCAAGAAACAAAAATTCATTTCCTTTGCATGATATAAAAATCTAAAATAAGTAGGAGAAAAATCAATTGAAAAGTCATCTGAAAAGGCAAAGAAAAAAGAAGAGGACGGAGTATAAGCAGTTATTCTTAAAGAATTACAAAATATGTTCGATAAAAAATACAATTCAGAGGAATTAAACAAAATCATAGGCGTAACAGTTGATAAACAAGAGGTATTATCTGACGATAATGAAGAGACAAATAATGTTCAGTCAGAAGAAGCAATATATCAGTAAATGAACCTAATTAAACTAGAGGATCTTAATGTTATACAATTAGAAGAAGTTAGAAGGAAACTGGATAAAAAATATGAAAACATAATTTTGGATGATGAAATCAATGAGGTTCGATAAGAACTTAACATAGATGAAATGGAGTCTAATCTAGTTAACAATGTTTTTCCTAAACCTAAAAAATTTGGTGAACTTTTTAGAAGAAATACTCATTTTATATGAGCTAGATACATTCCAGGAGGATGTACAACCAATTTTTTCTTTGGATTTATCCCAAGGAAAACTATGACGTTTGAAGAGATTGACCTTACTCTCAATTAGCCAAATATGATACATCTTAAACATCGATGGAGCTCACAATAGAAAAGAAATATTTGAGCATTGAAAAAGAGATGAATAGTGTCCTAAATTTAAATGCTACATGAACTGCTAGAAATTTTCTAAACTATATCGAACATAGTTTTTCTAGTACTGTAGCTAACTAGTATGATTCATTAAATGAGGACGGTAGAAATGCATTAAGAATGATGAAAATACCAGCTGCAATGTTCACAAATTTATGTAAGGAAATCAAAACTAAATTTATTGGAGCTAAACTTGATTGTGAGGAAAAAAAACTAGATAATGCCAAAGAAAGATTAATAATATAGAGTTGTGGGATATGAGAAGTTTGGAAAACTATATTGCTAAAGTTACTCAATATTATTATAAAATTGGGCATAATGAAACCAATCTTGGTATGTTCTATGACAAATTGTCATATCCGCTAAATTCCATAATGAATGAAAAGTACATTGCATGGCTTGAAAAGCAGATGTCATTGATACCTTTGGTTCAAGATATTCTTATTTAAGAAAATGGGTTAATGATCAATACCTTGATCCCTAAAAGCAAAAGAAATAGTTTTCAACATGTTGGGATTCTCCTCACCAATGGTGAAGGAGCTCGAAAAAGAAAGAAAAGAAATTATACACGGAAAAGAAAGAAAAAATTTTACAAGAAAAAGAGCTTTAACAAGCAAAGAAGACAGATATATAAAAGAAAATATTATAACAAACCAAGCCTTAGAAACGAAGATTTTTAGGAAAGCGGCTTATTGTCCTGCCAGGAAAAAGAATTACAAGTGTTGGCATACGGAGAAGAAAGTCATTATACAAACGAATGCAAGAATATGAAGAATAACAAGCTTATTAAAACTTTGGGCAGTTCAGAATATTTTGAGCTTAGCGAGGAAAAAGCACAAGATCTAGCCCTGAAAAACAGCAAGGGAATTGTTGAAATTGTACTAGAAGATGAATATGAGAAAGTGATTATGAAGAAACTAATTATATGATGGAAAGTAGTCCAGTTAGTCTTGGTGACCTTCAAGGAGAAGAATTCGTCATGGTTAATGAGAACGAAGATGTCAAGAAGATTGGGTCCTTCCCATAATTTAGAAAGACATGATCTATAAAAAGTTCATATTTCAATTAAAGAGCGAATATGTATATGAAATAATGGAAGGACATCTTGAAATAAACGACTGTGAGTATGACATGGGAGAAGTTAATCTCATTAATTCAGAAAATTTTCTTAAACACAACAAAGATAAAAAATATAGATATATCCATATTAGAAGTGTCCAAGTGCAAGTTACTCCTTTACAGTGTTATGGTAAAGATATTGTTCTTTATACTTTGCTCTGTGATATTCAGCATACCAAATTCAATAATCAAATCATCACAGGGATTAAGACCAATTTATGTAATGAATCAATAGGATCAATTGCCGACTTAGATATTATATAAGCCTAAAAGATAAATTTGCTAAAAACTTCCTATCCCTTAAGATAAAAATAGTTGCAAGGGACATGAACACAGGATAATACCCACTAAGGATATTTTGAAAAATAATCTACAAATTAGATAATAATAAAGATCCAAAGACTAAGGTAACAATGACAAAGGCAGAAAAATTTGAAAGCGATACTCCAATGCAAAAAATTCAAAGGATAAAGCCTAGTCTGCATGAGATAAAAATTGATAGATCTTAAATATCCAACTTTGCTAATCTCACAAAAATCAATAAGAAAAATGGGATAAAAATTTATGAGAATGGTAAAATTATCATTAAACCCAAATTATTAAGAAGCATAAGTGTAAGATCAGAGTGAGGAGAAGAGTCTTCACCAGCTAAAGAAGATTTTAAAGAAGATGATACAATTAGTTTGATAAGTGAAATGAGTAGAACAAGTTTTGAACCCACAAAGCATAGTTTAGACCGAAGTATGAGTTTAGATAGAAAAGTCATAGAGTATAATACAAGAACTATTAGTGAGTCAATCTATGTAGATGAATTAGTAAAAAATATTACTATGGAGATATGCTATGAAGTCACCAATACAAATCCTAATAGCATCTATATCCCAATAAATGTATATGAATCGTGTGCCTACATGGATAGTGATTGTTCTATATGCTTTAGAAAAAGATCGTTATTTCTAGAATTTATCTAAAAAAAAGCAAAGAATACTTTATAAGTAAAGATAACTGATAATAGCATTATGTGCCACAATGAAGCCATAAAAGTGTTACCTATAGAAGTAAGAGGAGTCTAATGCACTATACTAGTTCTATGGGCGGCTAATCAACCATCTCATGATATGATCATTGGAAATAATTGTCGAATGATATATTCTCCATGCATACAGACCATAAACCAAATAGTATTTATAATTAATGGTCATTTAGTTCCTATTGAAAAATAAGTAAGGTTTATACTCATCAGAAAATAGAGTTCACTCACAGCCAGCGTGATAAGAAGATAATACCTGCACAATATGAGATAGCACTAACAATCTCACTACTTGAGTTATTTATTAAAGAGCTGATTGCTGAGCAACAAGAGACTATTATGCAAAGAACTATACTATGATAATTCTCTAAAATTTTGGGAATTTGGATAAAGATAAGACATTTGCAAATATTACTTTGTTAAATCCCAATAATATTATTAGAGTCAAACAAATGGTATATATATACCAGGATATCCAAGAATTTGATAAACAAATCAAAGAACTTCTGGATAAAAGATTAATTAGAAATAGCAAGAGTCCTCACACTAGCTCCGATTTTATGGTAAGTAATCATGTTGAGCAGAAAAGAGGAAAAACAAGAATAATAATCAATTATAAAAAGTTTAATGATAATACTGTCTTTGATGATTATTATATTTCTAACAAAAAACTCCTCTTCAATAGAATTCAAGGAGCCTCTTGATTCTCAAAAATGGATTGCAAAAGCGGATGCTAGCAGATAACAATGGATGGGAAAAGCATTTCTTTAACTGCATTTAGGGCCCCTCAAGGAAATTATGAGTAGATGGTAATGCCATTTCATCTTAAAAATGCACCTCATATATTTCAAAGAAGAATGGATAATATCTTAATTACTATCATCTAGTTTATGTCAATGATATTCTTGTCTTTTTCAAGACCATAGAGCAGAACAAAGATGATGTCTTAGCTGTCACCCAAAGATACATTGATCATGGTATTATCCTTGGTAAGAATAAATGCATTTTTACTGAACAAGAAATCGATTCTTAGGTCTAAAGATAAAAGTTAGACAAATTATCCTACAAAAGCATATTTTAGAAAAAAATAGAAAATGTTCCTAAAAAGATTAATGATAGAAAACAATTGGAAAGGTTTTTTTGGATGCCTTACCTGTGCTTTAGACTTCATCAAAGATTTAGCAAAATTGAGGAAACCATGGCAACAAAAACTCAAGAAAGAAATAAATTGGTAATGGCCTACTAGTAATTCAAAGATTATTTAAAACTTTAAAAAGACGTGTAAAAATCTTCCTGTTCTTAATTTGCCTAATAAAAGAAGATGATTTCTGTTTCCACAAATATTACAGTGGACATTTTAATAAAGTTCGATGCAACTATCCAACGATGACAAATGAAATCCTTGAGTCATAAGGGGAATCAAAAATTTCTTAATCTTTTTAGCCCCAAAATCTTTTCTCATTCAAACTAATTGCAAAGGAATACTTTGTTGTGTGAAATATGCAAGTGCAAGGGTAACTCTTGCATTGATAGTTATGTCTTAACCAGTTTCCTTTCTCTATTGAACATATATAGAGATCGAATAACTCTCTGGCAGATAGTTTAACTTGAGAACTCGCCAATAGTGATCATCATAGTGGAACTCCTGGAGAAAAGGAGGAAATTCAAAAATGAAATGTCGTTCCTACTAGAATGGGTTTGTCCTTCTAGTAGAATTCTTATGGATATTTTGAAATTCCACATAGAAAGTAGATCACGCTTCATTCTTTTAGCTTCTTCCTATCTGATAGCACAAATATTCAGTGTTTTGGAATTACAAATAAATTAGCTAAGGTGCCTATATGATATTTAAGAAAAAATAAGTTCTCATGTTTAAGAAAAATAGTTCAACGAATGGTACACAGCCTGCATTGACTACTATCATAATTATTATTATGATATCTGGGAATCATAGAGCACTATGATCTTCTTTCTTGATAAATCTAAAGTTACTGGTGTTAGTCTCCCAACAAATTCAATATCTCTAGATGGCCCTGTCATGAAGCTTGAGAATATGAAATGGTGGTGTACCTCATGAAAATCCCAAATCCGAAATTCTTATTCTTCTCAAGACTAACTAAGTTTCAATAGTGCATGTTTATAAGGATCCATTGGATCCTCACATCTTCTAATGGCTCAATAAAAATTCAATACATTAGAAGTTTGTATATCGAAGTATATTGTGCAGTAATTGAGTATGAAAATAGAAAAGCCTAACCAGTCCATTATCTTCTTCAAATAGTTGATTTAGACAATTCCAATGATCAACAACAAGAATGGTTCCCAGAACAGTGACCCTGCTTTAGCTAGAGCCATCTATTTTTACAATATTTATCATCAAATGTGGGCATTGATTGAATAAGGAAGAACAGTAATACATGGCGAGAACACTACTTTCATCTATCATAATGAATTCAGCTAATATATGAAACTAGAAGGAGTTACTTTAGAAGATGTCTTTGATTATCTCTTTGATATTAGAGCTGAAAAATTCTTATCAGAAAAAGAAAAAAGATATCTTCATGAGTTATTTGAAAGATGGGATCCAGAGCATCTTCAACTTGATGAAGATTTTGATGATTATCTAGATAATGATGGACTAAAAGATATTATTGCAAATAAAGGCATACAAAATCTCAATATAGATGACTAGTCTTATCAGCATTAAAGGTTCTAAAATGTTGTCACTCCATTATTTTACTATTTTATCAAGTGTCAAGTCAGTAAAATAATGCTGTCTACTGTAGCTACGTGAGGACAGCTATAGTCATGTGAACATATCAATGTGTACTGTAGCCATTAGAGCATCCTATGTAGCCCATATCCTCTATAAAAGTAGAGGTTGAGTGCTGAGAAGGGACACGATCATTGGAGCATACTTAAGTGTTAGAATGTATAAGGTTTTGATGATAACAAATCCAAGTGTTGTAGTTGTGTTGTTGTTCCAAACAGGCTTTACCAACAGGGCTTTACTGCTGTTTTTCAATATATTAAAACTGCTTGACTAATGGTTTATCAAGAACAGGTACTCAAGTCAGCGATGTGAGAACAACCATGAGAAACAGGCTCTGTAAGGTGTTTGAAACATGTCCTGTGAAGTGTTTGAAGTACAGGATATAAGTGCAGCCGTGAGAAACAGATCCTGTGAAGTGTTTGCAGCAAATTCGTCTTTCTATAAGATGACTAGTGGCTACAACAAGATGTCTTGATTTAATTTGGTTCCATATTTTTAGACTCTTGTTAATATGCCAATCAGAAAGTCTTAACTTACAACTTACTTGAAACAGTTTTGCTTTTTTTGAAAAATATTTCGGATCACCCTTCAGAACAACTCTGGGAACAGGACGCTCAGGGTGTTTCCAGAATAAGCTGCGAAAAATAATTTTTCACGTTTTTATCTTTTGGATTTTGAGCAGCTTCTCCAAGATTTGCAAGAAAGATTTTTCTATGGAGTATCTTACCCCTTACCCTAAAAACGGTTATTAAAATCTAAGGGGATTTGCAAAATCTTTTTGAATAAAAAGAATAACCAATTTTTGGCAAGTGGATAAGGTTGTTGAGAAAAACATGGGCTAGTTGCTGTGAATCACCGCCTTATGCACACAGTTTAGGAAGTGTTTCCACCTCATGTTTCCTCATCCCTTACGGCTAAAGAATTCTATATTCTTTAGGGATTTTAGTTTCCAAAAATTTGAGGAATTGTTTTTCCAAGTACTATATAAAGTCGCTTCTTAGAACGTTAGAAGCATCGGTTTTCAAAAAGAAAAATCCAGTGTTCATGAGCTTAAAAGTTTGAAAAGAAAACCGTGTCTAGTGAGTGAGTTATTTGAGCTTTCAAAGTTGGCATACTAGGATTTCATTGTACCCTATATTAGCTTAGTTGAGAAGCATTGTAATAGGGTGTTTTTCTTTATACTCTTCTTTCACAAAAGTGAGTTGAGTGTGTGTCCAAATCAAGGGGATTTTGGACGTGAGGTAACCTGTCTCAGGGAAGACGGTTACGTGGATTGCAATTTGTAACAAGGTGTGTTACTATTGTAACGTGATTAGTCCGTTTAGTGAAGTGTTTAAATCCTATAGGAGGTAGGTCGTGGTTTTTAACCTCAGTTGGGCTAGAGGTGTTTTCCACGTAAAAATCCTGTGTCCATTATTTCCGCATTCAATTTTGTTGGATTTTCACTTCTGCTTATCTCAGAAACAACCTGTGCGAACAGGGCCTAAGACTGTTTGCCAGCAACTTGCGAAAATCGGACACCACAATTCACCCCCCTCTTGTGGTTGTGTACTCTCTAAATCAACAAGTGGTATCAGAGCAGGTTCTCCTTTGAAAGGCTAACACCTTGAGAGATCCTTGAAGATGAGTACCCCACAAGGCATGCTTGAAGGTCAATCCATAACTCGACCACCATACTTCAATGGCCAACACTATGGTTGGTGGAAGAATAGGATGGAAAACTACATCCAAGCCGAGGACTATGAGTTGTGGATGCTCATCAAGAATGGACCACTCATCCCAAAGAAAATAACTGAAGATGGAAAGTCAATCCCCAAGGAGCCTAAAGAATTCAATACTGAAGATTACAAAATGATGGAGAAGAATGCCAAAGACAAGAAACTTCTATATTTTGGCCTAGGCCCTGATGAATATACTCGCATATCTGAATGTGAGTCGGCCAAAGAAATCTGGGATGCTTTGCAAGTAGCTCACGAAGGGACCAATCAAGTAAAGCAATCCCGGATTGAATTGCTTATGAGAAAATATGAGCTGTTTGAGATGGGTGATCGTGAAAGTGTGATGGACATGTACACTCGCTTCACTCACATAACGAATGAGCTAAAATCCTTGGGAAAATCCTTCACCACCGAAAAATTGGTGAGGAAGATCCTAAGAATTTTACCTCATTCTTGGGAAGCGAAAGTAACGGCCATCCAAGAAGCTAAAGACATGAACAAGATCACCCTAGATGAGCTGATTGGCAACCTCCAAACGTATGAACTTAGGAAAAATTCTCAACAGAAAGATGAGACAAAGAGAGATCGAGGTCTTGCACTAAAGGCCTTAGAAGATGATTCTGATTCTGATGAGGAGGAGATTGCCATGATCACTCAAAAGTTCAAGAAGTTCTTCAAGAAAGTCAAAGAAAATAGCAAAAGGAAGGACTTCAGCAAGGCCAGGAACACCTCTCGGGAACAGTTCTCCGGGTGTTTCAAGTGTGGCAAACTGGACCACATTGTGAGAAACTGCCCACTGCACAAGGAAGAACAAGAACCCGAACACCCTAGAAAACAGGGGAGGAAACAAGGTGTAAGCAGCTCAGCGAAAAGGTTCTCAAAAGCTATGCTCGCGGCCTGGGGAGACTCAAGCGAGGATGAGGAAGGGTCTGAAGCTGGGGAAGCTGATGTAGCACTCATGGCAAGAAGTGACACTGATTCAGATGATGGATCAACAGATAGTCTGACTCAACTCAAGAACAAGGTACGTGGTCTAAATAAATCAATTCTTGAGGAATTAGTGTACACTATAATGGATATATGTGCTGAATTAAAAAGGGATGTTCGAGATCTAGAACTTGAAAATGAAACCCTTAAATTAGAAAAACTTGAAGTTGACAAAGAAACTCTTGCCTTGCATGAAAACATCAATGTGCTTAAAGAAACTCTACTCATGAAAGAAGAGACTTGTTCCACTAAATTGACTGAGCTGGAAAAAGAATCCCTTGACTTAAAAGGTAAGGTCGAGTCCTTGCTTGTAGAAAATAAAAACTTGCTTGAGAAAATGAAACAAATGGAATCAGACCTTGCCACAAACAAGCTCTGAAACAGGTCCTCACAAGCACTTGAATGGTTAAACACCCATCATAGTCGAAATAGAAGAGGACTAGGTTTTGTGCCTAAGATGACCTACCCAGTGAATAGAAAATATATAGGATTATCTGAGAATATTGTATGTTATCGCTGTGGTAAAATAGGTAATTACCGTTATACTTGTCCCTCAAGAAAGTATGCCATTGAAAGGAACTCAGTGTACGTAAAACAAATATGGGTTAGGAAAGATGAGATTTGTACCTCTAAAGGAATGGGACCCAAGTGGATCGGGGTTCCCAAAACTAACCCTTGATTTGTTTTGCAGGCTGAAGTGAGAGAGAACAACCCAGCAAACAACCCAGCAAACAGTGCAGGGAATAGTCTAGGGAACAAGCAGCTGTGGTATGTTGACAGTGGGTGTTCGAGGCATATGACTGGTGAAAGATCTAATTTTCTCTCACTTACAGCTTCAGAAGGAGGGAGTGTGGCATTTGGAAACGGCAAATCCGGGACAATTGTCGGTATAGGTAAGATAGGTAAGTCACTCTCCCATTCAATTGACAATGTTTATTTTGTGGATGGATTAAAACACAACTTGCTAAGTGTGTCCCAACTGTGTGACAAAGACAACCTAGTAGTGTTCTCTCCAACACGTTACTTGGTTGTAAATATGAACACAGGAGATGTTGTGTTGAGGGGGAAGCGACACAAAAATGTTTATAAAGTATGTATTTCTACTCTTCCCCAAAATAATTTAACTTGTTTGAGTGCCCTAAATGATGATGTTATGCTTGGGCACAAAAGGCTAGATCATGCAAGCCACTCGCTTTTGAACAAACTTGTAACCAAAGACTTAGTGGTAGGCTTACCTTCCATCAAATTCAATGATGACAAGGTATGTGATGCATGTGCCAAAGGCAAACAAGTCAGAAATTCATTTAAATCTAAAAGGTGCGTAAGCAGTACTCGACCTCTTGAATTGATACATGTGGATATATGTGGTCCAATGAGGATCATGAGCAGAGGAGGTAAGAGGTATGTACTTGTGATAGTGGATGACTACTCTTGTTTCACTTGGACCCTGTTTTTGGCTTCTAAAGATGAAACTTTTAAAAAATTTCTTGCTTTCATTAAAAAGACTGAAAAAGGGGTAGGACACTCTTTGGTATGCCTAAGGTCTGACCATGGTACAGAATTTGAAAATTCGAGCTTTATTAATTATTGTAATGAGCATAGTGTTGATCATAATTTCTCAGCTCCAAGAACACCCCAACAGAACAGGGTGGTAGAACGCAAAAATCGCACTCTAGAGGACATGACTAGAACAATGCTTGTTGCTAGTGGTCTTCCTAGAAACTTTTGGGCTGAAACTTTGAATACATCATGTTACATTATAAATAGATGTATGATTAGACCTATTCTTAACAAAACTCCTTATGAACTTTTCAAGGGAAGAAAACCTAATATTATGCATTTGAGAGTTTTTGGTTGTAAATGTTTTGTGCATAATAATGGAAAGGATGCCTTAGGGAAATTTGATCCAAGGAGTGATGAAGCAATATTCCTTGGTTACTCCTCGCATAGTAAGGCATACAAAGTGTTTAATAAGAGAACCTTGTGTGTTGAGGAAAATGTGCATGTGGTTTTTGATGAAACTAACTCTCCAAGCGAGAATGATGCACAGGAAGAAGACCTCAAACTAGGTCTTGTTAGAAAAGACGTGCTGCTTCAAGGTGAACAAGGTAAGGATCAATCGGAGGGAGCAAGGCCTGAGGCTGTTCTCCAGAAAGGTAAGCAAGGTGTGAACCAAACAGGGGGAAACAGGGTGGAACCCTGTTTGGGACAACATCAGCCGAATCCTTCAGGGATAAATCCAGAAACAAGCTCCCAAACAGGTTCGAGAACAGGGTCTGAACCTGTTTCATCGAGTATTCCAGCTAGGATGGAGGGCGAGTCTATGAACCCACTTTCACCACGATCATGAAAATACCAAAGTTCACACCCTGTTGATCAAATTTTGTCTGATATTAATGCAGGAGTTCAAACTAGATCTAGACTGAAAAATTTCTGTGCTTTCTATGCTTTTCTCTCAAAAATTGAGCCAAAGAATATTAATGACGCTCTTGCAGATTCAGATTGGGTCACAGCCATGCAAGAAGAACTCCATCAGTTCGAAAGGAACAAGGTATGGCACCTGGTGCCACGGCCAGAGGATGGAACAATCATTGGAACTAAGTGGGTGTTCCGTAACAAGCTAGATGAGTGCGGAACAGTCACTAGGAATAAGGCCCGGCTGGTGGTTCAAGGCTACAACCAAGAAGAGGGAATTGATTATGAAGAGACCTTTGCACCTGTTGCAAGGATGGAAGCCATTCGAATTTTGATAGCTTTTGCAGCCCACATGGAGATCAAGTTGTATCAAATGGATGTCAAAAGTGCGTTTCTAAATGGATACCTCAAAGAAGAAGTGTATGTCAAACAACCCCCTGGTTTTGAAAGTGATGAATTTCCTAACCATGTTTTCAAACTTGACAAAGCACTTTATAGTTTAAAACAAGCCCCTAGAGCTTGGTATGAGCGGTTGTCAAGCTTTTTATTAGAAAATGGTTTTACAAGAGGCAAGGTAGACAATACCTTGTTTCTAAAATCTAAGGGGGAACATTTGTTGATTGTCCAAGTATATGTCGATGACATCATATTTGGTGCAACTCATTATGATTTGTGCAATGAATTTTCAAAAATGATGAGGAGTGAGTTTGAAATGAGCATGATGGGTGAGCTTAATTTCTTTCTAGGCTTACAAATCAAGCAAATTTCAAACAGCACCATGATCCATCAACAAAAATATATCAAGGAGTTACTTAAGCATTTTGGGATGGAGTCGGCCAAGCCTATTGATACTCCCATCTCTCCCTTAACCAGGTTGGTAATGGATGATGGTAGTACCTCAGTTGAGGAGAAATCCTATAGGGGCATAATAGGGTCACTCCTATACCTAACGGCTAGTAGACCTAACATTGTCTTCAGTGTAGGTCTATGTGCACGTTTTCAGTCTAACCCTAAAGAAACTCATCTTAAGGCTGTAAAAAGGATTTTAAGATACTTAAAACATACACCTGATCTAGCCTTATGGTATCCTAGAGGTTGCAACTTTGATCTTGTTGGGTATGCTGATGCTGATTATACAGGTTTCTTGGTTGATAGAAAAAGCACCTCAGATATGGCTCACTTTCTTGGACCTTGTTTGGTATCTTGGGCAACCAAGAAACAACTCTCTGTTGCCTTGTCCACAGCAGAAGCTGAATATGTGGCAGCTGCATCTTGCTGTGCTCAGTTATTATGGATAAGACAACAACTCAAGGACTTTTGTGTTGACATAGGATGCATTCCTATTTATTGTGACAATACAAGTGCAATTAACATTGCCAAAAATCCATGTCAACACAAAAGAACAAAACATATTGACATTCGTCATCATTTCTTAAGAGACAATGTTGAAAAAGGAGTGATCTCAATGAATTTCTGTGCCACTGAAAATCAAATTGCTGACATATTCACCAAGGCATTGAGTAGAGAACAATTTGAAAGGAATAGACTCGAACTAGGCTTAATTAGAACAACCTGACCAACCTGTTCTCTCACCCTGTTTGCAACATTTAAAAGTTACGGGTACAACATGTTAAAATTTTTTGTTTGCAATCAACTTCTGTGCTATGTTTAGCATATGTGAGGTTTGCAACCTGCTGACACTTGTTGAGGCCTAATGAGATTGCTCTTATTGTCCCATATTACCGAGCAAGTAACCTCAAGAACAAGCACCAGGAACAGGTACGCCTCTTGTTTGTCAAATATGTGCAACAAATTGAAAATTGCTAATCTCTTCCCGAGGCGTGTGCGGCCTAAATAAATGCAAAAGCCCGTTGCAAAACGGGCAAAATCTTTTAAAGATTTCGCATGTCTCTCTCTTTAAAGCTCTCTTGCTCAATCTCTCACCTCCACCGAAACTCTCTTGCTCTGAAACTCTGTTCAAGAAACCCTAATCTCTCTCCTTCCTCTGAAAAATGGCGTCTCCCATTAGCTCCGAGAGCTCCTCGACCTTGATTCAGGGTAACCAGGCACAGAGCACAGCCTTGCAAACAGCCACAGCCCTGTTTGCGCCTACACAATTTCTGACGGCCCTCATGGAAGGTAAAATTACTGAACCTTCTCGACCCATTGTCTATAAACCTTTTGGGTTTTTGAAAAGCATCGACCTTAGAACAGTGAATCTGAAATTGGAAGACATCCCTTACAAATTTGGGTGGGAATTGATTTTGTTTGGAGAAACGGGGGCATGTAAACCCCAAGAACCTGTTGGGGCATCTGAAAGAGAAATTAGGCCTTTAGATAAAATCTTTTGGTTCGATCATGGACTAGATGACATCAGTTCGCTTGGGCTGTTCCCAGAGCAGGAAACACGGGCCGAAACAGGGCCTGAAGTTTTCAGGGATGACCTAGGGGAGGATTTGTCAAAAGAAGAAGGGGGTAGTAGTGATCAAATGGAGGAGTCTCCTGTGAAGCCTGAACAAGCCACACCGGTATCACCAACCGGTGAGAAACGTAAACGATACAAAATTGTGGCTCGGTGTACTAGAATGCCAAGAACACGACCACCATCAAGGCCTAAAAGCGGCCAGACTAAAGAATCCTCAAAAAGTGAAACCCCTGTCAAACCGAAACTACAAATCTCCTCTTCGGCCAAACCCACAACCAGGCCAACTCGAAAATCAGCCCGAATTGCTTTCCACTCCACACCTCGTCCTGCCAAACAGTCATCCCCTGTTGTTGAGGAAATTGATTCCTCCTCTGAGCCTTCATCAGATAGCGACCCTGAGAACACCACCTTCAAACAGGGCACTCCCGTGTTCTCAGAGTCCTCAGAGGATAAGCCTCTGCCTGCACCAAAATCAACCTCCACTTTACCCTCCAAACCATCACCCCTCAAAACTCCCAAGAGAAAAGCCTCTCTCAAACACGCCTCCACCCAAGACCCTCCTACTGAGCCTCAACCTAAAAGAGCCAAGAAGTCTACCCCGTCCGCAATCTTCAGCCAAACTGACCCAATTGCTTCAGAGACGGGTAGTCAGGGGCAAAATTATCAAGGTAAAATATTTTGAGGAACAGGGTCTGGGGGTGTTTCTGCACAAGCTGCGTGCACAGGGGTGGTATGAGCTGTTTACAAACACCCAGCTGGGGTGTTCTGTACATGAGTTGGCAGAGTTCTATGCCAACTGCACTGTCACCGAAGGAGTGGTGACAAGTATTGTTAATGGGCAACAGCTTCGCTTTGATGCGAAGATATTAGGGAAAATTCTGGGGATTCCCTCCACGGGCTTTGATATATATGTGAGAGAAGACAAGACTATTCTAGGGACAACCAGGCTGCTGGAGCTCGCCCAAAAATTTAGCCAGCAATCAAGCCTCCAAACACCCAAGTCCGTGAAGAAAAGGGACATGACATCGCTCCATCAATTGATATTCTGGTTTATCATCAAGAATGTCATCCCCAGGGGCCAGGGTCGCAATCTTGCTGATGCCATGGATCAATGTTTGATGGATCTGATGGACAAGGAAGAGCAAATCAACCTTCCTGCCATCATGATTCGCCACATAGCAAGAATTGCAAACACCTCCAGGGAACATGACCTGGGATACGGCTTCTTCCTGACTAGTGTGTTTGAGCACTTTGGGGTGACTCTGCAGAAGAAGGTGGGTGCTCAGTTCATTGATGAGATTAGGAGTAACACCCTTATGGGGTGTGGATACACTTTGGTTGAAGGGTCTGCCTCAGAACAGGGGACCAGAACACCCCGTCCTCCTATTCCTGGCAGTTCCTCAGTCAAGCTTGAGGCTGCTTTGGAAAAAAACTCTCGTCTCAGTGCTGAGCTTACTGCTATAAAGGCTGCTCTGGATGAGGAAAAGGCTCTCAATGCAAAACCCCATGAAGATATCCTCGCCCTTCTCTCTTCCCTCTCAGCAAAATTTTCCCCTCCTGCTCTCTGATCACCCCCCATCTGTTGTTCTCATAGCCTGTTCTCACTTTTCTTGGTTATCCTCTCTTGCTAGTTTGTACTTTTTGTTGCACTCGTTTGGTGAATGACAGGTTATCTTGTTTTTTGATTGGCTTTGCCTTGCTTGCTTTATGCTGTGAATTGCTTGTATGTGACTAGGATGGCCAATCTCATTATCGTACCAACACACTTGAGTGTATCGTCTGTTGACTTTCCTCCATTACCTAAGTGGTGGTGATCGCAAACACCCTATGTTTGACTGTTTGCCCCTACTTTTTAATGATGCCAAAAGGGGGAAGATAGGTTGACCAATATTGTTTTAGTTTTGCCATGGACGAGTTAAAATTCTTACACTTTTTCGATACTAACTGCTTCATGTGAATTGTCGGTCCTATAAATAATTGGCACTAATCACTTCAATTGTCCTTGAAAGTCAATATGGTCACTTGGTTTGTCATCATCAAAAAGGGGGAATTTGTTAGAATGTATAAGGTTTTGATGATAACAAATCCAAGTGTTGTAGTTGTTGTTGTTGTTCCAAACAGGCTTTACCAACAGGGCCTTACTGCTGTTTTTCAATATATTAAAACTGCTTGACTAATGGTTGATCAAGAACAGGTACTCAAGTCAGCGATGTGAGAACAACTATGAGAAACAGGCTCTGTAAGGTGTTTGAAACATGTCCTGTGAAGTGTTTGAAGTACAGGATATAAGTGCAGCCGTGAGAAACAGATCCTGTGAAGTGTTTGCAGCAAATTCGTCTTTCTATAAGATGACTAGTGGCTACAACAAGATGTCTTGATTTAATTTGGTTTCATATTTTTAGACTCTTGTTAATATGCCAATCAGAAAGTCTTAACTTACAACTTACTTGAAACGGTTTTGCTTTTTTTGGAAAATATTTCGGATCACCCTTCGAACAACTCTGGGAACAGGACGCTCAGGGTGTTTCCAGAATAAGCTGCGAAAAATAATTTTTCACGTTTTTATCTTTTGGATTTTGAGCAGCTTCTCCAAGATTTGCAAGAAAGATTTTTCTATGGAGTATCTTACCCCTTACCCTAAAAACGGTTATTAAAATCTAAGGGGATTTGCAAAATCTTTTTGAATAAAAAGAATAACCAATTTTTGGCAAGTGGATAAGGTTGTTGAGAAAAACATTTGCTAGTTGCTGTGAATCACCGCCTTGTGCACACAGTTTAGGAAGTGTTTCCAGCTCATGTTTCCTCATCCCTTATGGCTAAAGAATTCTATATTCTTTAGGGATTTTAGTTTCCAAAAATTTGAGGAATTGTTTTTCCAAGCACTATATAAAGTCGCTTCTTAGAACGTTAGAAGCATCAGTTTTCAAAAAGAAAAATCCAGTGTTCATGAGCTTAAAAGTTTGAAAAGAAAACCGTGTCTAGTGAGTGAGTTATTTGAGCTTTTAAAGTTGGCATACTAGGATTTCATTGTACCCTATATTAGCTTAGTTGAGAAGCATTGTAATAGGGTGTTTTTCTTTATACTCTTCTTTCACAAAAGTGAGTTGAGTGTGTGTCCAAATCAAGGGGATTTTGGACGTGGGGTAACCTGTCTTAGGGAAGACGGTTACGTGGGTTGCAATTTGTAACAAGGTGTGTTACTATTGTAACGTGATTAGCCCGTTTAGTGAAGTGTTTAAATCCTACAGGAGGTAGGTCGTGGTTTTTCACCTCAGTTGGGCTAGAGGTGTTTTCCACGTAAAAATCCTGTGTCCATTATTTTCGTATTCAATTTTGTTGGATTTTCGCTTCTGCTTATCTCAGAAACAACCTGTGCGAACAGGGCCTAAGACTGTTTGCCAACAACTTGCGAAAATCGAACACCACAATTCACCTCCCTCTTGTGGTTGTGTACTCTCTAAATCAACATTAAGCAAAACAGAAGTCGGGATTCTCCATTTCTATATAAGTAAGCATCTATGATGATCCTAGTAGCTTAAGTCCCTCTTCAACATTTCCATTATAATATTTCTACTTTCAAGCTTCTAATAAATGAAGTTTTCCAGTAAGGAACGTTTAATTGAACCTCATGTCTTAAATATTATAATTTCTTGATTAAATTCTCACTATCCTTAAAAATATAAAACTTGATTATTGACCATGGTCTAAGGTAGAAAACAGAACAAATTTATGCTGTGTCTGATCTAAGGAAGGTATGGGTGAGATTAGTAATCTCCATAAACCGAAAGTTAGAGGAACAACAGAGTCCAGCGCCGACTAAGTTCAGGTAATGATCAAAACTCTCTAATTAGGTTTTGTTATTTTGCTAATGGTGGTGGGCCTATAATCATAGAAAATATAAATATTTGTGATATAAGTAGTAGAATGTGATACCTAATGCCAGTAAAGTCATTGTAATGAGTTCAATCAGTCAAAACAAGCGTCTTTTTTAAAAAAACCCAAAGAATAGGAAATTGTTAAAAGTATCCCATTTGGGCTAAAGTTGAAAATTTCTAAAAGTTTAGGGTCAAAATAATAAGGAAAAGGACCTAAGAGTCTGTTATTCGAATACATAAGGTACCCCAGTGTTATTTTCAAGAAGTTAGGGACCAAAAAATTGTTGTCATAAAACTCAGGGTCCTTGAGAGTCATTTTTGGAAAATTTCTATATTTTTAATAATAGTGAAACTTTAATCAAAAAATTATAATATTTAAGACATAAGGTTCGATTTAATAACATCCCATATTGGAAAATTTCTTTTATTGAAGGCCTAAAAATTGAAATGTTACAATGGAAATATTCGAGTAGGGAATTAAATACCTAAGTCACTAAGATTATCAGAGATGATTGCTCATAGAAAAATGAAACCCGACTTCTCTTTTATTGAAATATGATCAAATGACCATGTCACTCACAATACTAGCTTTTGGTTTTATAAAAGAGATGGAACACATAAGATACCCTAGTGGCTTGGTAGGATACTTTCATATGGTAACAGTAGACTATATTATTTTATTGACTTGACACTTAACAAGATAATTTATAATGGTGAAGCAACTTTTTTAGAGCATTGAATGCTGACAAGACTAGTTATCCATATTAAGATTCTGCATGTCTTTATCTCCAATAATATTTTCAAGTACCTCATTATCTAGATAATCATCAAAATCTTAATCAAGTTCAAGATGATCTGGATCTTATTTTTCAAATGGATCATGTAGATAGCTCTTTTCTTTTTCTAATAGGAATTTTCCAGCTCCAACACCAAAGACATCTTCTGAAGTAATCCTTTTGTCTTCATATATTTGCTAGAATCACTATGATAAATGAAAGTAGTGTTTCCTAATGTATTGGTATTTTTTTCTCATTTAATCGATACCCACATTCCATGATTAATGTTATAAAAACCAATAACTCTTGTTAAAACTGGATCTAACTACTTCTTGTCATTTTGGAAACCATTTTTGTCGTTGATCATTAGGATCTTTGCGGAGAATCTAACACCACCAATGCTAGATCTATCATGGAAGAAGATCGCAATACTCCACGATTCCAAAATATCATAGGAACAATTATGATGGTAGTCAATGTAAGCTGCATACTAGTCGTTGAACCATTTTTCTTAAGCATAGGAACTTATTTTTATTTAAACATCATAAAGACATCTTAAGTAATTTATTTGTAATTCTACAAGGTTGAATCTCTGCACTATTAGATAGGCAGAAGAGAACAGCACAAATCGCGATCTATTCTTTATATGAAACTCCAAAATATTCATAAGAATTCTACTAGAATGCGAGACTCGTTCTAGCAGTAATGACATTTTATTTTAGATTTTCTCTTTTTCTAGCAGGAGTTTTGCTTTGATGATTGCCATTGACAAGCTCACGAGTTAAACTATTTGTTAGAAAATTCTTCGATCCCTATATATGTTCAATAGAATTAAAAAAAACTTGGTAAACCAAGTATTCCTTTGCAATCAATTCAAAAAAAAAAAGGTTTTGGGGCTAAAAAATTAGGAACTTTTCAATTCCCCTTATAATTGCAAGGATTTCTTTTTCAACAGTAGGATGGTTGCAATTTTACTTTATTAAAACTTTCACTATAATATTTATAGAGCTTTTCTCCTATGTTGATTTTGAATAATGCACTCTGGTGCTCATTGTTGGAATTTGTCCCTAGAAGTAAATCACTTTATTAATTAGGTAAGTTATAAACATGGAGATTTTTACACATCTTCTTGAAGTTTTGAATAATATTTGAATCATTTGGAGTCCATGTCTAACTGACTTCTTTCTTGAGTTTTTGCTGCAATGGTTTTCTCATAACTAAATCTTTAATGAACTCTAAAGCATAGGTAAGGCATCTAAGAAACCTTGTTAGTTGCTTCCTATCTTCAATTTACTCAAGAAAATTTTTTATTTTTTCTAAAATATACTTTTGTAGAATGATTTGTCTAACTTTTATTTCTAGCCCTAGAAACTCTATTTATTGTTTAGCAAAAATAGACTTGTTCTTATCAAGGATAATATCATGATCAATGCATCTTTGGGTGACAGGTAGAATGTCATCTTTGTGCTGTTATATAATTTTAGAAAAGATGAGAATATCATTGATTTCAACTAGATAACAACGATTAAAATCTTTGAAGATGTTATCCATTCTTCTCTGGAATATTTACAATTCATTTTTAAGACCAAATGACAGTAATATCCACTCATATTTGGGTGGCACTAAAAGTAGTCAAAAGAATGCTTTCTTCATCTATTTTTATTTGCTAATATCCGCTTTTGTAATCCATTTTCGAGAACCAAGAGACTCTTTTATTCTATTGAAAAGTATTGTTTTGCTAGAAATATAATAACCATCAAAGACAGTATTTTCATTAAGTTTTTTTGCAATTGATTAACATTCTAACTTTTTTCTCTTTTTCTTCAGTATGATTTCTCACCCTAAACATAGGACTAGTTTGAGGACTCTTAATGTTCTTGATTAACCCTTCCAAAAACTCTTTGATTTGTTTATCAAATTCTTGGATATCTTGACATGTATACACCATTTGTTTAACTCAGATAACAGTGTTGGGATTTAATAAAGCAATCATTGAAAACGTCGTATATTTGTCCCAAAATTTTAGTGGAGTATCATAATAGAGCTATTTGCACAATTCTTCTTGTTGTTAACCAATCTGCTCTTTAATAGATAACTTAAGTAGTGAGAGTGCAGGTGTTATTTCATGTCATGCAGGGATTACCTTCTCTAGTGAGTGTACGCTATATTTAATTTGTCAATAGGAACCGTGTGAGCTATTTTGAAAATGATTTGACTTATGGTTTGTGTACATGGAGAATGTAGCCTTTGAAAATTATTTCCAAGAATCATATCATGAGATAGTTGATAATAGAACTGGTATAATTTGTTAGACTCCTCCTATCTCAATGGATGAACCTTCTATGGCTTCATTGTGACTCAGTACGCTATTGTAAGCTATTCTTACTGGTAAATGATTCTTTGCTTTTTTCACAAGAATGTTGAAAATAGAGATCTTTTGCCAAAACAAATAAAACAATCACTATCAATGTAAGGACACAATTTATGGTTATGATTTCCTTCTAAACATATATTTATTAGCCTATGAATACTATTAGGATTAGTATTGGTGACTTCATAGTATATCTTCATAGTCATAACTAACTCATCCTCACAAATTGTCTCTCTAACAGTCCTTATTTTGGACCCAATGATTTTTCTACCTAACTCATACCTCGATCTACATTTTGTCTTACAGCTTCAAAACTCATTATACGCATTCCACTGGTTATACTACTTGTATCATCTTCTTTAAACTCTTCTATGGTTGCTGAATATCCTTCTTACCATTCTGGTCTTGTACTCCTACCTCTTAACAGTTGGGGTTTAATTGTAATTTTCCCATTATTATCAATTTTTATTGCATTTTTCTTATTGTTTTTCTTGAGATTGGCAAATCTAGATATCCAAGGCCTATTGATTTTATCTTCCACGAATTAGTTTTTATCCTTTGAATTTTTTTGCATTGGAGTAAGACTTTCAATTTTTTCGGCATCTATTATTGTTACCTTAATCGTTGGATCTATAGGTTATCTAATTTATAGATTTTTTTCAAATATCCTCGCTGTGTAACCTCCTCATTTCATATTCATTCAAACTATTTTTATCTTAAGGGATAAAGTATTTGCCAAATTCATATTTTAGGCTCACGTAATATATAGGGCGGCAATTGAATCCTATTGAACTATTACACAAGTTAGTATTAATCCATATGATGATTTGATTATTTAATTTGGTATTCCTAATATCACAAAGCAATAAGTAAAGGTCGATATCTTTACTATAATACTATAATGTTGTGATTTGAACTTGGACACTTCCAACTAGGGGTGTTCAAAGTTAACTGAACCCGAACAACTGAACTGAAAACTTGTTAATCAACCCAATTTTTTGGTTACTCAGACCGAAATATTCAAGTTTTTCAGTTTAGGTACTTGAACCGATATTTTTGTTTAATTTTCAATTCGCATACAATCCATGATTTTTGGAATCTTGGATGCCAATAACCCGATAGTTTTTTTTATTATAATCTAGTAGCACATGGAAGGGAATAGGGAAGGTTTTGATTTTTTTTTAAAAAGGAAATCCTTGCTTATTTAGTTTGCCATAGTCGCCCCAACTGACTATTTTTGTTTCATCGCCTTAGTGCTCTCTACCTCTATCACTTAAACACAAATCAAACATAATGGTATATTTACAAATCTCATATTGCGCTGACTTATCTAAAAGCGTTCATGAATAAAACGATTTCTAGTGAGCAAAATAAATGAAGGGCGAGCAACTCTATGGGTTACCCAACTTTTTTGCCCTTGTCCATGCCCACTTCTCTCCCCCCTCCCCAATTTCCCATTTGTTTGAATTACATTGAGAAACACAAATTTGGCATGAAACATTTAATTTTTATTTTGAAATCCGACATATTTTAAATAAGTTTAAAGAAAACTACTCTCAAAAACTAATATACTATACATAAGATATAAGAAAGTGAAAATTCCCCCCCCTAAAAAAAAAAGTAAAAAAGAAACTGGGTTAGTGGGTATCTAAAAAACCAAACTGAAATTTTGGTGTACTCAAAGTTTGGGTACTCAAAATTTTCAGTTCGGCTTCAGTTCATAATTTTACCAACCCAAAATTTTAAGTACCCGAACTATGAACACCTCTATTTCTAATATAGATATACTTATACTTTCTATCCTTGTTAATCTTAAGGATGTTTTCCCAATCAATGAGATTTATTTCTCTCAAATCAAATGCACGTTCTTTTATCTCTAAATCACATTCCATCATTTCACATAAGTATTTACTCTTAAATTGAAATATTGATTTTTTTATAGATTATATCTTTATTTATTATAGGAGGAGCATGATCTCCATTGATGTCTTCATTCTCATCATCTACTATAAATTCTTCTCCTTGAAGGTCGTCAATATTGATTGAGCTACTTTCCATCGTATGGATAGTTTGTCCATAATCATTTTCTTCATTTTCATGTTCCATTACTATCTCAACAATTCTCTTGTTACTTTTTAGGATCATGTCTACTGCTTCTTCTTCGCTAAGCTCACAATAGTCTACACTATCTAATGTTTCAATAAGCTTATTGTTCTTTCTATTTTTGCATTTGTTTGCATAGTCATTCTTCTCCACATGCCCAACACTTATAGTTATTTTCATTTGCATAACAATAAGGAGTTTTTCTATTTAAAAAAAAAAAATCGCTTTTTGGGATTTGGCTTGTTACAATATTTCTATTGTATTTTTGTCCTCTTTGCCTGTTAAAACTCCTTTTCTTATAAAATTTTCCTCTTTTCTTTTCTTCTCAGGTTCATTTCCTTATTGATGAGAAGTATCCTAACAGACTAGAAATTGTTTATTCTTCCTTTGTTTTTGAAGATCAAGACATTGATCATTAACTCATTTTCTTAAATAAGCGATTCTTGTACCACGAGTATTGATGACATCTGCTTTTTCACCACGTAAAGTACTTTTCATTGATTATATGATTTATCAGATAAGGTAATTTGTCATAAAATATAGCAAGGCTGTTTTGTTATGCCCAATTTTGTAATAATATTAACTAAATTTAGCAATATAATTTTTCATATATCTTATGTCCTAGAGCTCTATATTGTTAATATTTCTTTCCCACTCTCTAGATTTTTCTTCAAAATCAAGGTTTAGCTTCGATAAATTCAGTTTCAATTTTCTTACATAATTTTAAAACACAATGACTGACATTTCCATCATTCTTAATGTATTTTTACCTTTTTCATCTAATGAGAATCACCAATTAGCTACAGTGTCAAGGGGGGGGGGAAAAAACTATGTCCTATATAGTTTAGGAAAAATTTCCAACATTTTAGGTGATCTTCAAATTTAGGACACTATTCATAGCCCCCATCCAATACTCGAAAATTTCTTCTCTATTATGAGCTTTATCGATGTTTAGGGCGTAGCCAGTTTCGCTAATAGCGGTGAGGCTAATCTCTTCAAAATGATATGTTTTTCCTTGGGATGAACTCAAAGGAAAATTGTGGTCGTTCTTCCTGCTGAAATATATCTAGGTCTTATAAAATGGATGTTTTTTTCTATACGATATATGAAAGTTTTCAGGTTTTGGAATTACATTTTTAACTCAATTGTAATCAAATTTGTCGATGTCGAGTTCTTCGTCAATTTCATTGTTTTCACTTTAAGCCACTAGTTTGCCATATTTTTTTTATCCACTTTCCTTCTAACTTCTTTTTAAGGAACAACATTTAGATGATCTAATTTATGATATATTTCTTCTTCTGCCTAGACATTATTTGTCTCTTTATTATCATAAGATTTTACTTTTTGTTTGTTAACTATTGCATCCATGATTTTTTTTATTTCATTTGGATTTTGTTATGTATCAAACATAATTTTAGCCCTTCGGAATTGTACTGCTTATATTCTATCTTTTTCTCTTCTTCTTTCTATTTCTTTTTCGATGATTTTTTCAGCTAATTTTCATACTTCTTTTTCGATTTTTATATCTTGGAAAGGAAAATTATTGTTGTTTTTCAGGTTTTTGAAAAGATATTTATGTTGAAATAGAGTATTAATACCTAAATCGTATTTTTCATAACGTCTAACTTTGTTGATTAAAGAAAGATGGATTATAGATAATTGCTTTTTGTACCTCCTCAACTTCAGTCTTAATTTTTGCTAATTCTACTTTTAATTCTAAAGCTATATTAGTGATATATTTTCATTGCAGTGCTATTAAAGTGGATCCCTCTGGGAAGTGCATAACATGAGAATAATTGGGAGCGGGGCAAGTGGATGATGATTCAAGCATTCAATGCAATTAATTAATCTAGTTTACTATTAATTAACTTAATTATTTTTGACTATGTGGCTTCGATACCAGATAAAAGAGGGCTTTGATTAATATTTATGAACTTAAGGTCACAAGCACAAATTCAAAATTTTTGAAAGTAAAGTTTTCAGGATTTGAGTATAATATGCAAATATGAAAAGTTTAGGATGATGGATGAAAACAGGAATAGTAAATTACCCTTTAAGATAGTTGTCACAAAATATGGGACCTTTTAAATCTATTTTGAAAACAAGGCTCCCTAATAATAATTTCTACAAAATAGAGGTTACTTGTTAGTAATTTTTTGTTTCTCTCATGGCCTTACTTACAAATTTATTAATATCTCACGTTTCATAAATTTTTGAAGCTATTTGGGATCTTTATTTCATAGTTTTCTTCAAAACTCGTGTAGTGGATGGTGCTTTTTTCCTTGTCCTCTTCTTTTATTTTATTATATTAGATTTTAACCAAATAAATATGATACTTGGAATAATGGAAACACGTATGAGTTCCACTATAAGACTAAATATGATAGTGAAAATATTCTTGATGTTAAAAACGTTTTGGAAATAAGTTGCTAATTTTATATTCATCCAACTCTTTCCACCCACATATTAACAAGCCTCATACATGCAACTGCAAAACCTTAGGAGTAGAAGATTTAATTTTATGGGGAGAGGGAACTCGTTATCTTCTAATACATTTATATAGCATTTAGTGGTAAGCAATGCAATCATTATATAATAGAATTAACCATCTAATCCAATTAGGGATGGCAGCGTAGTCTAAATTTGATGAAAATTCGATTCGATCCAAGGCAAATTATCCAACTGGAATCCGATAAAAAATAATCTCAATTGAATCCGATAAGCATAATTCGAATTTGACTCCGATCCAATTGGATTTGGAGGAGGGTCTACATGATCCGATTAACATCCTGACATCATTTTTTAATAATTTCACCTTATTTTTAAATATAAAAAAATATAATATAATAACCATAAAACCTTTGCACAAGCTCCGCACTCTATGTGCAATACATTATTCTTTGTTAACTAATTTTCTCTTCCCACCCAATCTTCTTCTTGATCTCTCCTCTTTGTCAATCTAAGTTGTACTTTCTTCCCTTTGCTTCCAACTATTGTACTACTATCTATTCTTTTCCATCTAAAGTGAATGCACATTCTTTTTTTCAACACTTTTTCAATTTAAAATATTAAAATATTTGATATGAAAAGTTATTTAGCATTAAAGAGGCATTTAACATTGCATTTACAAGTGAGCAAAAACAAGGTTAGGAAAAAATTATGCAAATATTGAATAAAAATGTATAATTGGATTATATCCAATTATATCCGAATTTAATCCGATCCGAATCCGATTTAACATCCGATTTGACGGAGCCGGATTTGGATCCGATTATTAATTGGATCGAATTTAGATGTTTATACATCCGATCCGAATCCGACCCATTGTCATCCCTAAATACAATTGTCAAAGTAATGGCATGTGATAATAATTACATTATAATGTTTGATATTATGCAAGGAGACATTATTTTTACTGGTTACAAATTTCGTACAATATGGAATGAATTCATTTTAAACCAATGTTTCATTTTGTTTACACCTAGGATGTAGTCACAATTCAATTTACACATTATTTTGCTTTAATTATTTAGTAGCATTGTGATAAGTATAATTCAATATCTAGTCATGATCATGATCTAATGCTCCATATGAGATTGATTTTACTCGATTTCCTCCAAATTATACTAATGGGATATTTTTAGGTGCCAACAGTTTAATTACACTAATGATGGTTTATGGTTCAAGTTGAGAGAGACATGGTGTTTAGAACATAGAAAAATGCAATCAATTATAGTAACATAATCATGGTGTAGGTTTTATTAAAGTTTATGTGAGTGTGTGGGGAGGGGGAGGGGGAGGGGAGAGATGGTGGGTGTAGTAAAAGTTGACAAGAAGAAAGAGAGACAATAGAGAGAAGAGAGAGAAAGTCTTCAAATGCATTATCCTATAGTTAGTGTGATTTGATTCAAAGTCATTATTCAGACAAAATAGTTTATGAAAAGCCACATAAATGTATTTACATTGATTGATGCAAATGAAATTGCAATGCAGTATTGATTAGCATCCCTTAAAAATAATCAAATATGATAATGGAATCACTATTACTATTTTGATTACATTACGACTTTGATTACACTCACCAAACAAGCCACTATAGTCATGCCATCTACTATCTATCATCTGCACACTTTTTATCAATTCATTTGATAAATCTTATTTAGGTATAGTTAGAGCTTTTACTTGGAGTGTGCTGAGATAAACAAATTTTGAAAATATTTTTCTTTAAAGAACGGAAAACAAAAAAAAAAGTTAAGGATAAGAGAGAAAAGGATTTAGGTAGTCACATCATGACGGTAATTGTTGGGCTACTTTCTAAAATGTTCTAAGCTAGGCCTCTACAACGACGTATGTTATAGCTCAATTAGCCAATGCATCGCGTGTTGCTGTGGGCCCCATTATTAAGACACATACTATTTGGGTTTCAAAATTTATAGACCTTTGGCTAGGTTACTAATGTTAAACATGCCACTAAAAATATTTGGGTGTTTAGGTGGATTTTTTGGAGGTTTAATGGGTTTCTTCATGAATTTCTACCTTAAATTCCCATTGCAAATGCTTGCACCAATAGGGAAAGGAAAACTTTTGAACATGGAAAGCAAGAACTTAAAAAAAAGCGGTTAGATCTTTGAAAGTAATTTTGACCAATTTTGTTGACTATAATTAAGAAAATGATCAAGTAGAGAGTATAATTTTTTAAATTTAAATGTCATGGATTTTTTGGTGGGATTGCATGAGAGCATTTGTAATAAGAGATTATAGTGAGGATAATAGGAGTTATTTGTAACACCCCGAATGTGGCTTAAATAGGATCGAAGTGACTATTTTATATCACCAAAGGTACAGCTTTCTTTTCGGGGAGCCCACCCTTGAGAACTTAATAGTTAAGCGTGCTTGTTGGGGAGCAATCTTGGGATGGATGACCTTTTGGGAAGTTTCCCAGGCAGCGTGTGAACAAGGACGAAGCACGCCGAAAAGGCTTATAGTGATTTGTAGAGCCAGTCGATGATCCTTAAAGCCGTTATTGATAAGATCCACGATCGAGAAGGGTCGGTTCATTACGAGTGGTATCAAAGCTCAGGTTAACTGACCTAAAGGCTCGCCTAAAAGATTGTAAAAAGCTAAAAACTAAAACTGGTAGACTTAAGGGCCGTTCGGAGAGTGAGTGTAGTACGGGCCAGAGCTACATATATTTGCATATAGTATTAAATGAATGTATGATTATGGATTGGATGCATATCTTATGTATAATTACTTTGTATAGGAATGGAGAGTACTCAGCACTGTGGTTGCGTAGGATGTCCTTGTCCGTATAAACAGTTAGCTAAGAAGCCGGGTCAGGGTGTGTGGGACCACATACGACATGTGAGGTGGGTGTTAACCAGATATCTGAAGGACGTACCCCATAGCTGACCTTGAGGGGAGACCCTGTATGGCACTACCGAGTTGACGAGATGCACCCCCGGGCTCGTGACCATTGCCTGCAGGAGAAGTGCTGTTGGTGTGACTGGGAGCCCATGGGGATGAGTGTAGTTGACCTAATAAACCACTTGAAACTGGAGGGACCCCACAACCTAGAGCGTGTTCCCACAGCTAATAAGGACGATGCCCCACCCCTGGGAGGTGAACTTACAGATGAGGACGGAGACCCTAAGGAAGAGGGGGATGCCCCTATTGAAATGGGTCCCAGAGATGAGCCGGACCCGAAGGAAGACTAGAGTGAGGAGGAACCCATGGAGGAGGAGGATCCTGAGGAGGATTCCGAGGAGGACCCGGAGGAGGACCCGAGTGATAGGAAACCAATGGAGGAGAAGGATCCTGAGGAGGATCCCGAGAAGGACCCTGAGGAGGACCCGAGTGAGAGAGAATAGATGGAGGAGGAGGATCTTGAGGAGGACCCTGAGGACGATTCCGAGGTGAGTGAGGGAACACTGATGGGAAGTGAAAACCTCAAGGGAGACTCCAGTGAGTGCAAGACGGAGCTTATCGAGAAAGAGAACCTCAAGGGCGATTAGGAAGAAGGAAGGAGGGAGCGCATCGTGTAGGATGACCAAACCAGAGGACCGAAAAGTTTGGAAGAAGAGATAGATTCTGCAGGGAAGAGAGGCGAGTTTGAGATAGGGATGAGCCGCTGGAAGCAGGGCAGATGTCGTCGGATGTGTAGGGTTACCTGTCCACTGGACGCCCCTGACCAATAGAAGCTCATAGCATTTAGAAAGCTTTGTTTTCTTTCTCTTTCTCTAGGGCAGTATTGTTAGTTACTTTCTCTGATTTTGTTATTAAGCCACTGTGGCTACTAAAGTTATAAATTGTGAGTAATGAAAAGTATTAGTTTGGAACTTTTATGATATTAAAATTTTATGCGATAAAATCTCCTTGGATTATCTGAATACCAGCGCTCCTTGTTGTGAAAGATATGAATCGTGTGAATGTGATGCTTGTATAATGTGAAATGTAAGAGCATATGATGCAGTGGTTGTACCACCTGGGTGTGGTGATGTGTTAATAATCGAACACCTATCAAATGTCACATGATACACTAGCATGTACTGCGTTCTTGAACTTTAGTAGTACGTAGAATATGAACTATTAGGAGAGGAACTAAATCCAACTTATTTCCCGAACAGGATAGCGGGAAACAACAACGACGAATCCCAGACTGGACCCTACCTTACTACGAGGGTCCTTGCGAATTCGGACATTCCCATGTCGACTTCCAGGGAGTGGTTGGAGGCCCTACGCCCTCGGAATGGGAACGGGCCTCGCAGCCAGGTGGATGAGACTAACCCGCCCACGGGAGCTGAACTCTCCAACCTGTTACTGTTGGAGATGCTGCAGAAACAAGAGGAGCAGTTATGACTCCAGAATGAGCATTTATAGAGACTAATGGAGGTTCGGGAAAAAAGGGTCTAGGAGGACAACTCCTACATGTTTAAAAGATTCGCGAGCCATCAACCACCCATCTATGATGGCACCCCTGACCCTAAGACTTTTGAGGATTGGATTAAGGGCATGGAGAAACTGTTCGACACACTCCAATGCCTCGAGGAGTGGAAAGTGGGTTTTGTTGTGTTTTACTTGAAGGACAAAGTCGGCTTATGGTGAGCCACGGTGAGGAAAAGGCAATACGAGCCTGGGTTTGGTTGGAATAGGTTCAAAGAAATGATTAAGAATCATTTCTAAAGTTGGAAAAAGTTGACCCGACACGATTATCGACCTAAACCCGATACGAAATTAAGTGGATTTGGGTATAAAGTTTCAACCCGTTTAATTAAATGGGTTGACATGTTCAACCCGTTTAATTAAATGGGTTAGGTTCAAATCGAGATTCTCGATACGAAAAAGTACCTATTTAACCCATTTAATTAAATGGGTTAAATAAGTCAACTCATTTTTCCATTTGACATTTATCTATTTACCTTTTTGTTATATAATTAAGAATACAAAAATTTAGAAATTGTGAATTAGGATGAATCGGGGAAGTTTTAGAGAGTAATTGTTTAATGTGATATGTAAATTTGATTTTTAACAGTATATAATTACGTACTAGTTGAAAATATTAAATGCATAAATGGGTAATTAGGCGACTGAACTTGGCGTGTCTATCTTAAACGGGTTAAGCAGGTCAACTTGTTTAAAAACTAAATGGATACAGGTGAAGATTTTTCAACCCGTTTAATAAACGGGTTAGGTTCAGGTTGGGGAATTCTCAACCCGTTTAAGTTCGACGTGAACACGAACCCGACCCGACCTGACATATTACCCAGCTCTAATCATTTCTACCGCATCCCCTCCAAAAGGCCAAGGAGGGCGAGTTCATACAACTACAGTAGGGGAGCATGAGCGTACTTGAGTATGCCTTGAAATTTACGGAGCTTTCGTGATTTGCCCCAACCTTCGTAGCTGACGAAGGCTGAAGATAAACCGGTTCGAGGCCGGGTTGAATCCCCCCATCAAGGAGAGGATGTCGGTACGGCAGTACACCTCCTACGTTGACCTATACGACACTGCGGTCAACGTAGAAAGGGCGATGAAAGAGCGGAGTAACTATTTCAATAAGCAACAGGGAACTAAGAGGAAGGGGGATAACCGGGCCAACTTTCAACTGCAAGAGCAATATCATCGGCCTGCCAAGAATTAGTACTTGAACAGTATTAATTAAAGAGGCCAACACCCTAATACACGGCCTAAGATAACCTGCAACGCTTGTGGAAAGCCCTCAGCATCAGGTTAGGGACTGCTCATTCCCTCCACCTCCTACTGGACAAGGGCAAGGGCAGCGACCCCAACAACCATATCAGAACAGGGGAGGGCAGGCGGTCAACGCCAACCAGTAGAATTGTGCACCTCAGCAAACTCAAGCCCGACCTCCCAACCAACCGCACCGGAACAATGGGGGCAGAGTCTATGTAATGCGAAAGGAGGAAGCAGAGGATGCTCCTAATGTTGTGATGGGTATTTTCTTTCTCCTAACTCAGCCAGTAGATATTTTGTTTGATTCGGGTGCCACGCACTCCTTTACTTCTATTAATCTAGTTGAGACCTTATGACTAATCCCCACCCATAAATCTTCATTACTGTATGTGATTCTCCCTTATGGGAAGATTGCGACGTGTGAGGAGCTATACAAGGGCTGCCCTATTAAAATGTATGAATGTGAGTTCTTGCAGACTTATATAGGCTTGAGTTAACTAATTTTGGAGTTATCTTGGGGATGGACTGGTTAGCTAAGTATCATGCTCAGATAGACTGTGCAAGGTGAAAAATCACCTTAAAGGGCCCAATAGAGAGAAGGTAGTGCATAGGGGCCAGAGACCCAGAATGGGAGTGAAATTGGTGTCTGTAATGAAAGCTCGCACGTTGTTAGGCAAAGAATGCGAGGGATTCCTATGTCACATAGTAAACATCGAGGATGCAGAATCCTCCCTGGAGGACATCCCCGTGGTGAGGGAATTTCCAGATGTGTTTCCCGATGAAATCCCCGACATGCCACCCCTTAGAGAGGTGGAGTTTTGTCTCGACCTAATCCTTGGAACCACACCTATCCCTAGGGCACCTTATTGGATGGCACCAGTAGAATTTAAAGAATTAAAGACACAGTTAGAGGAACTCTTGGAGAAGGAGTATATCTAGCCTAGTACATCCCATAGGGAGCTCCGGTTTTGTTTATGAAGAAGAAGGATGGGACCTTAAGACTGTGTATAGACGACCGAGAGCTAAACAAAATAACAGTCAAGAACCGTTACTCTTTGCCCAGGATAGATGACCTATTTGATCAGTTACGGGGTGCGGGGACCTTTTCTAAATAGACCTTCGTTCGGAGTACCATCAACTCCGAATCAGGGATGAGGATATATCTAAGACTGCCTTCCATACCCGGTACGGATACTATGAGTTTGTGGTGATACCCTTTGGCCTCACCAACACCCCGACAGCATTTATAGACCTTACGAACAGGGTCTTCAAACCTTACTTGGATCAATTCATGGTGGTATTCCTAGATGACATCCTAATTTACTCGAGGACCCCAAAGGAGCATACCTACCACCTACGAACAGCCTTGGAAGTATTGAGGAGAAATAACTTGTACGCCAAATTATCGAAGTGTGAGTTTTGGTTGAGGAAGATAGCACTTTTGGGACACGTAGTATCCAACGATGGAGTGTTGGCGGACCCCCAAAAGATTGAGGCTGTGATAAATTGGCCCAGACCTAAGAACTCGACGGAAGTGAGGAGTTTCTTCGGTTTGGCGGAGTACTATCGCAGAATTTCTTGAAGATTACCACCTCGCTTACCAACTTGACCAGGAAGGTCACGAATAGACGGAACAATGTAAGGAAGCATTCCAGGAGCTTAAAAAGAGACTGACAAGTGCACCCATACTGGTCTTGCTTACTACTGATAAAGATTTTGCAGTGTAGAGCAATGCCTCTAGGAGTGGTTTAGGGTGTGTACTAATGCAAGAGGGTCGTGTCATAGCTTATGCCTCACGTCAATTGAAGACACACAAGCGGAATTACCCGACTCATGACCTGGAGTTAGCAGCAGTTGTGTTTGCACTTAAGATCTAGAGGTATTACCTGTATGGGATACGTTGTGAAGTTTTCACTGACCACCAGAGTTTGAAATACTTTTTCTTACAGAAGGATCTTAATCTGAGACGGATAAGGTGGCTAGAATTTCTAAAAGACTACGATGTCCATTTCCAGTACCATCCCGGGAAGGCCAACGTAGTAGTAGATGCGTTGAGCTGTTGACTGTGCCCAGCACTGGGCTGCTTGCTAGCACTTTCGAATGAACTGTGTGAGGAATTTTGGAAGTTAGAACTTAATGTGATCACCCTGAGGGTTAAACCTATACTTTGCGCCTTAGAGCGCAGCCGACGCTCATAGAAGAGATCCGGGCAGCCCAGACTACCGATCCCCAACTCGAACAGATCAGGGAGGAAATACTAGTGGGAAAAGCACCCGGGTTTATAATTCATGAAGATGGCACAATTCGATTTCATAATCAGTTATGTGTGCCAGTCGTAGAGGCACTTAAGAAAAAAAAATCTTAGATGAGGGTCACAATACTCCACACTCGGTACACCATGTGGGAAATAAGCTATATAAGGACCTAAAGTAGATATTCTGGTAGAATAACATGAAACTGGAAGTGGCCAATTACATGGCAAGGTGCCTAACTCGTCAAAGGGTGAAGATAGAACATCAATGACTAGCAGGACTCTTACAACCCCTGACAGTCCCTGAGTGGAAGTGGGACTCGGTATCCATGGATTTCGTGATGGGTCTACCTTTGACTCAGTGGAAGAATAATGCGATCTATGGATAGGCTCACAAAAACAGCGCACTTCATAGCCATGAGAAATACTGAGACCCTGGATCAATTAGCTCGAGCATACCTCGAGGAGAGAGTGCGACCACATGGGGTACCTAGCTCTATCATGTTAGATCGGGACACCAGGTTTTAGTCGGGTTTCTTGCAGAAACCATAGGAAGCACTCGGGACGTTGTTGCGTTTTAATAATGCGTTTCACTCAGCTACGGATGGGCAAACTGAACGCACTATTTAGACCCTGGAAGATATGCTGAGAGCATGTCCCTTGGACTGTAAGAAGGCGTGGGACGAACAACTGTTGCTGATCAAGTTCTCTTATAATAACAGCTACCACGGAAGTATTGAGATGGCACCATATGAGGCTCTGTATGGGAAGAGGTGCAGAACTCTGTTTTGTTGACAGAAGATAGATGAAGCTTTGATTATAGGATCAGAGTTACTTCAAGCCACCACAGACAAGAGAAGAGCAGTTCAAGAATGAATGAGGGCTGCTCAGAGCCGCTAGAAGAGCTACATCGACAAAAGGTGCAGGCCCGTTGAGTTTTAGGTGGGAGATCAGATGTTTCTTCGAGTTTCCCCAATCAAGAGAATCGCGAGATTCGGCATGGCAGGAAAGTTTAGTCCAAGGTATATTGGGTCGTACCCAATTCTGCAGAGGGTTGGAGAGATGACGTACCGCTTAGAACTACCACCAAAATTGCCAAGGGTACACAAGTGTTTCATGTGTCATAATTACGAAAGTACATCCCTGATCCTTCTCATGTAATTGAACCCAACCCAGTGCAACTCCAAGAGGATCTATCTTATGAAAAGAAGCCCTTGCAAATCCTGGACCGAAGGGAGAAATAACTCCGCAAGAAAGTAGTACCCCTGATGAAGGTCCTTTGGGCCAATCACGAGATGTTAAAGGTGACCTGGGAACCTGAACAGGGGATGTGAGACAAATACTCTCATTTATTCATATGAGCAGGTGCATATCAAGTTTTGGGGATGAAACTTCTTAAGAGGGTAGAATGTGAAACCCCGAAAATTTATTTTTGATGTAGACCGATCTATTATTCCTTCCGAGTCCATCCAAGTCAAATGGGAATTATTTTGTTTTTCCTTCTCTTCTTTTTCACGAAATATTTCTTTTACCCAAAAAAAAAAGATAATTAAAAAAAAACCCTAAATAGCCAGCCTTTTCCCCCCTTTTATTGTAATTCACTCTTTTTCCCCCTTAACCCACGTATAGGCCCACCCTAATCCCTCTCTCTCTACTTCTCTTTCTAGCCTCCCTCCCTACCCTAGCTCTCTCCCTCTTACCCACCACGCAGCCACCGCCCCAGCCACAACCTTGGGTTGCTGCTGCAGCTATCCAACCACCAAGCTGCCACCCTTGCCTCCTCTCTCCCTCTTGGCGATAAGTGGGGTGCACCCCCATGCACCCCATGCATGAACACCTCAAACTTTTGAAGTTCTTTCAAAATTTCATGTTTTTTTTTGTGGGATTTGTACTGAATATATTTTTATGTTTTTTTTTTTTTTTTAGAATTAACGTACAAAGAATACAACACTCAAATCGTTTCTCTCTCGAATTTACATCAAGATGAGTAGTTCATGGCGTTCTATGTTTAGGTTATGAAATTTAAAGGTTTCTTGACTTGGATGAAAGTGGTCAGGAATCGTCGGTAGGGGGTCACAGGACTTAGTAATGTGTTTAATAATGTTAAAAGATTAGATTTGGGGGCCGAAATTGGTAGATTGATGCCGCTGGTTAGGGGGTAGAAAGTGATGCATCTTTGAAAAATTATACCTGTTAATCTACTAGCCCAAAAATCATCAAATTTAGAGGGTAGATAGGGCAACGCATCCTCTACTCGACGCCTTTCAAATCAATGGATTTTGATGTGTATCGAAAGAGTTATGGTCTATTTATGGGAGAGTGTTAGGACTGGGACAGTCAAGGATAACTTGCATATTTTAGAATTTTCAGCTTAGATACTGAGAGAATTTGTAAAATCCTAGAAATCCGATTTGGTCCACGAGGATGGGACCATACGATTCCATAATCGTATGTATGTTCCAGCTGTGGAGGCACTCAAGAAGAAGATCCTAGATGAGGGACACAATACTCCGCATTGGGTACACCCTGGGGGAAATAAGCTGTATAAGGATCTAAAACAAACGTTCTGGTAGAGTAATATGAGATAAGAACTGGCTGATTATGTGGCAAAGTGTCTGACCTGCCAGCGAGTGAAAATAGAGCACCAAAGACCGGCGGGGCTCTTACAGCCATTGGATGTCCCTGAGTGGAAATGGGACTCTGTGTCTATGGATTTTGTCATGGGATTACCATTGACCCAGAGGAAGCACAATGCGATTTGGGTTATAGTGGACAGGCTCACGAAGTCGGCACATTTTATAGCCATGAGGAACACGTGGACCCTAGATCAGTTAGCTCGAGCCAATCTCGAGGAGATAGTACGGCTACACGGAGTACCCAATTCCATAGTGTCGGATCGAGATACCCGGTTCCAATCGGGATTTTGGCAGAAGCTGCAGGAAGCGTTCGGAACGTTGTTACGTTTTAGTACTGTCTTTCACTCTGCAACTGACGGGCAGACCGAGCGTACTATCCAAACCTTGGAAGATATACTGCGAGCTTGCACCTTGGACTCTAAGAGCGTGTGGGACGAACAACTGGCCCTAATTGAGTTTTCTTACAACAATAGCTACCGCGCGAGTATTGGTATGGCCCCGTACGAGGCACTATATGGGAGAAAATGTAGGACTCCACTTTGTTGGCAAGAGATCGATGAGGCCTTGACCATAGGACCAGAGTTAATTCAGGCCACCACGGACAAGGTAAGAGTGATTCAGGAATGAATGAAAGCTGCCCAGAGCCGCCAGAAGAGTTATGCGGATCGGAGGTGTAGACCCCTTGAGTTCCAGGTAGGGGACCAGGTATTTCTTTGCATTTCCCCAACCAAGGGAGTCGCGAGATTTAGAAAGGTAGAGAAGCTTAACCCGAGGTATATCGGGCCATATTCGGTCATACAGCGAATCAGGGAGGTGACTTACCGACTAGAGCTGCCGGCTGAGCTTCAGAGAATACATAATGTGTTCCATGTGTCGTAATTGCGGAAGTACATTCCAGATCCCTCGCATGTCATCGAACCCGATCCTATACAGCTCCAAGAAAACTTATCATATGAAGAATAACCCATACAGATCCTAGACCGGCGGGACAAGCAACTCCGGAAAAAGACGGTGCCCGTAGTAAAGGTCCTTTGGGCCAACCATGAGTCGTCCGAAGCCACTTGGGAGCTGGAACAGGAGATGCGAGGCAAATATTCCCATCTTTTTCCATAGTCAGGTATGTATCAATTTCGAGGACGAAACCTCCTAAGTAGGGTAGCATGTAAGACCTCAGGAATTAAGGGTGTATTGGTAGTGTGTCGCGGCATAATGAAGTTTCGAGGACGAAACTTTTCTTAAGTGGGGTAGTATGTAAAATCCTGAAAATTCGATTTGGAAATTCTTGCCCAGTTGGACCAACCTAAGCTCAAGTCAACCCAAGTCAGTGTCAGTTAATCCTCGTGAAATTCTTCTAATAAAATTTCTTAATACATTTTTTTTTTGGGAAGTATTAAAATTCCCAAAAAAAAAAATTTCCTTTCCGATTTTTTGTAAAACTTCTAATGTTGTTGTAATTATTTTATTATTCTATTATGAATATTATTATCACTCTATTACTAATATTATCGTTTTATTATCATTTTATCTATTTCGACGTACGCAAATTCTACTATTTTATTAATATTATTAATATTATTATCATATTATCAATTCCAAAATAAAATGATAATATTAATATTATTATCATCTTATTATCATTTTATCATTTTATCATCATCCTACTATTTTATTATCCACAAAAAAAAAAAATTTCAAACCCTAAACCCTTGATGATTCTGCCGCCCCCTTCTCTCTTTTAAAAAAAAAAAATTGAAAAAAAGTTTTTCCCTCTCACGTAACCCCCCCTTTGTTTCTTTTATTTTTTAACCTAAACTCTACCCCACTTTCCCCACTTTCTTCCCCCTCACGTTCTCTCTCTCTCTCTCTCTCTCTCTCTACCTTTACACCGTCGCCGACCACTGTTCGACCGCCCTAGTGCCGCCACTCCACCGGCCATTCCTCTTACTTTTGGTAAGAAGGTCAAGATGATGCATGAGTTCATACACCCCATGCATCCAAAAGAAATCATCACTTTTCTTTCATCTCTTTTGTTCTCATTTTAATCCCTTTTATTCTTGTGAATTTTTATGACCATTGTAAATGGAGATTTTGATATAACCTTTATTATGTCCTCAGCACTCTCGGCATTGAATTTGAACGAAGGAGTTTCCCTCGATCTAGATCCAGTTTCGATCAAAGGTACAAGTAACAATGTTTTTAATGTTATTTTGGTATTTAATGGTAAAGGTGGGTTCTTTTGGCATAATTGGGTCTGGGCGAGGGTTTAAGCGTGTCTAATGGGTATGGGCGTATTTTTTTGGGCAACCCGAAACGAGCAAAAACCGTGCAAAAAGAAGTCGAACAATCTGGACAGAATTCATACTGTTTTTGACGCAACTTTGAAAATTCGGGATAATTATTCTGGTTGTCCAAAAATTATGAAATTTTTACAGTAGTTAAGATGTGAAGATTACGTGGGTTTTTGAATTGGATGAATTGAAGTTAAATTGAGAGCGTTATGGCCAAAATACCGAGCCTTGTCAAATCTGGAAACTGCAGGCATAGGGTGCGGTTTTTGAATTTTTAGACTTGATTATGCTGTGAATTTATGGAAGTTCTGAACATGAACGTTTTAGTAAACAAAATTATCTTTCTAGATTGGGTAAGAACATAATTTTTAAAAGTCGGAAGAAAAAGTTATGAGGATGGGAAGTTAGGAGTAAAAATATGGGTAAAATCCGGGGAAGCAGAATCTGGACTGTTTCGCCTTCAAGTTAGAAAAATTCCCTAGGCTAGTACTGGTGGCCAAAAATTGTGAAATTTGCTGAGTAGTAGCATCTAGATGTGTCAAATAATATCATTTTGGAATTGGGTCATTTGGAGTAGCGTAGCCTGAGTTTTGATAAAATTTACCGGGACTGTCCTGGGGAAGACAGTCTTTGGCATTGCCGGAAGAAATAAAAATTTGACTGGGTTTGGGGCAGAACCGAGCCAGGCTCTAAACATAAAAAAGATAGAGGACATTGTAAGGCTTCCAGATTGACCTAGAACACTAGAATCGGATATCGAAAACTAGAGTTATAATTTTTGGAAGTTGGACCCATAACTGGCCAGTTGAACCTTTACCCTGGGTAGGGTTGGATGAATAAAGATCTAGAAAACCTCTTTTTAAATTTGGGGGAGGCCCAGGGCTGCCCTACACTGAATGTGGACTGACTATGGGCTGTTTGTGGGCCCAGGTGCGGAACAGTGAACCCTCATTAAAGTAACCGAGCCCGTAAATTATACGGTACCCAGGTAACAGTCATGCCCTAACCTTTCCCCTGTGTTACTGAAATCATGAAAGTTTTGAGAGTTCTTGTATTGATTCCTTGGCATTCCTTTCCAATGGGATGAATACTGGTGTGAAATTTATGGATGATTCCTTGATGGGAATCGAATGCTGTGTTTGTTCTGGAAGTTGGAAATCTCCATATTGTAAAAGTTGAAACTTACTGTTGTAAAAGTTGAAACTTACTGTGATTGTATTTGAAGTTTTGTTTCTGCATTCTAATTTCTGTTGGGAAAAGTATTTAAATCTGAATGAAACTGAATGTGTCAAGTTAGTATCCATTAAGTAAAACGAACTAAATAGGGCGAGTTAAATCAATTGGAACTGACTGAAGGCCATAGCCTTCCCCGGGTAATAGGTGCATGCATGTGAGCGGCCACGTACTCAGCCGAGACGTGGGCCAGGTTATCGGTAACCATCCATGATGGTGGTAGGGCAGGAAAGTTAAGCGGTAATCGCCTGATGAGTGGTGGTAGGCCAGGAAAGAGTTGAGCGGCTGTGCTATGTTACAGCGCAGGCCATGAGACCCACTGCGGTCGCTCACCTAAGACTTATCTGAAGCTGAACATTTTGAATGGAACTATGGAAGTGTGATTCTGAAATTGTTTTTTTTTTTTTTTTTGGGAAGATGGTGATAATGGGTTGTGTACCTTGAAAACGTGTTATTGTTTCCCCCTTTCCCTAAAATGTTTTCGAAAATGAATTTGTATGTGTCTTTGACCATTGGGGGTGAATGTTACTTAGTTTATCTCACTATTATAAAATGTTTTATTTTCAGGTGATCTAACTGTGCTTGGGGCTGGGGACAGGAGAGTAGAGCGAGGCTCGAATGCTGGTTGTGCTTAAAAAGGATTTTAGAAGTTGTAATAGAATCTAGCTGGTTTAATTATGATGTTCAAGTTTTGTATTAAAATTCTTGGACCCATGTATGGTGGGCTTTGATTCGTAAAGACTTTGTTTTAAATGTTAGTTATGATATCCAGCCTGGTATTTTCAAGAAGGAAATACGATGGTAACACCCCATTAGGAGTTCCTGCTGAAATTCAGGTTAAATCAGTAGTAAATAAAGGATTAGAAATCTAGGGGTGTTACAGAATTAGTAAAGACACAAAACACAAAAGTGGTAGAGGACACGCTCCTGTTTCTGGAATGGGAAAGAATTTGAGTTTTGGATATCAGGTGTGAAAGTTATGGGGTTAGAAAGTCGAGTTAGGGAATCTGGACTGGGTCTGCTAGGCTGGAAAGTGGGCTGTAACTATGGCCAATTTGAAAATTAACCTAGGGTGGGTTAGCGAGCCAAAAATCGTTAAATTTTTAGGGTGGATGCCTTGGGATGTCTCACATAATCTCGTTTTGGAATCAGGCCGATTGGTATAGCATGGCCCAAGTTATAACCAGTTTACCATGAACTATTCAGACTAAGATAGTCAGTGACACCGCTAAAATGAGGGAGAAAATGACCTAGTTCAAGATAGAACCGGATGAAATCCTGAACATGACAAGGGTGGAGGATGGCTCAAAGTTTCTCGTTTGGGCTAGAAAATTTTAATTAGACATTGGGACCAAAAGTTATGGCCTCTGGAAGGGGGCCCAGATTCTGGCCGAATCTGGACTCTAATTTGGGCTTGAATTGGGGGCCTTAAAAGCATGGGTAAGATTTTACAAAATTTTTGGAAGTAAGGAAAAGGTCATGGTTGTAATTTATTTGAGTGTAGACTGAGTGTGGGCTATGTGTTGGCCCAATTACAGAGCAGGAAGTTCGGAATAGTAACCGAACTCATAACTTGTACGGTATCCTAGTAACAATCACATCCTAACCCTTCCTTGCGTTTTTTGAAACTGTATGTGCATTGAACATGGTAAGAATTGTCCTATTTACTGATTTAAAGGAATGATAGCATGAGTTAACTAAATGTGACTGCGTAGCAAAATCTGTATAACGTGGTATGCTATGAAATTGAGACCTTGTCATGTTTTGTTGGAAATTCCTGATTTACTGCTGTGGTGTTGTCATTGGGAGGAAGTGGCTGAGACTGAATGAACTTTTTATGCTAAATCGATCTCTAATAAGGAGAAATGAAATCAATAACCGGAAAGGCTGAGTTGGGTGAGATTTGATCTGACCATGTTGATTGAAGGCCATTAGCCTTTCCCGAGAAACTAGTGCATGTATGTGAGCAGTCACGTGCTCTACTGAGATGTGGGCCAGGTTAGCGGTAACCATCCCTATTGGTGGTAGGCCAGGAAAGGGGTAAGTGGTAACCGCCTGAGTAGCGGTAGGCGAGGAACGAGTTAAGCGGCTGCGTTGAACTGAAGCGCAGGCTATGAGACCCAGCTGGGTCGCTCACCATCTGACTGTTGTGTTTTGGATCATAAATTATGAATTTACACCTCTGAGAGCTGGAAACCATGGAAGGCTATGTTAATGAGAAATGTATCTTGGGAGCCTTGTTGTTTCCTTTACCCCTAAAAATGTTTTCAAAATGAATTTATATACGTAGTTGACTATTAAGGGTGATTATTTACTGAGTTTATCTCACTTTTATAAAATGTTTTATTTTCAGGTGATTTAGTTGTGCATGGGATTGGGGAACTGAAATTAGAGCGAGGCCTGAACACGTGAGTCAAAGAAGATGGAAGTTTAATTGTTAAGATAAAGTTTACTATGAATTTTGGTTTTGATTTAGTAGATGTTACTAGTATTTGAATAATGTGGATATTGAAGTATTATTAAGAATTATTGTATTAATTGTTATTTTGATATATAGCTTGGTATTTCCAAGAACAAAATGCGGCGATAATACCACAATTAGGTTCCGCTGCCACATAGGATAAGGATTAGCAAATAAGAAATGAAATTAGAACTTCGGGGTGAGTGTGGCTTAAATGATCGAAGTGACTGCTTACATCACCACAGGTGCACTTTTCTTTTCGGGGAGCCCACCCTTAAAAATTTCACAGTTAATCGTGCTTGTTGGGGAGCAATCTTGGGAGGGGTGACTTCCTGGAAAGTTTATCAAGTGGTGTCTGAGCGAGGATGAAGTACGCCGGAAAGGCTTATAGTGATTTGTGGGGCCAATCGACGATCCTTGAAGTCGTCATTGGTAAGACCCGTGACTGAGAGGGGTCGGGGCATTACATTATTAAAAATATAGGGCATCTAAATTTTTGGTAAAGTTGAGAAAATACCTTTCAACTTTAAAATTGACATAAATAACCTTTGATTTATTTAGGTTACTTTTTTAGTTACACTAATTGCTGACATGTGTTTGTCCAAATGATGTGGCATGATCGAGAAGAAAAAGAAATACCACATGAACACATTGTTTTTATAGATGAATAAGCGCATTATTGTGTATATAAAATAATATAATTTGTTAGAATAAATTTATATATATTATTCTATCTTGAGTGAAACTTTTTCATGAACATTTTTTAGAAACAGTATTCCTACATTAGCTTACAATTTATCAAACAACCTATAATTAATGCCAAATTGATCACCTGATAGTAAGTTATTATGGAATTATTTCACCAAAAAATTTGAACTTTTCAATTTATAAAATATTTTACTATAATGTAAAATTAAAAAAAATTATACTTTTGTAATTCATGTACATATTGAACTAGACAAATTTGTAAGTTTTTGTTTCTTTAGTTTACTTTGAGAAGTTCATGTTCTGATACTTGGATTAAGAGACATGGTTACAGTAACATCCATTCTTTTTTCTCTTTTTTCTATGTAACTATTTCCGAAAGTTAGTTTAAATAAATTAAATTTTGGCTCCTTACTTGACTTTTGTAGATCAACTTTAAGAAAATCCACACATACATGTGTGTGGATATATACATATACATACACATACATATATATATATATATATATATCTATACATACACACACACACACACACACACACACACACACACACACATATATATAGACACACACGCATGTATGTATGCATGTAAGTATGTATGTATGTGTATACACACACACACACACACACACACACACACACACATATGTATATGTATGTGTGTATGTATGTATGTATGTATGTATCTACGTATATGTGTGTATATATATATGTATGTGTGTGTGTGTGTATTTGTGTGTGTATTAAAACAATACAAACCTCTCTAGATTTCAATCCCATAGAAATTTTAAGCTAATTAATAGTTGTTATTTTTAAATGATATAAGTCAGCTAATAACGTATGAATGATTTTCCTTCCAATTTTTTAAATAAAGTTAGCTACAATTTAGAAAATTTTCTTTCCAATTGAAAAAAAAAAAGACAATCTTCAATTATTATAATTTATTATACTATATCACCACATCGTTCCCAATATTAACAAAATAATGCATCACATGCGCTTCATATGATAATAAAATAAATGCACCAACTATGACAAATATATTGTACATTTTTAGTGTCACTTTTCCACCTAAAATGTTTCTAACCCCCACTTTCTTTTTTTCTTTCTATTTTTTTAAACTTGTTGCAACTCTACTCAATTTCTTGGTCCAAAAATGTGAATAGATATATACAAAAAGTGATATGTATTATGGCATAATACAGATTGAAAAAGGTTTAAGCAGATCATCTGTTTTATCTGAAAACATCTCCCTCTGTAAAGAACATAACTTCATTCAAGTTTGGAATCAAGACCTCTATAAGATAAGCGCTCCTAATGTCTCTCCAGTTAGAGCTAGTTAGCAATTGTGACTCATTTAATTATTATCACAAGAGGTACAAAATATTTTTTTGTTAATTATAGTTATGGATAAACTATTGTGCATTTTTGGTTCTCCATTATGAATATTTTTATTAAAATATTTTCTATTATGGCTCATTTAATTATTACATCAAATTTCTATAATAATTAATATTTTTTTGTTTATTAAGAAATACAAGTTGGTTAATTACATGTGGTATATTTTATTTCCCAAATTTGTTTTATAAAATTAACTACAATTTGGAAGATTTTCTTTCCAAGAAATAAAAGAGATAGTGTATAATAGTTCATTATATTATATTATTGAAATTATCCCTAGTATTACCAAGAGTAATGCATTATACTACAATCTATTTTGCATGTTTGGTGTCTAACGTTTAGCCGAAATTTGGTAATCTATATGGAATATTATAAGCACCATAGCTGCATATGCATGTTCTATATCTCATTTACTATGAGAATATAGCTATTATTATCGAGAAATAACAAAAGATATTGGGTTTTCATTATTATTATTATTATTTTGTATATTTGAACATATATGTAAATAAAAATATGGAATATTAAAGATATTAGATACAATACAATCACTATTATGAATCCTATATATTCAAGATAATAATACCAGGACATTACCACCACAAGTTGCCAAATTGCTCTATCTTACATTTAATATATAATTTTATTGTAATATGTGAAAACTAACCATATTACTTTACATTTTTAGAGTACCAAAGTACGGGTG
>JAKOGI010001244.1:177500-275856 GCA_029747015.1 Carnegiea gigantea
ATGTTGACATGCCAGCCACAATTCCAAATCTCTTCGCCCACTAGACTCTCAAGAAATCTCCTAAATATAGTGAATAAGCTTTGTTTTTTTTTATTGTACCAACTTTTTGTTTTCGGGGGTTCAGAACAATTTGTTGTGCACTAATTGCATTATGTCTCCCTCTATAGGAAATTATATCAATTTAAAACAATTCCAATTCTGTATGTATTGACCTTAATTGATACTGGTACTTTTCCTTTTATTGCATATTCACCAGTATGGGAGAAAATTGGAGTTAATATGATTTAAGACACCATTAAATTTGAGATACGATTTTTCCTCATGTATACCACAATGCTAATTTAGCTTTTAAAGTTAACCCTACAAATATTTTCTTGTGAATTTAGTTTGTTATATGAAGATATTAACAGATACAAAAAATTAATGGATTCATTTTTTTATATCAATTGTTTCTATTCTCTATTCAACTAGTTTCATTATTTTGGATGTGTTTAATCCAACAAATGATTTCACTTTTTGATCCAAAGAAAACAAGTACTTTTATTTGCAAGGATTCCCCTCATATGGTGATTATCATGCCAACTATATAAAAAGTGACACTGCACTTTTACTCCATTTCGGAATAAAATGGTTCCAATATATTATCTCTCAACCCAAAAGATGACCAAAAAATTTAAAATATTTTTTTGTGTTATTAAGTAACAATTACATGTCATAAATAAAATAACTTAAACAATATATATTGTCTCTGTACGGATTTTCAATGTGTAGCCCTTCCCGCCCCGCCTCCCAATAGAATCCCTCACTATCATAACTGATATATTGTCTAAACTATTAAAAAGATTTCCTACTATCATAGTAATCCATCTATATTCTATAATCCAAACTATTACATTTATTTTGCAATAATTTCAAATACGTTATCTGAAAAAATGTGGTGTTATTTTTGAATTTTATTTTTAAAGAATATTTTGTAACTATGTTAACTTTTTTAATTATTATTGCATTATGTACTTTCATAACGTTAAGTTCATATTTTATGTTAATAATTTAATTTTTATTGACTTTTACTATTTAGATACATGTACATAAGTACAGGCACAAACTAGTATATAAAAGTTCAAAAATTACTCTCTAAACTATAGGGGTGTCAAATATAATTTTCTTAAAACAAAAATAGTAGTTCATACAGGATCGGAATTTTGATATTAGAAAACATATTTGAATTGATGCCCCATTGTCACACACACACTAGTTTTATCTTTATAATTACTGTGTTTCCAAGACTATTATGTCAAAGAAAAACAACGTATGCTTATCAAATCAAAACTTGACACCCTTTTTTGTAATCATCTTTCAATCCTCTAATATCCATGATGCAGGAAGAGCCATCCGCCGATTCGTCGGCGCCGAACTCAGTTTTGTGGGTGATTGAACCCACCCGCATATCAAATGATATTATCTATCTAGTGGTTAGCACACATGATTCTTTTTAGACATTAACTCATCTAATTTCTAACATAAATTATTCAACTTTAACAATTATAATTTTAAGCCCAATTGCATAACATCATATTAGCCTACAAGATCTAATATACAATTGAGATAGTAAATTAAACTATTCTAATCAACATGAATAAGTAGTAGTATTAAGATGCATAAATAGGTTCGTATCAAATAGAAACTCAAAATTATGCAATGAAAGAGACAAAAATAACCCCAAAAGAAATTAGTAATAAATATTATTAATCAAGGATCCATCTTAATCCTAGAAGAGCAACTTAGTTGGCCATATTTAGTGAAAACACCATTGAAGTTAGTATAGCTATACTCTCAATATTAGTATATTTTACTTCCTATATCCAAACTTTGATACTCAATTATTCAAAATTATGTAATTAAGTACAAACTCTCTAATTTGACTCATAAATGAGATAAGAAGAGAAGAGAAAAAAAGGTCAACAAAACTTATTTTCTTCTAAACTCCTTAACCGAAAATAGTTTTGTCTTACAAAAGATTCTCTACTCTCTTAAAAATATGGAAGATAGAAGATGAGGGAATGGAGGAACGCTTGGACAGCTGGTGAGTGAATTTTGCTCTAACCTCGACCCCTTTTTATAGTACAAATTTAGCCTCTCTTGGTGCCCAAAAATTAATGAAAAATTAATTTTAATTAATCCCTTGAATGTTACGTTGTTGACTTGAATGAGAAAAGGCTAGTCTTTAGCTAAAAATTAAACTCGAGTTATTGTTTTTGACTAGTTCATCCTGAGCTTGCTCACACTTGGCTGCTAGGAGCAGTTACGGCTGGATCGGAGCTATTGGGTCATGGGACTCCTGCATTAAACAGGGCCCAATGGATGAGGAGAAGAGAAAGGGAAAGTAAATGGGGGGTGGGATTGGGTGCAAGATGGGCCACAAGGCAACATGCTCAAACGGAGGCGAGAGAAAGAGAGAACGAAAGAGTTGCTGGATTGGACGTCAGCTGATGGGTCGCAACAGATAGAAAGGAGCATACCAGTTATTGGGAGAAACAAAGAGGAGAGAGGAGAGGAGATCTGTTAGAGCAATCCCAATGGTGAGCCCAAAATTTGGCTCACCAGTGGAGGCCTACCACTGCCACATCATTTCTCTCTCCAACTTTTTAGCTCACAATCCTCACTCTTTCCAATGCAAGGCTCACCACTTTGGCTCACCAAATAAAATAATACCTATGAACCCTACACCTAATCATATTTAATTGGTTTAATTTTTTTATTTTGGTTTGTTATTTAGCTTTATTATTTATGTGAAAAATAATTTGCACATAATAATGTAACACTAGTTATTTAAGATGCATAATTTTTTTTTCAAAAAAATATAAGAGTAGGAATTAAAAAAATTACAAATGATTAAATATAAAAATTACAAGAGTTCAATATACAAACACAAGATTTTCAAAAAGAAAAATCACACATGCTTCAATATACAAATTACAAGAGTTCAATAATAAATAAAAAAATTAGCATTGGTTGAATAATTTTTTAAAAAAAATTACAACTTCCTTTTAAAAGCCAAAAAAAATTAATACAAATTTTTAAAAAACAAAAACACCAATAAAAAATAAAAAAAACAGAAGGGGCGAGAGACTGAGAGAGTACAGGAAAAAGAAAGAAAAACTTAAAAAAACAAAAAAAACAGAATTTTGGGTAGAGGGCCGCTCACAGAGATGAGCCTCCTGCCGGGCCACGCCTTGCGGGCCGCCTGCTGCACGCGTCCAAGCCTATCTTCTGCCTGCCATGTCAATTTTTGGGCTCGTGAGCCTAGCGGTGGATATGCTCTTAGAGGCCTGCTGTACATGGACCGGGCTATGCTATTGAAAATGCTTGGTGCTTTGGACCAGGCTGCAACATGCTGGGCATGAAGAGAACAGGCCTAAGCAGGCTGGACTACTTTTGTGCTCAAATTCATATTTTTTTTCACCTGAAAATTAGAAAAATTATACACATTATCTCTTGAAATTATATTAAAAGATTTTAAAATAGGTAAGATGGGAGTACAATCTCACATAAAAATATGAGCATTCAACTCCTCCACACTAAAACTTTACTATTCCTTGAGCAAAGAATAGTAATATTGTGTATAATCATTCAAACCTAATGAGTGAGATATGACCCGGGAGAGAAAATCGAATAGTCCAACCGTGCGAATCCACTCTAAGTCATGTAAATCAATTCAACACCAACTCACAACTCACTATCAAATATTTCTAAATTCAACTAAGTCAATAGGCCAACACCTAAGCAGATTAAGCACAAAATGATACCCTATAGCAAACCATAGTACAAAACTTCACCCCACATAACACAAATCACAAGAGCATGTTTAAAATTAAGTCCCCAATGCCTAATCAATTTATTAGTTTTTTTTTTCTTCTGATTATTTTTTGAACTTTTCCAAACCCTACTTGATTGCATGTGTTTTCTTGAGTAGATAAAGATATGAATAAATATAAAACTCAAAAGAAGCACCTATTACATATTCAAGCAATCATGGATATGGATAAAGATAGAACTTGAAAATTGATATTGGAATCATAATTTAATTAATTAAATTTATTTTATTTATTGATTGAAAAGCCAATGTTAAACTTAATACTTATTAAATATTCATAATGACATTGAAAATAAGGTTTTATCTCAAACTCAAAATCGATTAGACAGCGGCATTGGCATGACAAAATTTTTTGTCCTTCAACTAGGTAAAACTAAAATAATCTCCAATGGACATGACTTACATGAATCAAATTCGCACAATAAGAGTAGAACAGGCATAATCAGAATCCTCAAACTCTTCCCAAAATCAAATTATCCAAAGATTTTTAGGTTTAACTTTCCTTAAAATTTGCACTTTGCCTTCCACCCACACCTAAACCTTACATTGTTCTCAATGTAAAAAACCATAATGAAGAAAAAGATGAAGAAAAGAGCACTGCATTCTTTAGCATGAGGAAATCATTTTCATATAAGCCCATCAAGCCAACTACATAGATATCTTCAAAACCATCACTAACTATAATAGCCAAAAACCAAGTGAAGAATCAAACTCTAAAACACAAGTCACACCTTGAACAAAAAGAAAGCAAAAAGAAAAGACTCAAACTCACCTAAAAGGATTGGGTTGGCTCCCAATGAGCATTAAGTTTTACTTCTTCAGTTAGACAAGGTCTCATCCACTAATCATAGTAAACAAGGTCTACTAGATTGATGGATTCTATCAAACCAGGCTCAATCTCATTAGTCACAACAGGTTTTAGATGTTGACCATTAATAGTAAGAACTCGGTCATTTTGGAGATCCAAAATTTGAACTGCCCTAAAGAGAAACACTTGTTGGATAACAAAAGGTTCATTCTATCTAGATCTTAACTTATCAGGAAATAGCTTCAGCACAGAATAAAAAAATCAAACCTTCTAATTAGGTTTAAAAGATTTATGAGAAATCACTTTATCATAACAAGCTCTGGTTTTGGCTTTTTAAATCTTAGCATTCACATAAGTTTCATTACAGAATTCATACCACTCATTTAATTGAAGCCTACGGTTAGAACCCACTTGTTTCATATCAAAATTAAAAGTTTCAATAGCACAAAAAGCATGATGTTCTAATTCAACCGGCAAGTGAGCAATCCTTACCGAAAAGAAGCTGGTAAGGAGACATTCTTATGGGAGTCTTATAAGTGGTACGATAAGACCATAGAGCATCATGCAATCTCAAAGACCAATCCTTTCTATCAAGTTGAACTGTTTTCTCAAGTATGGACTTGATATCAGGATCATACACCTCAACTTGACCATTAGTCTAAGGGTGATAAGGGATAGCTACATTATGAATCACAGAATACGTTCTAAGCAAAGCCTCAAAAGGCTGGTGACAACAGTGACTACCTTCATCATTAATAAGAGTTCTAGGGGTCCCATATCAGCAGAATATGTACTCTTCACAAACTTGACCAGTACCTCGTGATCATTGATCCTGGTAGCTGGAATTTCCACCCACTTTGATGAATAATCAATAGCAACTAATATGTAAATAAAGCCAAAAAATGAGGGAAAGGGACCCATGAATTCAATGCCTTACGCATCAAATATCTCAACAATCAGAATAGGGGAAGGGGCATCATATCACAATGGGACATGACACTTGTACGTAGACAAAGCTCACAAGTAAGACATAAATTGTGAGCATCACAAAACAAAGTAGGCCAATAAAACCCACTTTGTAGAACTTTAGCAGCTGTCCTATGACCTACAAAATGACCACCACAAGCCTAGGAGTGACAAAAGGTCAAAAAAAATATGAATTTTGTTCTCAGCGACACACTTACGAACTACTTGGTCAGGAAAATGTTTAAAAAGATAAGGATCTTCCTAATGGTAATGTCTTACCTATGAGAAGAACTTATCTTTTTCTTGTTTGGACTAGTTAGAAGGAATCTTCCCAGTGGCAAGTTAATTCACAATGTGATCAAACGAAGGGAGAGGAGCAAGTGACACAGCAAATAGTTGCTCATCTAGAAAATAGTTAGAAAATCGAACGAAGCCATAAATATGCTCCGTAAGGATTCTAGACAAATGGTTTGCAACTGAATTTTTAGAACCATTCCTATTCACTATCTCAATATCAAACTCTCTAAGCAACAGAATCCATCTAACCAGTCTAGATTAGGTGTCATTCTTAGCTAATAAGTGTTTCAATGCACTATGATTCATAAACACAATCGCTTTTCAACACAAAAGGTATGAACAAAATTTATCAAGCACAAATACTACAACTAGCAACTCTTTTTCAGTAGTGGAATAACTCCTTTGAGAAACAGTTGGAGTTTTGCTAACATAGTAAATGACATGAGACATTCTATTCTCCCTTTGATCCAGAACAACCCCAATAGTAAAATCAGATGCATCACACATAATCTCAAAAGTAAGAGAAAAATTAGGAATTGCACAATAGGAGCTGATACCAATAAAGTAAGAAGCTTTTCAAAAGCTTTCACATAAGACTCTCAATCACAAAAGGAGCATATTAAGTATAGATATTAGTAAGTGCATGACACTTTACTAAATCCTAAATAAATCTTTCATAAAAACCAACATGACTAAAGAATAATCTAACTTAGTTCACAGAAGAAGGAACGGGCAAATTAGAAGTCAGATTAACCGTGGTTTTATCAATTTCAATACCCTTTTTTAAACACTTTATGATCCAACACAATCCGTTCTTGGACCATGAAGTGACTTTTTTTCCAACTTAAAACCAGATTCACTTCATTACATTTTTTTAGCATAGTGGATAAATTAGCAAGACATATATCAAAGGAAGAACCAAAAATAGAGAAATAATCTATAAATACCTCCATAAAATTATCCATGTAATTAGAAATATAGCTACCATGCATCTTTGAAATGTAGAAGGTGCAATACATGACCCAAAAGGCATCCTCTAATAGGCGAATGTTCCAATGGGCATGTAAATGTTGTTTTCTCTTGGTCCTTAGGATAGGTAGGTATTTGATGATAACCAAAATATCCATATAAGAAATAGTATAAACTTTATCCAGCTATTTTTTTTCTAAAATTTGATCAAAGAATTGGAGGGAAAAATGCTTCTTTCTAGTGACAGAATTCAGCTTTTTGTAATTAATATACACCCTCCACCCTAAGATCTATCTAGTAGAAATTAGTTCACCATCATTATTTTTAACCACCATTATGCCAAATTTCGTAGGGACCACTTGAACTGGACTAATCATTGACTATCAGAAATTGGATAGATAATACTTGCATCTAAAAATTTTACTGCCTCTTTCTAGACAGCTTCTTTCATATGGGGGTTCAGCCTACGTTGCATTTGCCTAATGGGTTTAACATTGCCCTCTAAGTGCATTCAGTGCATGCAAATTCTTGCGCTAATCCCTTTTAAATCAGCAACCAACTACCTAATAGCACCCTTATGTTCAGACAAGATATGAATCAACTCTTTCTCTTGATCACAAAATAAAAGAGAAGATATGATGACATGTATGGTCTATTTAGGGCCCAAAACCACATATTTGAGTGAATTAAGAGGGATTTTATCTCAAGTTTGGGTGGAGAGACAATAGAAGATGGCATAGGAGAACGTGACAAAGGTAGGTGAGGTTCATAAGTGGACACCCAAGAGGAAGACTCAAGATCAGGAGTGGAGTCAAGATTAGAATTCATCTCATTTATTGCACTTCCTAAGTCAAATAAGCTAAATTCCCTAGGAGAAGGCCAGGTTCCCAATGGATCATTGCCCAGAATAGTAGGTAAAGCTTCTTTAATCATTTCATCAATCCTGTCAACAAAGAAGCATTTAGATTCGTCTTCAAACACAGGTTGAGAAGAAGCTTAAGAATATTAAGCCTCACCTTCATGTTCATGACTGAGGCATCCATCACCCCTGACCTATGATTAATGGTGACATTAGCTGTAGTTAGGAAGGGGCATCCTAAAATTAGAGGGATTTGCTTAGAAGCATAACTAGGTTCCATGTTCAACATAACAAAGTCTACAGGAAAAAATTCTTTATCAATTTAAACCAAGATAACATCTGTCCACCCGTAGAAGTCCTCACTGATCTATCAGCAAGCTAAAGGGTATAGTTAGAGGGTTTTAATTCCAACTCCCAGTAAATAGAATAGGTTATCAAATTAACACCAAAGCCTAAATCCAAAAGTGCCCTTTCAATTTTGTGATTACCAATATAGCATGAAATATTAGGAACACCAGGATCTTTGAACTTTAATGGAGTGTAAAATTTCATAATAGAGCACACATATTCACTTAGAATGACCATTTTAGACTTGTCATCTTTAGATTTTCTTTTAAATGTGCACATGTCTTTAAGGAACTAGCATAAATAGGGATCTATTTAAATTCTTCCAAAAGGGAAAGATTGACCTTAACTTACTTAAAGGTCTCTAAAATGACATCTCTTTGCTTATCCTTCTTAGAAGGGAATGGTATATCAAAAGTTTGAGGGTAACAAACCTTTATCTTATATGTGACAATGGGTTCAGATACAATAAAGGAAGGGGATGAGTGATTCTTCTTTTCAGTTTCAAGGTTAGGTTTTAAGTCTTTTCTCTTTAACATGCTCCTTCTCACTCACCTTGTTATTAACTTCTTTATCACTCCTATGAACAATTACAACTTTCAATTATTCAAATCGTTGGACTTCAGGTTATGTATGGGGTGACTTAAAAGTTTTCCTTCTCCTCTTTTACCTATAGCTATGGCTAGTTGTCTAAGTTGGGCTTCTGATTTTTTATAGATTACAAATAAGAGTCAACAATATGCATTTTAGACTCCATTCCTTAGACTGTAGAATCAACATCTTACACAACACAGTCAAGGTATCAAAAGTAAAAATTACCTTGTCTATGTTAAAGCTCCCAGATAGACCTTGATGAGAGGTAGGGAAAGCATATCTCTGGTTTTGAAAATAGGAGGGGTAAGTCTGCTAGACTTGGCTAGAAGATTGTAAACATTTTGAGACCTCCATGAAAAATTAGGATGATTCCTCTAACCATGATTATAGGTGTTAGAATAAGAATTATTGGTTGGAGGAAATCCTTGGGTAGCATTTACTCGCTTAGTCACACAGTTAGACTTATCAGGACAAAGACAGTTAACAAAAGCATGCATGGAACTAGCACAAATCGAACACATATCTTGCACAAAGGGCCATTAGACACTTTGTTCATACACAATAATTGATCAAATTTCTTAGTTAAAGCATCAACTTTACTAGAAAGGTCAATTGAATGTGAAACCTCATAACTTCCCTCTTTACTTCCCAATTGTCTAGGCAAATCAGAATGTGAGGAAGTTGCATACGAGCATGAATGTTCACTCACGTGTTCAAACAATTCCCAAGTTTCTTCACGAGTCTTATAGAAGAAACTACCACCACAAGATACATTGACAATCTATCTATTGTGCTCATCTAAGCTAAAATAAAAACTTTAGACAAGTTGCCACATAGAACCTTATGGTGAGGACAACTTCACAACAACTCTTTAAATCTTTTCCAACTTCCATGAAATTGTTCATTTTTGCTTTGTGAGAAAGTGGTTATAGCATGTCTTAAGGAAGTCAATTTACCAATAGAGAAAAGCTTTTTTAAGAATTCTTTTTGTATTTGATCCCAAGTGGTGATATTTGTATTAGTATCCAACCAAGCTTTAGTTTTATCTTTCAAAGAGAAAGGAAAAAGACATAACCGAAAAGCACCACTAGAGTTTTTTTTAAGAAGATAGTAGAACATATCTCTAAAACTGCATCAACATGTTTGAAAGGATTTTCAAATTCCAACCCATAAAAGGACAGAACCATTTGGCTGAGATAATCTTAATTTCAAATGGCCCCATAGCAATAGGCATACAAGTATTCGTAGGTGAATCATAAGTGGTGGGAGTGAAATACGCTTTAAGTTGCTACCAAGAGGACATTTAATTTTAGGATTTTTTTTCAAGATATAACAATAAAGAATGTCTACCATGTATATAACCCACAAACAGTCAAGACAATAGTATGAAATCACTCCCACAATAACCACCAAAAGAAATAAGAAGAAAAGAGAAACAAAAAAAATAAATAAATGAATAAATGAAAATAAAAGAAAGACCCAAGGAGGAAAAAATGAAAAATAAAAAACAAAAGAGAATAAATGAAATAAAAGGAAGGGAGCATTGAACAAAACTAAAGGGAAATAACTTAGATAAATAAAATAACAAAATAACAAAAATAAAATTTTTAGATTAGATTAGAAGGAATGGGGAGAAAAGAAATGAAATTGTTAAATTGTGAGGGAATAGGAAATAAACTTAATTAAAATAAAAATAATGAATAATAATAACAAATAAAAAAACTGAGCAGAGTAGGTGGAAAAGGAAAAAAATAAACAAATAAATAAAAATAATAAAAGGAAAATAAATAAAAATCACTATCCGTTCTCTGACAACGGCGCCGAAAACTTCATATGAATTTTATGTTCAGTTTTAAAACACTTTTTAACTTGCAAGTGTACAAGATCAATTGTAGACTAGTGAGTATAGAGCGTCGATCACACAAGGAATAATAGTAGTTTTAAATTTAGTTTTTCTAATTAAAAAAAATTCAAGCGAAGTGTTCAATTATCAATATAAATTAAAGAAACAAAAGAGAAGCAAATGAGTCAAGAACATAGAGAGAAATTAGATTAGAGGAAGATCTAGGACTTTGGATTTCATCAATGATACAAATATTGAATTACTAACTCAAATGGGGGTTCAAGTAGTCTCTTATTCAATCTAAGCTACAAGCATTAGGCGATGAATTAGAGAGATGGATTATGATTATCAAATGATATTATTTATCTAGTAGTTAGCATGAATTATCCTTTTTAGACATAACTCATCTAATTTCTAGCATAAATTATTCAACTTTAACAATTATAATCTTAATACCAATTACATTACATCATATTAGTATACAAGGTCTAATATATAATTGAGAAAGCAAATTAAACTATTGTAATCAACATGAACAAACAATAGAATTAAGATACATAAATAGGGTAGTATCAAATATAAACCCAAACTTATGCAATGTAAGAGACACAATAACCTGAAAAGAAACTAGTAATCAATATTATTAATCAAGGATCCATCTCAGTCTTAGAAGAGCAACTCAATTGGCCATAATTAGTGAAAATACTATTGAATTTGGTCTAGCAATACTCTCAATATTTGTATATTTCACTTTTTATGTCCAACCTTTGATATTGAATTACACAAAACTATATAATTTAGCACAAACTCTCTAATTTGACTCTCAAATAAGATGAGAAGAGAAGAGAAAAAAGAGCCAACAAAATTTATTTTCTTCTAAACTTCTTAGCCCAAATGGTTTTGTCTTATAAAAGACTCTCTCATCTCTAAAAAATATGGAAGATAGAAGATGACGAAATGAAGAAATGCTTGGATGCTTAGAGGAGTAGAGCAGCGAATTTTGCTCTAGTCTTGACCCCTCTTTATAATGAAAATTCAACCTCTCTTGGTGCCCAAAACTTAATCAAAAATTAATTTCAATTAATTCCTTGGCAGTTATGTTGTTGACTTGCATGAGAAAAGCCTAGTCTAGCGCTAAAAATTAATATTGACTTATTGTGTTTGACTAGGTCATATTGAGCTTACTCACACTTGGCTGCTAGGAGCTATTGGGGTTAGGTGGGAGCTATTAGGCCATGGACTACTGCATTAAACAAGGCCCAACAGATGAGGAGAAGAGAAAGAGAAAGCAAAGGAGGGCGGGGCGGATGGAGTGCAAGATAGGCCACAGTGGAATAGGCCAAAACAGAGGAGAAAGTGAGAGAGAAAGGAAGAATCACTGCGTTGGACACTGGCTGAAGGTTCACGGCAAACAGAAAGGAGCAGGCCCATTTGGAGGGAGAGAGGAAGATGACAGAGGAGAATGTATCTACTGGGGCCTGCTGCACTCGAACCTGGTTGCATTGTTGGGCATGCTTGCACTCTAGACTAGGTCGCGGTGTGCTGGGCACGAAGAGAACAGGCCCAAACGGGCTAGATTGCTTCTTTTTCTTTGTTTATATTTATTGCTGGTGGATTTATATCGACTAGGCTAAATGGCTTGGGCAGATTTTTAGGTCTTGCAGAAAATGGATCAACTTCATCAATTTTGCACTCAAGTTCATATTTCTTACCTAAAATTTATGAAAACTATACACTATTATCTCTTGAAAGTACTTCTCAAGGCCTCTAAGAATAGATAAAGTGGGAGTAAAATCTCACATAAAATATGAGTTATTAGCTATTGGCCTACTCCACTGCAAATTTCACGAAGAAAAATATGGGCTAGCCTGACTTAAAAAGAAAAACAAAGGCCTTTATAAAATAAAGACAAAAGTTTCTATTAATGATTTTGAGAATGAATTACATTAACAAAGAAAGTGAAATTACAATATTACAAATTAGGCAACTCCTGGACTATAGAAAGACCTAGACCGCAAAGTAGCTAGAAATACGAAAAGTAGCCAATAGCATCCAAAGCGACATGCCACTTTCTGCTACCAGGTTTGTAATTCTGACAATATTTTTGATGGCCTCAAATATAAAAGATCAACAGCCTTCGTCTTATTTATTACATCTTTTTGTGAGTTTAGCCTCTAATAAAGAGTTTAAGTCTTCTTTTCTCCAAGAGACATGGTTTACTTTGAAAAGTTAATGAATGTGCAGTGCAAAAGTTTGTCGCACTTCAGGTGAATTAGGGGTGAGCGGGACTGGGTACCCGATTGATTTTTTGGGAACCGGAACCGGATCCGATTGGAACCGGGTCCTAAATTTGGATCCGATCTCAGACCTGGTCTGATTCCGTGTACCAAGTTCTTAAGTAATGTTTTTAAAATTTTTTTTCTCATTTTCCCCAATAAAATAGAGAGGGATTGAAGGAAGTTGAAAATTTATATGTAAGGCTAAATTACATACGCAATAAATAGGAAAGAAGATTCACGTACTTTAAAATAAACTTAAAAAATTAGAGATAATGCTAATTAGAAACCCATGGATCAAGATTATAAAATGAAGGATAAATTTAAAATAATTCACTTGAATAGAAAGAGAAAGAGAGGAAATCTGTCAAAATAATATAAAAATAAATACGTAGTAAGCGACAAAACTCATAAGAAGAAGAACTATAACTTAAAGGAAGAAATCCATGACGTTTGAGATGTATAAAGAATAAGTCGGGGATAAATTAAAAGCAAAAAAGACAAAGGATAAATTGGGATAGCTGGAAGTTGGGTCTCGGTACAAAAGATACATCACTTGTGGATTAAAGATTTACTTTTTATAGTTTTTCATAAAAATTCTTTAAATTTTTTGACCAGGTACGGGGTACTGGGTCCGAGTCCAATTTCAAAATTTCAGGACTCGGTACTGGTCCTGGTTATAACCGTTCCTAAATTTTAGAACTGGCCCCAGAACCAGTTAAACTGAGCTTGAGTATAGGTCCGCCGGGTCTAAATCAGTTCTGGGTCCTGAACCGGGTCCCCATTTTTTGGCTCACCCCTAAGTGAATGAATAGGAGTGCTTTTGGTTGAACCACCTTGTTACCTTACAACAAATGAGATTTGATCTTTACTTAATATGTATAACTTCTAAATCTTTGGATCCAACATTGTATGTGTTTTGCTTCAAGGATTGGGAGATTTGTCCTTTACTAGAGGAAAATTCATTGTTATCTTGGGTTTTTTTAAGCCCAAGATTGCAACGACTCTTTCTTGAAAGGCATTCTTCTCAAACTTTGTACGTCCGTCATTTGTGTAAGTGAAGATGAAGTTACCAAGGCTACAGATAGTTAAGATCTAATCTTACATAGATCATACGTAATTTGTGGTTGGGCCTAGGGATGACTACCCTTCCAATGAAGGAAGGAAAGACCTTACTTTTTGTCTTATGAACATGCTTTTGTTTTATGAACATGCTTTTGTTTATCAATAAGGGAGGTTTGGCTTGAGTGATGCACCTTGTGAAGGAGTCCTTCAAAGGGCATTCGTACATACAAATTATTCTTACTAAGACGATCTTATGCTCATACATCCTTAGTGGCAATCCGGGTAACAATCTTAGGAGAAGCCCTCTTTTTTTGGAGGTAGAGCTTCAATCTTTTGGTAATTTGTCCTTATTTTTTATTTTTTTGATGTAGGTCTTGACTTATACTTACTTATTAGCTCTTGGAACATTTTGTCAAGTTTGCCCTCCTGTTTTCTTATCAAGATATGAGCCCAAACACTATGGCCCCGTTCTTTTCGTGGGCACATTAGAGGTGTGGAATTGAAAGGAATGAGACGAAGTAGGCAGGAGTTGGTAGAAGTGGTTTGTTGCATGTTAATGGGAATGAGTAGAATAAAGTGGGAGTATTGATATTAAGTATGCTAAGGATTTGTGTAACATAATAATTAATAGTAATTACTGTAATAACAATTAGTTAATAATAAAAATAACAAGTAATCATAATAATAATAATAATTAATTTTAGTAACAATAATAAATAATAATAATTGCAACAATAATTGTTATTAATATTAATAATAACAATAATCATAATAATTATTAATATTAATAATTATTTCTATTATTAATATTAAAATTCATATTCATATTATCAATTTTTATTAATTATTAATATCAAAAATCATAGTTGCTATAATTATAATTATAATGATTATAATAACAACAGTTAACATTAATCACTGTTAGCAATAAATACAACAATAACTATTATAAATATTAATAATAATAATTATTGTAACAACTAATAATACTTATTAATATTAATATTAACAAATTACTAATTATTAACAATAATAGCAATTAACAATAATAAAAATAATAAATTATAATATCAAAAATAGTAATAATATTGTTATTATTATAAGTAATAATTAATATTAGTAATTATTAAAATAAAAAATAATTAATAACTAATAATAATAATTATAACAATATTAATTATTACTACCTAATAACAACAATACTTATTAATTAATAGAAATAATTATTAAATTAACAATAATTAACCATAATAATTACAATAATAATTATTATTCATATAAATAATAATAATAATCATAATAATAGTTAATAATAATAATTATTATTATTATTAATGTTAATATTAATGTTAATAGTAATAATTATTGGCAATGATTAATATTAATAATAATAATTATTATTATTATTATAATTATTATATATTATTGATGAATATCAGTATTAGTTATAATAATAATAAATATTAATATTGATTATTATCCTTATTACTGTTAATAAAAATAATTATAATTAATATTAATATGAATAACAATAAAACCTACTAATTACTAATATTAATGATAATTAATAGTGACAAAAATAATAATTAATCGTATTAAGAATAATAATAATTATTAATACTATTAATAATAATAACTAATATTAATTATAATTAATATTAATAATTAATATTTAATAATTAATTTATTAGTATTAACAATAATTAATAATAAAATCGTTATTATTATTAATATTAAAAATATTTACTACTAATATTATTATTAATTAATAATAATAATTATAATAATACTTATTGGTTAAGAATAAAAATTCTAATTAATCATAATAACAAAAATTATCAATATTAAAAAGAATTGGCAATAATAGTCAAAATAATAAATATTTTTAGTATTAATAAAAGTAATCATAATAAGTTTTAATAATAATAATAATTATTAGTAATATTTATATTGATATTAGTATTGATAGTTATTAGAATATTAATATCAATGATTATTATTATTATTATTAAAATTATAATTAGCATTATTATTATTAATGAAAATTATTAATAATCACAATAATAATTATTATTAATATTAATAATTATTATTATGACTGTTAATAGTAGTGATTATTATTACTAACATTAATAATAATGAAAACTACTAATTAGTAATATTAACAATAATTAATGGTAATAAAAATAATAATTAATATTGCTAAGAATAACAATTATTATTATCAATATTACTAATAATAATTAATATTAATAATTATGATTTAATAATTAACTAATTAATAACATTAGCAATAATAATTAGTAATTGTTATTATTATTAGAAAAATTAATTACTGTTAATATTAGTTATTATTAATATTCAATAAAATTAATGATTAATTATAGTAGTAATAATTAATATTAACAATAATAATTAACGATAATAATTACAATGATAATACTTGTTAATGTTAATAACAAAACCCATAATAAAAATGGATGGTAGTGGGCTGTAGTAGGAAGGAGTAGTATTTATTTTAATGAGAGGGAAGGAGTGGAATGAGAGCATTTACCCATGAAAAGAACAGGGCCTATGTTGTGGGGAAGTGGTCATTCGAGCATAATAATGATGAGGCTTGGAAGGCCTTCTTTCAACATAAGAAGACAAGGTATCTTGGCACATCGAGTGGTGGCATATTTGAAGCTTAAGGGTTCCCAGGTGAAAGCTGTCTCCCTTTATTAGGGCTTAATAGTTCCGCTTACATTTGTACTTGTCATTTTTCTCGCTAGATAGGCCTCAGGCAGACCATTCAAAATTATGATGGTGTTGCTCGTGCTGTTTATGCCTTGACTCATAAAATTGCTAAATCCTGGACCTACATGTGAGTGGCATGGCCTTTCATGCCTACTGCCTTGTTTGTGAGTCCAATGTATCTTAAATGGATGAAAGTTAATACTCTTGAAGAGTCTGTCATGATGATTGCTAAAGCTAGAGTTCAACCATGGTATGTACGAGAGGTTACACAGGTAATGTCCAAGAAGGGCAGAGCAAGAGAGAGAAGGCTTGTAACGTGTGCGGCTAAGGAAGACCAATCAAGGTCCAACTGAGAGCACGAATGAGAAGGTTGGTTAGAGTTTATCTTGTTTGTATATTTATATTTTGTTCTAAACATTTCTAAAAGTTGTTTTTAGTACTTTGAAATCCCATATAAGGACATCAGTACATTAATTCTGGTACTTTATTAATAATGTTATGGATTTTAACAATAATAATGAAGAGTTGTAGTGTTACGAACATCTCATGTGTTACACATGTTGCGTCTTCATTTGATTTTAGGTCTTTGTAGGGGCCCACTTTTTTCACTACTAGATATCTCCCTTGGTTCACAAGAAATCAAACACTAGATGGGTCTTGTGAACAAATATGTATACAACAGAATTGTTGTTGGATAGTTTAATTAATCAAGTAATCTTGTTGTTTAATTATTGAATAATCTTTAATAAGTAAGATTAACTTTATGGATTTATGTTACAATAGCTAACTATCCTTAGGAAAGCTAAAATCAAATTTAAAATCATCCCGAATCAGGGGAATGCTAAAAACACTTTTGTTGAAAAGATGGTTGCATGTCAACTATAGCAAGTATAAGAGACATCGACACTAGAATTTGAAACAATGGTTCCTGCATTATGAAAAGAAGAATACAATAACTAATGCTTTAATTGAAGGTTAAAGAACCAAATCTCTAAGCCATAACATGCTCAGACCTTACTGATCAATTGTCAGAAAAGTGAACGGACATCAATACGCTTAAACCAGCTGGTGGTCGTTAGAGAAAAGCATCCAGTGCCTACGCCTTCAATATCCTCTAATGATCTCATTCTCACTACTTATAAATGGAGATTTTGTTGAAGAAGAAGCATACACAACATACAAGCACTAAGAATTCAACATATATTGTAAATGTTATTATACTCTTGAATGATTAACATCAAAATCATTATAATCTTTGCACACACATTTGAGACACCTTATGAGATACGAGAGTTGTGAGAATCCTCCTTAGATATAAGAAGGGAGGAGGGTCATCCTTTCTAAGTTGGCACTTAGGTGAAACCACTTCAAGAGAGGTCTTGCAGGCTGTGTTGTGACTAAGTCCATGGGTGGACACTTACAAATTGTGTAAATCTTATAATAGATTAATACAAGATGGTTGAATTCAATCTTAGAATAGATTAATGGTGGTTGAATTCAAAGGAAAGAACTTTAGATAGGGGCATAGCCCAATTAGAGGGGTAAGCCTCTTAAAAAGACACATCATGATTTACTTTCTACCATACTTGTACTCTATTTAACTCCCTTATTCTACATTCTTAGTGCCCTTAATTTTATTGTTCAGTGTTCTTAAGTTTGTTAGATCGTATATAGTTTGTGTTTAAGTTTTTAAGCTCATTTATTTATGATCACTTTATTCGCTCCTCTAAGATGACTTAGCTTACTTGGGGCAAACAATTGGTGTCATAGCAAGTCTCACCTGTTACAGCTTAACCGCCAAGTAAGTAAAGATCTATGGCTTCCTCAAGAATGGAAAAGATCCATTGAGATAGATCTTAGATCTGTACCTACTTTATCATGTGGATTTAACTTTGCTCATTTCAAGAAACTTATGAACATTTGGTGATTGGATCAAGATTACCTGTTGTAGGACATTAGGTCGAAGGTCCAATCCTAATCATGCATACTATTAGCAAACTGAACACTAGCAAACTGAATACTGAGAGAAACCTTTAACCAATACAACCTGAAGAACATCAAAAAGTGTAGAAAAATTACAATGCATGCTTAATGTCACATATTGTGCTTTATATGCTAATGAGTTTAACAAAGTTTATGTTTGTGAAATAACTAAAAAGTATAGGAGACATTGGTGACCACACATGAAGGCACAACTCAAGCTAAAGAATCAAATATAGGCATATATGTACACCAATGTAAACTTTTCAAGGTGCTTCCCAATGAAGGTGTCAAAGATATGTACATCAAATTCATTGACATTGTCAACAACATCAATCTTGGAAAAATTTATTTAAATAAAGAGATGGTGAGGAAGTTTCTGAGAAGTGACTAAAGTCACCTATAGGGAGCCAAGGTTATGGTCATTGAAAAGGTTAAGAACCTGAAGACCTTGAAGCTGGAAGATTTGGTGAGAAAGCTCTCCACATATGAAATCCACATCCAGGAAGAGAAAGAAGAAACCTTATATAGAGATGTAACCTTTAAAGTAGGAGTCAAAGAACTTTAAAATCAAGATGACTTAGAATTTAAAGAATCAGAGGATGAGATTGTCATATTGGCTGAAGGCTTTCGTAAAATGCTCAATAAAAACATTAACATCAAGAAGTTTAAGGGGGCTACATCCTCAAAAGGCAAAAAAGGCAAACAATCCTCCTCTTAGAATTGTAAAACTAACACAGTTATTTGCTTCGGTTGTACCCAACTTGGATATATGATGAAATACTACATGTCCTTGAAAAAGAAAGCTAAAAAAAAAGGAAGCCCAAGGGCAAAGACAGTAAGGCGATGATGGCCACATGGAGTGATGGTGACTCCAATTGCAATAAGAGTGAAAAGCATGATATTGCCAACCTATACTCATGGCAAATGGAAAGGAATCAGAAGGTATGCCCAAAGTTTTAGGGTACTATAAATCAGTACTCAATAGGATGAGGGCACATTTATTGAGCAGCTAGATCTCGCTTTTCAGAAATGTTTGGAGATTTTTAATTGAGGTTATCATGCACATTGTGAATGCCGAAGAAGAGTACATTTCTAAGATCAATTCCCTCATTGAAGAAATTTCTCTTTTAAAATATGAAAAAGAAAGTGTGCAAGATAAATATGCTCATTACTATAGAAAATTCAAGTAATTAAAGGATGAGATTAAACAATTTGAACTCTTTGATGAATTTTATTAGAAGTGGAATGACTCTGAAAAAGATTTTGGCACTCCCAAAGAAGAATTGCATATGTGGAAAAACAAAAAAGAACATGTTTGTAAACTCAACTTTGAGCTAGTGACCAGCTTTATGTATCTGAAAGTGAAACTAGAAGCCAAAAGCTTAATGTTAGGACTTTCATAAATGTCTTTTAAAACTCTATAAGGTATAAGAAAACTTAAACAAATTCCCAAATCTTTCATGCTTTAAAGTTGTAAATGATGATAGATAGCTGTGGCATAGAAAATTGGGTCATGCTAATATGCGCATAATTGAAAAATTATCAAATCATGATCTAGTAAGAGGTCTTGCCAAGTATAAGTATGATTAAGAGCAATTTTGCTGTGCATGTGTGAAAGATAAATAAGTTAAAGCTTCATTTCAGCCTATGAAAATTGTTTCAACCATGAAGCCCCTTGAATTATTGCATATAGATTTATGTGGTCATGTGGAGTTGAGAAGTCTAAATGGTAGCAAATATATATTTGTTATAATTAGTAATTATTCCACATTTATCTATGGGTTCAACATGAAAGATAGAACAAATACTTTTAAAGTATTTGTCAAGTATTGTAGACAAGTGCAGAACACTCATGGACTGCTAGTTTAAGATGGGAGAAGTGTTCACGAAATTGAGTCCAAAGGAGAATTTATTGAATTAGTGATCATCTTGGAATATCATAAAACTTCTCAGCAGTAAGGATTCTTTAATAAAATTGGTTTCTTGAGAGGAAGAACAATGTTTTAGAGAACATGGCTAGTACAATGTTGTGTAAAAATGATTTTCCAAAGTGCTTATAGGATAAAGATGTGAACACTTTCAACCATGTTCGGATAGATGCTTGATCAAACTCATTTTGAAGAAAACTCCCTATAAATTATTCAAGGAAAAGAAGCCAAAAATTCCAAACTTCAAGGTATTTGATTGTAAGTATTTGATACATAACAATGGCAAGGAAAACCTTAGAAAGTTTGATACAAGAAGTGATGAAGACATCTTTATTAAATACTCTCAACAAAACTGTAATAGTCCGAACTGAATTTGTATTAATTACTTACACTTAATCAAGTTTGATAAATAACTGAGCACGTGTATTTCAATTTGGTGTTTAGAATTTATATGTTTTACAGGGTTCAAGTGGCATCAATGGCTTCACGTTTAAATTTTATAATATGCTCAGTTCATTATTTGTGATCAAAGTAAACAATAAGGGAATAATAAGAATTTAAAGGGAAAATGTTCAAAGAAATTATGAGATTTAATTTGTAAAATACTTATTTAAGTCTTAATATTTAGGTTAGAATAGTTCAAAATAATTGAGCAAATGAATAGGCTATTATACTTTCAATTAATGAGCCAATTAGTTAATTTAAAAAGGAGAACCTACACCAACCAAAACAAACAAACAAACAAACAAACAAAAAAATTGAGAAAAATCAGCGCAAGGTCGGCTAAAGCAAGAGAAAAGAAGGGGAAAAAAAGGAAAAAGAAATGCAAAAAAAAACAATTAGTACAAAAGCTAAAATCCAAAATTAAATAGACAAAAACCTCCACACACCCATCTTCTCTTTCCTCTTCCCTTCCCCTGCCATGGATCCTACTGCCAGCCGCCGTTCTCACCGCCCTTAGCACACCAGTCACTGCCACCTCACCACCATCCTTTTTCTTCTTCCCTATTTATTTGGTTTTAAAGGTAAAACCCAAAATCCTTTTATACTCTTTATATGTCTTTGATTTATTTTGGTAAATTGATAAAATTAATAAATTTGTTTGGGTAAGATGGGTATTTAAAATTAATTGGAGGATTGAGTTTGGTTTCTTGAGACAATTGAGTGAAATTGAGGTATGGGTGGTGTGGATTGATGAGTATATGAAATTAAAGTGTGGGTGTAGGGATTTGATGCTTATGCTAATATTGAACATTATATGCAGCAAATTAGGGATTCTCTACTTAAGTATTTGGATTGGAAGAATGAAAATGGAAAAGAATTTTGAATTTTTACATTTTTTCAGAAATTTAAGAACTTTTTGCGTTTCGAGAATTTTTGGGTTGAGCAAAAATTTTGAAAATTTTACTGTAGATTTTCGATGATATTTGGCGATGTCTCAAAAATGTTCATGAATTTTTGAGGTCTATTATTCGAGTTATGAATTTTTGGATGAAACTGCCTTGTTTAAGTGCACAATTTTGTATCATTGTTTTAATTTTTGTGAGAAATGGGCTTGGAAGAAAATCTTGAAAATTGTACTATAGAATATTCATAATATTTGATAATGTCTTGTAAAATTTCATGAATTTTAGAAGTGTACTTTATGAATTATGAATTTTTGAATGAAAGTGCTATGGGTAGGAAAGCATGAAGTCGATGGGTAAAGTTACTAGGAGTGGATGAACTATAGGAGCAAATGCCTACATAAGTTTTCCTTGAATTCTGTTTAGATGAACAATAATTGGAGTGTTTTGCAATCCTTTTGAGAAAATTGGGTAGTTGAGATTGGCTATAGATGGGCATAAAAGATGCACAAACATGAACCTTAACTTGATGGTGGTAAAGGAGAGATTAGTAAGGTTTGGAACTTTAATTTAAATGTGTATATTTGGAAACTTATAATTAAGTTATAAGTTAGATTGAGTTCATTTTTAGCAAATAGATTTCGCATTGTAAAGATTAAGAATAGTCTTTCTTGTTTGCTTGCCTTAATGCTTAATTGGAAGAGTGAAATAAGGACTCTGGACTAGGTGCTTGTAATGAGTTAAGCCGTTATTATAGCTAACTTATCAATCAAAAATATTTGTGGACTAAAAGTGAAACATCAATTATGGTATAAAAGCAAGCGAATGAAAATTGATGTTGTACTCAAATTTATAAAGAAAATATCTAGCTAATCCAAGATTGGGTAAGGATAAAGCCATGTTGATATGAACCAAATTCATAAATTGTGCCACTTAACCTTGCCATTTTCATTGACAAAGGACTAAGTTACGAAGGATAATGATTGAAAAATTTGTAATGAGGTAGCTTAATATAATTAATTTAGTATTGAATTTTAAATAACTAAGAAGATGCCAAGTATATAGTGCTCAGTTACTAAGACCATGACAATGAAGATTGCAGAACATTACTAATAATAAAAAGGTCCATTTGGAACAGAAGCGAAGCCATTGTTGCCATTTTTCGAACCTGACGAATAATATTCTGTAGGGAAGGAGAAAAATATTAAAATCAGGTATGTTTACTGCCTGTACCCTTCAAAAGTTCACATATTTTTCATAAATATTAAAGCCTTATAATATATAACTATTTAATGAATCATTTTCAAGTATTGTTTTGCCGCATAATCAAGTGGACCCACCAATTATCAATCATCAGGGCTTACGCCCTTCAATTCACCTGCGTGGCCATAAGTTAGGCTATTCATTGGCCTGGCAGGTGTACACTTATTCAATGATCACAATATACATATGAGCTCATCAGTTTGGGGTTCCACTTTCAGATAATAATTAGTAACAGTTTTATTGGGATTCTCTCTGTCCCTGATTTTGAACTAAAATGAATTGAAATGCGCGCGCTCACTAAAAAATGAATTTCTTTCCTTTACAGTATAAGGGTAAACATATTGTGTTTTGATTCATTGTGCGAATATTTTTGTGTTTTATGTTTTTAGGTAAATAAATTATAGAGTTGTTACTTGTTCAGCACCAGGGAGGCAAGGAATAGCCAATGAAGTCTAGACAAGCTCATAGTGACATTTCAGGAAGTGAAAGGCCATCAAAATATAAGTTTGTGTGTTTCTGGAATTTTGTTGACTTGCATATGTATAAATTATGCACTGTGTGGCAGCTAGGTAAGCTAAAGTGTGTCATAATACTTATGTTAAGTATGTCGTTTAAGCCTTATCCCTTTTAGGATGGCGGTAACGGCTTAACCGTATTCTTCCAGACTATTAGCGACTAAAAGACTAATGATTAAGGTTAATAAGGTGATTACAAGATAGGGCGTTACAGTTGTGGTATCAGAGCCAGGTTACCCGTCACTCTGGGGTATAGGGCGCTTGTGAGTTGTGTTGAACATGAGGTTGGTTATGGGTTATTGTGCACGAGTACCTATCAAGGTTTATCGTATCCCAAGCTCTTTGTATCAAGGTCAATTACTAGTTAGGTATTATCTTAAGATCCCGCTGTTAATAAATAGAGAGGGGAAGCATTCAATTGACCCCCACTTACCCATTTATACCAGAGAAGCATAACAAGTTCAGAGTGACATTCAGCGATGTTTGGGTTGTGCATTCATTCTGCAAGGGTTACTTTCATTTAGAGGTTGTTCATACTTAACATTTGGATATGCAAATGTTTAAACCATGCCCTGAGTACTCCACATGCAATTTCTTGTGTGATTCATAAGGTATTAAGTTCTTCGATGCAAGGGAAAATGAATTTCATTAACATAATTTATGTTATGAGAAGCAACCGATAATAAATATGTTGGAGCTAGTAGCCTATGGTACTGTACTTGATGTTATTTAGGTCATATAAAACTAGATAAAGCATATCATACAAAGAGGCTAATTTGTCATCTCACTAATTTAATGATTTTGTGAGTTTATGCGGACTGCCATATACTGGGTGGACATGGAGACATTCCTACTTCAAATAGGGTTATAGCCATGAAGTTACTGATGTGATTGGGGGTAATTTAGGTATCGACTGTCAATGGATATTACGACTTTGGGCCATTGATCATTGTTATATAAATAAACATCTTCTAATAGAGGTGACAATAAGTTGAAAAAAAGGGGAGAGAGAGAAGAAAAAAAAACATTAAAAATCTATTGGAGGAGGATCCTTTAAGGCTCAAGATTGTGCAACATTTTTAAGGGTATCATGTATCCATAGACTTACTGTGGGGCTTAAATAAACTTCAAAATTGCAAAGTTACCGAAGGGGACCAAAGGGGGAAAAAAAAGGAACGAAGATATGCTATATATGTGCATGTATTTTGCACTCTTGCATGCCAAAAACTTTGGAGGTCATAATTAGTATTCTAGTTAATAAGTAGGCAGAATCTGTGAATATAATTTGGGGCTATTAATTACGCACGGAGGAATATAGTACAAGTAAAATAATTTTATTGATTGAATGCATGACATCTGTTGTTGGGGTATCACAACTCATGCTGGTAAGGAACTGGGAGTAACAACTCGAGTATATTGCTTGGACTCTATACGGTTATTAAGAATGACTTTCTAAGATTAGCATGTCCTATTCGAGAATGAATTATCAAGAAAACTCAGGTCAAAAAAACAAAGGATCGTGGGGCTCTATGGAGGTTAAAAACTTGAGCGAATTCTTTATGAATATATCAAACCCATGTGATTGTTTGAGTCTATGCATTAATTTAAAGGAAACCATAGTAACCTACGCCGACTAGCATTAGATGTTCCATTTGAGATACTATGGCATAGTTATGCAACCTCTAGTATGTATTTATAACTTCCGTGATTACAACCAAGAGCTCTAGCCATGCCCCTATAGCAGAAGCTTACTTATAACCCCTTTTGAGTCATGTTAATCCCCATTGCTCTGTACAAGAACAACTGATTCCCTTAGCAACGTTGCATTGAAGGTCTTTTCCACCATTGAACTAATTCATGACATTAATCCTTTTGTGAAATCATGATCACCAATTTATATGTGTCCCTTTTGGTTTAACTAAGTATCCTTATCCAGCCGACTCCTTGAAATCCTTCCTTCAAATCACATGGCTTTTTCTTACTCTTAATTGACCTTCATGTTCGATATTTCCTTTTGCTAGTACTCTTGAAACCATTACATTTAAAAGGGTGTAAACCCTCAAACTCTTTTTTTTTCTTAATCCCCCTCTATGCTTGCCAACTATATGTCCATTGGAGGTGTGACTAGAATGTAAGTGATGCACTTCTAAGTCCTTAAAGGTGAAGAACAAAGAAGAGATCTCAAGTAGTGAAGAGAAGTGAGAGAGAAGTATGTTATGGTTTGCTAGCAAATAACGACAGAAGAAAAATAACCAAGGTTTTTGGATAAGATATTACCACCAAGAGTCTTAGAGGTCAACTTTTAGATCTAAGATATCACCACTCAAAAGATCATAAAAGCCTCTTGAACACCATTGTGGTGAGCTGAACTAAAGATAAGCAAGAGAGAGATTTTGAGGAAGTTTAAAACTCAACTAATTCATTCATTCACTAAATGCCTATAACCTTCGAACCTTTCCCCCATATAAAGGAGTCTATTACAATCATTTTACAATCGGCCATGGGAAAGGGGAGGAACAAAAAGCAAATCAAGTATAAAAGCAAAAAGTAGGTGCTGACAATTACTTTTCAGTGTAGCAGGCTCAAACTTTAACAGCCATATCTACAAAATACATGCCCAAATCTAGTCATTCAAAATCCCTAGGCAAGCTTAAATGTCTATTTTTAGATATGCCCTCATAGAGCCTCAGATTCCTAGTTGTTTGAAAGATACTCCTTGTGAAGTCTACCTAGTCCTCTGCTAGAATAGTCAAGACACCTTCTAATCTTTCACTCCTTTTGGCACCCAAACATTGAATTTGGCCTTGAATTCTTTTGCTATCTATAAATCCCACTCAAAAATGAACTAGACAGTAAAATTCAAGTTCCTAAGTGGGTCAAAGATTAGGGGAAATGGATCCATAAAAAAACAGGTTACATTCTAAACCAACTAGGCAGCCTGTATAGTTTAGATTTGGAGGTTCATTTGAGGGGGGGCAAATGAAGTAAGAATGACTTGAAATTGATTTGTTAAAAATATAACTTCCTGAAATTAAATACCATGGCATAATATTGAACCTAAATCACCTATTGGTTAGCAATCGAGGTCAAAAAGGTGATGCTCATGCTGTGCAGACCTGAGTAAGAGCACCCTTGGCCTTCTTGGTTTTTCCTTATTGCTTGGAGCATCTCTTGGACATCTTTAGACTCTGGTATCTCATGGACATGTCCCTTATGATGACCCCCATAGGTGCATCAATAAGAGAACTCTATTCCTCACGTCATCTATCACCTTCTTACTGGTGTTCCTAAAAAATTTATGTGCTATAAACTTAGGACTTACCCTCTACTGTTTAATCATTGTGAACAAATTGGGGATTATTATTATTTCTATTTTTGTCAGCACATAGATCCTCATGTGGGTTCTCATCTAACTAGAGAAAGATACATTTATAAAAGTCTTTGTTCCATTTAGTGGTCCTCAGGTTTATTTTCCATTTAACCCATAAGTTCAACTAAGTTTTTGTTTATGTCATCTCTAATTGTATTGACCCACAATCATGTGAACATCTTGACCTTTGGACAGAACTCATGTAGGAAAAAAAAAAAAACAAGAAAGGAAAGGGAGGAAGAAGAAAGAAACACTTTTATATGATAGGATAGCCTTAAGACTCTATTTTAGATCAACACCTTTTACATTCTATCCCTTGTAGATGGTGATGTTTAATATCATTTTTAGCTATTTGATCAACAACTACAACTATCTATTCTTAGCATTTGTTTTACTCCTAAATCAAGTTAATTATCTTATCTTTTCTTATATAACCAACCTTCAGAAATATTTGATTGTTAATACCACTGATTGGTAGATTGTTCGTGCTTGGAGTCCTTTTGTTCCATTCATTATAGGAATACTTCCTTTGCTTATCATTCCTTACTCTGCCTCACATTCTTCAAAATAATGGGATTACTTCCCTATTAATTTCAACTCATTGAGATAGCTTCCCATTGGTCATTTACATTTTAATTATTAGCATTCTTTCTTTATCATCTCATAACTTTTTAATCCAAATCATTCACTTGAACATTTTTTATTGGCATTCACAGCTACAAAATAAAACTTATCTTGTATATATTGACGCTCCTTCCAATAACAGTCACCTTTAATCTCATGAAGTACAAGTGTCATTCTCTTGGGTATGGAAAAAAGGAAAAAAAAAAACACCTTTACAATACACCTGATAGAAACTCACCTTTAAAAGAAAAAAAGGTGCCAAAGCCTTATGAATTCTCCAAAACACTCATGATTTCCTTCTCGCATGGCATAACTTGTATGTGAATCTTATTACTTTCAACTGATGGACCCCTTCTTAATTAAATGCACTCTTTGTCAACTTAATAAACTTTTTTCTTTAGTCTCAAAGGATCGTTGGGACCCTGATACTCTTGATCACTATAAACCCCCTTTCCATTTCATCAAAAATGTTCTTGTGCATAAAGCCTTGCTTGGCTCTACCTCACACTCATATATTTGTACAACCCATTTGGAATAAAAGATACAATACGATCTCCATTGAGGAAGAGAAACATTTGACCACCTTTATCCTATCATCTGTTCCTAAAACCAATGGTAAACTCATTTTATTTCTTATGCATAATGATGCTATCCTTAATATCATCTTTTTGAACTTTATTCATTGTGTGTAAATGCCATGAACGACTAGGTAAACTCATTCGCCACCGATTGCCTTTAAAGTCTTCCTTTCATCCCCCTGATATTAATGTGCGTGTATGCATAGTTTGCATTATATTCTCTTTGAGCCCTGTGGCATTTATAGTTGTTCAATAAGTATCATGCCAAACCTTTCACTTATTAGATGTTAGCATTTTGTATCTACTCTTGAGAATCAAGATTCCTTTGATGACACACCTATCACTACCCTGGTTGCAACCATTCTTCATAACCACTTTTTCTTTTATCCATATGATGGCTATGATTTTGAAGCTGATGGAAATTTTGTCATAAGTATTGTTACTCCTCTTAGGTACTCATAAGTTCACCACTTTGTACTTGTCAAATATACCATTTTCCACCTTTCTACAGAGTAATAAGAGACTCTTGGCACATGGGAAGACCTTAAGTACACAAAGCTAATGAGGAATTCCCCGTGTTTAGTCAATTAAACAAGTTACAAGTATACTCGCTCCAAAACTATATAATCATAAGAGCGTCAAGACTCAAAACTGGGGTCATAAATGTGATTTTAGATGAAATCAAAGTAAATTAGGGGTTCAACATTTATTAGGCAAAATAGCATTAGAGCTCAATCGTATGGGCAAGTGAGAATAGTACTAAATTTATACTTTATTCTAGATTGCCAAGCACATCACTCTAACCACTTGTTATATCTGCAACTTCCCAAATTCTCTGGAAGATGTCTAGCCCAAAGGAGGAAAGGATATATAGGAATTGTCAAGGATTATGAATAATATCACACGCAAACAAATGCTTAAGCACAGAAGCAAGCAGGCTAATAAACTTGTATCTCTAGCCTATGGTCACCTAACTAATTATATTCACTTGAAGGTTACTAAGACAATCATGTTGAACATGAAAACTGAATTTCCTCTATTTATTTCAGATGAATTTATTTCAAATTTCAAGTTTTAAGGACGAAACTTTTTTTAAGGAGGGAAGATTGTAATAGCCCAAACCTAATTTGCATTAATTACTTACACTTAATCAAGTTTGACAAATAATTGAGCACATGTATTTCAATTTGGTGTTTAGAATTTATATGTTTTACAGGGTTCAAGAGGGCATCAATGACTTCACATTTAAATATTATAATATGCACAGTTAATTATTTGTGATCAAAGTAAACAATAAGGTAATAACAAGAATTTAAAGGGAAAATGTTCAAAAAAATTATGATATTTAATTTGTAAAATACTTAATTAAGTCTTAATATTTTGGTTAGAATAGTTCAAAATAATTGAGCAAATGAATAGGCTATTATACTTTCAATTAATGAACCAATTAGTTAATATGAAAAGGAGAACACACGCCAACCAAAAAAAAACAAACAAACAAAAAAAATGGAGAAAAATCAGCACAAGGTCGGCTAAAGCAAGAGAAAAGAAGGGGGAAGAAAAGGAAAAAGAAATGCCAAAAAAAAAAATTAGTATAAAAGCTAAAATCCCAAATTAAATAGACAAAAACTCTCACACACCCATCTTCTCTTTCCTCTTCCCTTCCCCTGCCATGGCTCCTACCGCCTGACCCAGCTACTGGCCGCCAGCCGCCGTTCTCGTCGTCCTCAAGACGCCGGTCGCTGGCCGATCGTCGCCACTTCACCACCACCCTTTTTCTTCTTCCCTATTTATTTGGTTTAAAAGGTAAAACCAAAAATCCTTTTATACTCTTTATATGTATTTGATTTCTTCTAGTAAATTGATAAAATTAATGAATTTGTTTGGGTTAGATGAATATGTAAAGTTAATTAGAGGATTAGTTTGGTTTCTTAAGACAATTAAGTGAAATTGAGGTATGAGTAGTGTGGATTGATGAGTATATGAAATTGAAGTGTGGGTGGTAGGGATTTAATGCTTATGCTAATATTGAATATTATATGCAGCAAATGAGGGATTCCCTACTTGAGTATCTGGATTGGAAGAATGAAAACGGAAAAGAATTTTGAATTTTCAGACTTTTCTAGAAATTCAAGAACTTTTTGCATTTTTGAGAATTTTTGGATTGAGCAAAAAGTTTGAAAATTTAACTGTAGATCCTCTATGATATTTGGCGATGTCTCAAAAATTTTCATAAATTTTGGAAGTATATTATTCGAGTTATGAATTTTTAATGAAACTATTTTGTTTAAGTACACAATTTCGGTCACTGTTTTAATTTTTTTGAGGAATGAGCCTGGAAGAAAATCCTAAAAGTTTTATAGTAGAAAATTTTACTGCAGAATATTCATAATATTTGACAATTACCTGTAAAATTTTGTGAATTTTAAAAAATACTTTATGAATTGTGAATTTTTGAATGAAAGTGCTATAGGTAGGAAAGCAAGAAGTTGATGGGCAAAGTTGGGTGTTCTTGCTAGGAGTGTGGATGAACTATAGGAGTAAATACCTACATAAGCTTTTCTTGAATTCTGCTTAAATAAACAATAACTAGAGTGTCTTGAAATCTTTTTAAGAAAATTTGATAGTTGAGATTGGCTATAGATGGGCATAAAAGATGTGGAAACATGAACCTTAAGTTGATGGTGGTAAGGAGGGATTGGTAAGGTTTGGAACTTTAATTTAAATGTGTATATTTGGAAAACTTATAATTAAGTTATAAGTTAGATTGAGTTCATTTTTAGCAAATAGATTTCGCATTGTAAAGATTAAGAATAGTCTTTCTTGTTTGCTTGCCTTAATGCTTAATTGGAAGAGTGAAATAAGGACTCTGGACTAGGTGCTTGTAATGAGTTAAGCCGTTACTATAGCTAACTTATCAATCAAAAATATTTGTGGACCAAAAGTGAAATGTCAATTATGGTATAAAAGCAAGCGAATGAAAATTGATGTTGTACTCAAATTTATGAAGAAAATATCTAGCTAATCCAAGATTGGGTAAGAACAAAGCCATGTTGATATGAACCAAATTCATAAATTGTGCCACTTAACCTTGCCATTTTTATTGACAAAGGACTAAGTTACGAAGGATAATGATTGAAAATTTTGTAATGAGGTAGCTTAATATAATTAATTTAGTATTGAATTTTAAATAACTAAGAAGATGTCAAGTATATAGTGCTCAGTTACTAAGACCATGACAATGAAGATTGTAGAACATTACTAATAATAAAAAGGTCCATTTGGAACAGAAGCGAAGCCATTGTTGTCATTTTTCGAGCCTGACGAATAATATTCTGTAGGGAGGGAGAAAAATATTAAAATCAGGTATGTTTACTGCCTGTACCCTTCAAAAGTTCACATATTTTTCATAAATATTAAAGCCTCATAATATATAGCTATTTAATGAATTATTTTCAAGTATTTTTTTGCCGCATAATCAAGTGGACCCACCAATTATCAATCATCAGGGCTTACGCCCTTCAATTCACCTGCACGGCCTCAAGTCAGGCTATTCAATCGGCCTAGCCGATGTACACTTGTTCAATGATTGCAATATACATATGAGCTCATCAGTTCGGGGTTTCATTTTCAGATAATAATCCGTAACAGTCTTATTGGGGTTCTCTCTCTCCCTGATTTTGAACTAAAATAAATTGAAATGCGTGCTCACTGAAAAATAAATTTCTTTCCTTTACAGTGTAGGGGTAAACATATTGAGTTTCAACTTATTGTACGAATATTTTTGTGTTTTATGTTTTTAGGTAAATAAATTATAGAGTTCTTACTTGTTCAACACCAGGGAGGCAAGGAATAGCCAATGAAGTCTAAATAAGCTCACAATGACATTTCGGGAATTCAAAAGCCATCAAAACATAAATTTATGGGTTTCTGGAATTTCGTTGACTTGCATATGTATAAATTACGCACTTTGTGGCAACTAGGTAAGCTAAAGCGTGTCATAATACTTATGTTAAGTATGTCGTTTAAGGCTTGACCACTGCCGCAAGCGCACGGGTAGTATAGATGAAAGATATTGTTCCGCAGGGACCAATGTAATCTATCGAATCTTGTCGATCGAAATATGCTAAGTAAAATTCTAATTCGAATGGTTCGATTTAACAACTTCTAATTCACTAATTTTCAAATCAATTGAGGGAACATGCCTAGTTATTTATGCAGTTATGAAAAGTAATTGGATCAAAATGACAAAAATGTACTTTTTCTCTAACCGGTTAATATCGCGGAATTGCAATCTGTTCAAAATTTGGCCTATTTTTTTGAAATCAACCAAATTTGCCTAAACTAAGCAAAAGTCATTCTTTCGAAGTAATTTATCTTAATCCAAGTTAGACATCTTCGATTACTTTCTAGTCCTCCTAACATGCAAATCCCTCTTTCAAGACGACGTCATGTCAGGGTTTATCAAGCAGCCCAACAATCAAATATCACCTTTTAATTTTTCACCCAATTGTTTCAAATGTGCAAGCAAACTTTGGCCAAAATTCTACTCATGACATGTCAATCACTCGATAGAACGAAATCAAACCAATCATGAAAATAAGCACAATTTTTATATTAAAACATGATCCAACAACACTTTCATAAACTACTAAATCCCTAGATAAAAATTAAACTACTCACACATGATTAAGGATTAAACAACTACGCAACGCTTTGTGAAATTTGAGCGAAAGGGCTTGACTGAGAATAGCCTTAAACTAAGGGCTTTAAAACCGCCTCAAGATCAAACACTCACGCTCAAGATTACTCACTAATACAAATACCAAACTAAAATCTAAACTAAAGAGAACAGAAAATTAGAGAAGAAGAATAAACTATGCTACTCGATATTCATATGCACTTCCTTCTGCTCTGCTGCTGCCTGAACGAAGCCTTTTTATAGGAAAACCAGGATGTTTTCAGCCACACAGCCAAAGAAAAAAGAAGAGGCAATAGTTTCTCTATCCACCACGGTCTGTAGCAGACACCACGGTCCGGCTGTGATCTGGGCTGGAACCGATTTTCTCCTCTTTTCTTGCTCCACGGCCGTAGCATCATATGGGCATCCATGGGGGAGGTCAAAATACATCAATTAAGGGTTAAATGCTGGGTGAAAAGGCTTAAAATCCTACAAGTCACTTCAAATAACTATACCTAAGTATAAATCCAGAGCAGGAGTATAAATAGTAACATTAAGTGCATAATTCTCTTAAAAAAGAAGCAAAATAGCTCTAAAATGATGTATACATTAACCACTTATCAAACTCCCTTATGCTTAAACTATTGCTTGTTCTCAAGCAATGCTAAGAAAAATAAAACTATACACAACCTTCTCATGATAGATATAAGTAACTTTCAAATGGCAAAGCTAATCCAAAGTAGCCCAAAAAGATACAAAAATCATTAACAAACATATTAGGGAATGAAATTTTCGAAAACCTTTAGATAGACCACAATGTCAAACTTAAATCAATCTCTCCAAATCGTCAAATATAGTCATTTCAACGTATGAAACACATAAGGTTAGCAAGGCTAGTAGAATCTCACTATAGTCATGTGGCTTTCATCATTGATGTTTTTAATAATAATGAAGGTTCTTTCAATTCCCATTCCTTAGACTCAAATCTACCATAAGTTTGACAAGACTCTCAAATTCGCTATCACTAATATGCAAACACACTAGACAATCACAAGGACTTTCATAGGGTTGTAATGAGGCCATGGGTAAAGGTAAGATGGGAACAAATGTTTTGGAAATGAGGAGCCAGAAGTCAGAGACTAAGAGCTAAACAATTCCAATGCATCCTACTACATCTTTCTTAGATCATTACATTTTATCAAAATACATCCTCAATTGAAGAGAGAAAGAGTCGAAAATTACAAATAACTTACAATCCCGACAAGGCTGATAGTTTCTTCCATTTTTTGGCTTTTCTTCTTCTTTTTTTTTCTTTTTTTTTCTCTTTTTTGATGATCCTTTCTTTTTTTTTTTTTTTTTTTTTGCTTTCGTTTTTTTTCCTTTTCTTTTTCGAAAAGGATAGCCAAAGGGAGATCTATAATGAACTTTAAATTCCAACTCTTCTCCAAACTTTGTACAATGAGATAAGGGATTTATTAAATTCACACATCCCTTCACCAAACAGCCAAAATTCACTAAAATATGACAATCTACCTTACTAGTGCCCCATGATGCAAAAGAATGAAACGCTCCTCTAGTCTTGGCTTAAGGGTGAGACAAGTATTTGATCACGGGCTATAATAGGAGGTTCAAATCAAGAAAATTGGATATAGGCTCAAAGGGACTAGTGAGGGATACAATACACAATAAGGGTGACTATTTGGCCGCGGGGTTTAGCAAAGCAAAGAAAAAAATGCCTCAATCATATTCCTAAAGGCATATGCAAAATGTGATCTTGAATGAGAATAAAATCAAGTTCTAGAAAAATGATGCCTAGGAAGAGTCACACGTGAAAGAAACATGAGATTAAATTGATAAATAGCCTCTACCAAGGTCAAAACTAGCTCACTTAGTAAACATATGACAAAATTCATCTAAAGACCCATAGGGTAAATCAACTCGTATCCAACATGTGGTCAAAACATGGATATCATTTTGAAAACTCATTCACAAACATTTGATCCACAATTTAGGCGAATCAAAGGATCAAACTAAACCAAAGAAATCTGCCAAATCTAGAAAGATCATCATCGGAGGATTTTTTCTTAATTCTTTTTTTATTTTTTATTTTTTTATACATGCTCCTAATAACAATGAAAACTAAAATGCAAAGGAACCAAAAAAAAAGAAAAACTAAAATGCAACATAGAATGAAAATAAAACTAAATGCACTACTAAACGAAACTAAAACCTAAATAAAAAAACTCCAAAAACTACCACTAACTACATATACACAATCACACCAAACCAAAACAGGCATCAGACGCCAAATATAACGGCTAAACTCCCCCATGCTTGAATCACACATTACCCTCAATGTGGGCATATAGTAAGAAAAAAAAAAAGGGAAGGGGAGTAGCATATAGCATTCAGAAAGGAGGAGGTGGTGGAGGATGGGATGGTTGGCTATAAGAGATATGCCAATCCCGCTAGGTCTCTAGATATGCCCTATAGTCCTAGAAATACTGTGTCTGGGTAACAAGCATCCCACGAAACTCATCGTGGTGCTCTTAGACAAAGTCCCAAAGAGTGGCATTCTCAGAAGCAACAAATGCTCAAAGGGAAACTTGCTCCTCTTGAATGGATCTAAGTGTGTCTTGGAGGTCAATATAGTCAGGAGGAGTGGTTGAGAAGAAGAACTAGGTCCAACTTGACTAGAATGAGGGGCTGGATGATGGGGTGCGGGTCGAACAACTTCCTCATCACTAGGTACCCAATAAAGGTTACTTCGGTGAAGTAAGGTGGTTCGATCGACATTAGAAAGCAGTAAAAGCCAGTCCCCAGGGTATATCCAACACAAACGTTCAGCCTCAAATTTACAAAAGTTCATAATTTCAAAAGCAACTTGATCAAGCTGCTCAAACTTGGAAACTCTATCCTTAGGGTTGGGCTCAACAGCTAAAAATCTAGTAATAGTAGTCACAGTCCCACGTACAACTATCCTACCTTTAGTGCTTATGGTAGCACTATGCAATTGCCTCGCTAAAAAGGAATCAAGGTCAAGCTGGACACTATCAAGCATATATGACAAAAAGTATAACTCAAATACTTTGGGACATTCAAAAAGGGAACAAGCTAAAATACGCCGAGCAACTCTAATGCAATGGCTTCTAATATTAGTGCACATTGATGAACTAGTGCTGTACTTAACACTCTTCGAAAGTTTACCCCAAAATGCATTCGGGTTGAATTTGTGGGGGACTTGGCAATTCGGTTCTATAGGGGACTTGGCAGTTCAGTAAATCTATACTAGGTGGAAAACTAAAGATACTATTAAAGGTACCTAAGTTCAGTTCATATAATTGACCCTGCAAATAAAATGATATGTATCCAGCTTGACATTGAGGTCCTCTAGTGACCTCAACATGGACTGTACTTAAAAATTCTATGGTCACGTTCCGATATGTATGCTCTTTGATTTCTAAAAAGTGTCCTATACCACCTCTTGCAAATAACCATCGAATATCATCCAACATTCCTAACCAAGTTGATAGTTCCTCATCATAATATCTAGTTGCTACAACCATACATTCATTTAAGCAATTGTATCTAGCAACATGATCAGGATATGTCAAACCAAGAGGGTGAGGAATGTTACCTCTAGCACGCGCATTGGTGGAGGTTCGGGATGGCCTTTAAGTTCAAGGTAGTGCTTAACTTGAAGATCCAACCTCCTTAGTACTCCTTTGTCTCTTGGTATGTTCCATTGTTGTAAAAACAAAAACCAAAACCAAAACTAAAAACTAAATAGAAAAATTTGAAGAAGGAGAAAAAGAGAGAGAATAGGATGGGTATGGTGGATGAGTGAAGGTGAAATGAATTTGATGAAAAAGAAGAAGAAAAAGATGAAATTTGTGGGGAAAGAGAAAAGATTGAGTGAAAAGGAATGATTTTGGGTGAAAATGAGTGAAAATGGAGAAGAAATGAGGGAAGATTGAAGGTATTAGCTGTGGAGGGTTTAGAGAGAGAAAATGGAGGTAGAGAGAGAGTGTCGTGAGGTTGAAGATGAACTTTGAGGAAGATGAGTGGCACTGCGGTCAAAAACCTAGACCGCGGGCCCTAGCAGTATGCTACGGACCATGGGGTTCACCACGGCCCATGGCCTGATCGTGGTGTCTGCTGGTCCCGATTTTTCTCAATTTTCTAGGTTGGCACTCCACAGCTGTGGTTTTGGGGATCTGACCGTGGTGTCAAACATTTTATTCATAGTTTTTTTTTTGTTTTTTTCTCTCTTCTCTTTTTTTGGTTTGTGTTTTTTTTTTCACAAACTACAAAAATAGTGAAAAGAAAAGCTAAGAAAAGAAAAAGGAAAAAGAGCTTGGGTTACTTTTCAAGAAGCGCTCTTGTAAGGTTAAGAGCTTAACACTTCTTCAATGAATGGTTCGGATCAGTAAGTATATGGACATTGACTTTATCCCGGACCACCAAGTCAAACTTCTTCAGTTGAAGGTACCATCGTAAAAGCTCGAGTTGAAGGTCCTTCATTTTCATAGCTTGACGCCATAATGCGCTATCTGCGTACAAAACGAAGCGCAGTCGTGCCCTATCAGACGGGTAACTATCAACTTGTTCAACCCCCAAATCAAATTCTCCATTAAATCCTTCCACAGGGGGCATATAGAGAATAGCTTATGCGAACCTGCAATAATTGCTCATAGAAGACTCATTAGGAACTGGGACCTCAACCTCGGGGGTGATAGGTGGTATAGAAGCAGTAAACTCTACCTTAACATACCTTTGGTCAGGCTCCTCATGAGAAGTCTAGTCAGAAGCAAGAGGGTCTTCACAATTCAAGACATCTTCCATATCAATCTTAAGGGAAAGGTGTAATGCATCCAGTAAAGAAGAACTAGGAGCAATCATGTCTTCCTTCATATAACAAAACACAGCATATTGCCCTTCCACTTCTAATGTAATCCGTCCCTTTCTTATATCAATGTGGCAACCAGCTGCAGCTAAAATGGGTCGACCTAGGATAATTTAAGCACCATCAGTTTCAGGCATTTCGACCATAATAAAGTCCTCCAATACACAAATATCTCCTATACTGACTGGCACATTATCCAATCTACCTATTAGTTGCATCTCAGAACCGTCAGCTAACAGTAATAAAAAGGGTGCAGCTAGTAATGGTCCTAGGTGAAGCTTATGAAACAAAGAATATGGCATTGTACTCATGCTTGCAACTAGACTACATAGAGCTCTCTCAATTTCCAATTTTCCCACAATGGAGGGGATAGAAAAACTATCTGGGTTAGGGAGGCTAGGGGAAAAATTACGGAAAACTCTATAGTGTCATTCTCTACAAATGTGACAGCCTTGCCACAATTGTTCCTTTCTTTATTTTTAGCCATGATTATTTCCCTACCCTCTTCCATTGGTACGTCCTCAGGGTCAGTTAAGGCCTTTATTTCTTACTTCAAAGTGGCGCAGTTGCAATGCTCATAAGGGTTTGGTTTGGGCTTGCTAGGAAGTCTGTCCGGGGGTGTAGATGAAAAACTTGCTTTTTGAGCAATTTAGACTTCCAACATCCTATTATGAGTTGTAAGCACATCAAACTTTGAGGCTAATTGCTTAATATACTCATCCTATTTTTATTGCACTATAAGCATACTTTCCATTATCACTTCTAAATTGGACTTTTGGGGCATTTGACATGGGAACGGGAGTCTTTGAAAATCAGGGAGTGGTCTGGCATTTATTGGGAGACATTTGATGGGTTTGGATTAGACATACAGGAGAAATTCGGATGATTCTTCCAACCCGGATTATAGGTACTAGAATAAGGATCATTGGCTGGTCTCAGGTTGAAGTTTTGAACATAATTAACTTCACTTGGGTCTTGAGAAAAAGGACTTTCAACTTGATAATTCAAAGTTACATGCTCAATAGAACCACAAATTTCACAAGGGGAAGGGGCACTAGAATTCACAGTATTGACATCCATTCGGTCCTGTCTTTCTTTCATAGCATCTATTTTAGCAGAAAGTAAGTGCATCAACTTTAAGCTTACCTCTAACCCATTTGGGTTGGCCTCGTTCAGTAGACCATTGAAAATTATTAAGGGCTATCTCCGCAATTAGAATATAGGCTTCATCCTCAGTTTGTTCATCAAGGTTCCTCCCGGCCGCCGCATCAATAGTAGACCTCACAAACTGGATCACAACATTATAAAAGGCTTGGGTAATCATCCATCGCTGAAGACCATGATGGGGGCATAGGCGTAGCAAATCTTCAAACCGCTCCCAGGCTTCGTAGAGCGTCTCTTCATCTTTTTGCATGAAGTTGGTGATCTGATTTCTCAAGCTTGCTGTTTTGCTTGGAGGGAAAAACTTGGCGAGGAATGCTCTTGTCAACTCATCCCAAGTGGTAATGCATCTAGATGGCAAGGAGTGTATCCAAGCCCTTGGTTCATCCCTAAAGGAGAAAGGAAATAAGCACAAGCGAATCGCATCTGTGGAGGCTCCATTAAACTTTAACGTATTGCACACCTCTAAAAAGACCGAGAGGCGTAGATTCGGGTCTTCCAAAAGCGTTCCTCGAAACTGGGATTATTGCACCATCGAAATGAGTGCCGGCTTGAGCTCGAAATTATTGGCATCAGCAGTAGTGTGAGCGATGCTTGAGGCGATCCCTTGAACTCCAGGGGGTAACGAAATCTCGAAGCGTTCTCCTTTGCTCACCTCCTCCACCCGCTATATTTGTTAGATTCCTTCGAGCCTCACGTATTTGTTCTTCAATCCTTTGCTTCTTCCTCCTTAAGCAGAAAGTCCTTTCAATCTCAGGATTGGGTTCGTACGAGATTGGGCATCACATAAACAAGAAAAAATCTTGTAAATACTATCACCAATACTACCGGTGCAATTAAACAAGAAAAGAAAATAACAATTAAAGACAATAAAATACTTAGTCACTTTCGCAAGACTAACTCAATAGTTAACAGTTTAGTCCCTGGCAGCGGCGCCAGAAAACTTGACCACTGCCACAAGCGCACGGGTAGCCGTAGTATAGATAAAAGATATCATTCCTCAGGGAGTAACATAATCCATCGAATCTTGTCTATCAGAATATGCTAAGTAAAATTCTAATTTAAATGGTTCGATTTAACTATTTCTAATTCACTAATTTTTAAATCAATTAAGGGAACATGCCTAGGAATTTATGCAGTTATGAAAAGTGATTAGATTAAAATGACAAACTTGTGTTTTTTCTCTAACCGGTTAATCTCAAGGAATTACAATCTATCCAAAAATTTAGCCTATTCTTTCGAAATCAACCAAATTTGCCTAAATAAAGCAAAAGTTGTTCTTTCGAACTAATTTGTCTTAATCCAAGTTAAACATCTTCTGTTACTTTCTAGTCCTCATAACATGCAAATCTCTCTTTCGAGACAACGTTATGTCAGGTTTTATCAAGCAGTCCAACAATTAAATGTCACCTTTCAGTTTTTCACCCTATTGTTTCAAGTGTGCAAGCGAACTTTGGCTAAAAATCTACTCACAAGATGCTAATCACTCGATAAAAGAAATCAAACCAATCATGAAAATAAGCACAATTCTTTAAATTAAAACATGATCTAACAACACTTCCATAAACCACTAAATCCCTAGACAAAAATTAAACAACTCACACATGATTAAGGATTAAACAACTAACTAACGTTTTGCGAAATCTGAGCGAAATGGCTTGATTGAGAATAGCCTTGAACCAAGGAATTCAAAACCGCTTCAAGATCAAACACTCACGCTTAAGATTACTCACCAATACAAATACGAAACTAAAATCTAAACTAAAGAACAAAAATTTGAGAAGAAGAATAAACTACGATACTCTATATTCCTATGCACTTCCTTCTGCTCTGCTGCTACCAGAACAAAGCCTTTCTATAGGAAAACCAAGATGCTTTCAGACACACAACTGAAGAAAACGAAGAGGCAATAGTTTCTCTATTCACCACGGTCCCTGGCAGACACCACGGTCCGACCGTAGTCTAGGTTGGAACCAGTTTTCTGCTCTTTTCTCGCTCCACGGTCGTAGCATCACATGGATGTCCATTTGGGAGGTCAAAATACATCAATTAAGGGTCAAATGCTTGATAAAAAGACTTAAAATCTTGCAAATCACTTCAAACAACCATACCCAAGTATAAATCAAGAATAGGAGTATAAATAATAACATTAAGCACATAATTCTTCTAAAACTGAAGCCAAATATCCTTAAAATGATGTATACATTGAGCACTTATCAAGCCTTATCGCTTATGGGATGGCGGTAATGCTTAACCGTGTTCTTCCAGACTTTTAGCAACTAAAAGACTAATAATTAAGGTTAATCAGGTGATTACAACTTGGTGCGTTACAAAGCAAAGCAAATATTTAGACAAAACAACTAAAGTGATTGAAGAAAGTATATTTTGTGGTATTTGATGCAAACAATGAAGGAAGCCTTAGCTTAACATTTGTCTAAGATATCAAGATGAATATACATGAAGATGAAGAAGAAGAAGAATGAATTAAGTCCATCAAAGCAAATAGTTAGAGTATATCTCAGGGTACCTTGAACCAATCAGGTGATACATTCAATGCTCCTAAAGATGTACGATCTTATGACTCTAAACTGAAGCAAGAAGAAAGACAAAAAATGAGTGTCTGTTAGAATCTTTAAGAACAAATGAGAAGCTACAGATTCCCTGCACATCATCCTATGAATAACATCATCTCAAATATCAACTTATGTACAAGGACTGGTGCTACTCTTAGAAACTTATGTGTATTCTCTTCATTTGTGTCTCTCATAGAACCCAAGAGCCCAAGAGGCTCTAATAGACCCTAAGTATACTCCAATTATACAAGAGGAACCCAACTAATTTGAAAGAAACTGAGTTTGGTCCTTAACCACCTGACCTACGAACCATCCAATCATTGGAACCAAATGGGTATTCAGAAACAAGCTCCATGAGCTTGGGATGTGGTTAGGAAGAAGACTAGGCTACTAACTAAGGTGTATAACCAAAAAGAAAGGATTGACTATGATGAAACCTTTGCCCCCAATTGTTACATTAAAAGCCATCAAAATGTTACTTGCATTTCCATCTTTTATGAGAATCACATTATATCAAATAGATGTGAAATGTGCTTTTTTAATGGATATTTGTATGAATAAGTTTATGTTGAACATCCTCCTTTTTTTGAAAATCTAGATTGTCCTAATCATGTCTTCAACTTGTACAAAACCTTATACAGATTGAAACAAGTTCTCAGAGCACGGTGCGAGAGACTTAGCAAATTCTTGATCACAAATGATTTGAAAAGAGGAAAAATTAACAAGACCTTATTTACTGAGTTGTTAGTTCACGTGAATTTCTCAATCAATAAAATTAAATTAAACTTTAAGATTTTGAAAGGCTATACTCTCTCTTTGTGGCCTTCCTTATTTATTCCATGACGTCTCTAGACGTTCTTTGGCAATGTCATTGGCTTCTCCCTGAGATGTCTGTGCTACAATTGTTTCCTCAATTGGTTTCTCTTTGATGAACAATAGTATAAGAAATCTAACCAATTAAATAATAAAAAAGATAGAGAAATAATACTAATAAAAAATTCCGATCGAATTTCTAGCGATAAAAGATAAAAATCCATCAAAAAGCTGATGTTGTGAAGGAATATCTACTCGCTAGATAGACATCAGAATTAGGCCCCATTGAGAACATGCTACATCAGAAACGTAAATTGGAAAAAAATTCCAATAGAATGTCCTATCCATCGAAAATTTTAATATTTTATTTTAAAAAAAAATAAAAATTCAAATTGATTTTTCTTTTTTCATTGAAAATCTATCATGGTTAAGTAGGGATATGTGGAAATTTGAAAAGACAATTTTAAAAAGTATTTTAGAAGGATATTAATATTTATAAAATCTAATTAAGAGCAAAATGAAAACTAATAGATTGATAACATATTTATGATTTACTTTATTTTCACAATCATCATGTATATGCTTATTGATTCACAACAAACTAATGAATAAACTAAATTCTAACTTTCACGATAACAATTTCATACTCTAGTTTAATCAATAAATTATAACCCAATTTTTTTAAAAAAAAATACTATTTCAAATGAATTCAAGACAAAGAAACTATAAACTAGGAAAATAAAAGGATGGTGGCAGTGGATTGGCTTTGGCAATCGTGCTATATGGTTGTTCGTGCCTATTGGCAATGGAGGAGGAGATAATGAGATTGGCAGTGGTGTTCATGAGTTGTGATGGCGAATGAGGGCTTTCAAGGCGATTACAACACGAAGTTAAATTGTCAAGGGTGCCCTATGGTTGCTAGTGACACACCAATCAGCAACAGAGGCATTCCACGTTTCTTGGCAAGTGCACGATAGCATGACATTTAAGTCCCTGACAATGACACTCTCTTCATCTTTCTCGCCATTTGGAAAGAACATTGACCTTCATATATAATTTGAATCCCCATGGAACTTTAAAAATAAGTTCTTTTTGAATTTTGGAATCATATGTTGGAAATTGAGTACTCTATAAATGTTAGGTTCTTGATTATGTTTTTGGATTTCACCATAATATTCATCGAACACCGAGAAATTTAATTTTTTGATAGAATTTTGTTAGATAGTTTGTCAGAACCTTTAAAAATTTTGACGAATTATTTTTCTGTTAGAAAATCTCATGGAGAAAGTATTCCAAGATGATTTTGATTGAAATTCCATTGTAAATTCTCTTTCTATTGGAAAATTTGTTGAAAAATGGATTTTTTTAGTAGTTCACTGAGAGACTCGGTAACTATAGAGGAGACAAAAGAAATAGGATGAACATATAACCATTTCTCAAATCAATTGGCATAAATCATCAATATCACATTACATGCAATCACAGATGGGGGATGATAATGGAGAAGGATGTGGAGGCAACATGAGAAGTAAAGGCAAATATTGATAGTACAGGTTAATGTGGTGGTGGATATGTTAATAGGGGAGGAAGTCCACATTAGGAGGAATATAGATGGAGGGTGACAATAAAGAAGCATGAGTTTTTTGTTTTATCTTTTCATTTGGAGGGCGCCGCGGGGACCAATGTTAGAGGAGATCAATTACAAAATCAGATATGTGAAGTGTAATTTAAAGATACAAGAGAGTAAAATATGTTTGAAAGTTATATGAACTGTTCCTTATTCTTAACAAAATAAGATATTTCTACTAATAACACATATTGAAGTCATTTGCTAATTATGTGCTCCACAGTTATTCATCTCTAGTAACTATAAAACTATGATCTATCATAACATTGCATCATCAACATTTAAAATAGCATCATCAACTTTTATTCCATGTTAAAAGCAGTTGTTTAACAAGTGTTTTATCGTACTAGTAGGTCATTACATTGAATTCATGAATTTTAATATCTATATAAAACATAGGCAAAAAATTAATAATACCATACAAATTCATCATGAATTTGAAATTGGATTAAATCCTAATTCTTTTTAAATAAGCCTTATAGATCTATAAGCTTTTATCTGATTGAATCAACATGCTAGCCTGAAAGTGGACATATCGAGCATATTTCTCATCTCAGTAAGGAAGAGATCCATTGTAGTTGGAGGAAGCTGGTGCTAGGAAATAGGTGAGCTGGGTCACATCAAGTTTGTTTCTATGTCAAACTTGAAGGGATTGGAAATATCTTGACCTAAATATAATTTGTTTCTTTAATGAGTCGAAAACTCTTAACCTATACTCATTTAATTTCTAAATAGATTAACCTGATTTTGATCCATTTAACCCGTTTACGGTAAGGAGTTAAATTCAAGTAATCGAATTACCAATTTATCCCTTTAACGTTTTCAACAAATATGAAATGATATAGCATTAACAATTAAGTTTGCACATCATCCCTGGCAATTATTGATTAAAGTACCTCCGATTCATCATAATTTATATTTTTATATTTATTTTTGTAATGGCCCGAACCTAAGATTCATGTTAATTATCCTAAATTATCTTAACTACAAATCAACCAAGTTGGGCGCCATAGGGACGATAGCTGAATAAAAATTAGTCTGAATATTAAATGACAAATGTTGGGAAAAGATAACAGCAACAATAATAATAACAGTATATAAACATAGCAATAACACAACAACAACGGTAAGTCAAGTAATGTATATATATAAAAGAGGGCAAGGAGTAACAATTGAAAATAATAATTCTTTTGTTAAATTTTGGCCCTACATAGTTCTATTTAATATCTTAATCTAGTTAAGATTATTAACCTATATGTGTGTGTGTGTGTGTGTGTGTGTGTGTGTGTGTGTGTACACATACATACATACATCCATGCAATGGGGAAAAAAATAAAATATACATATATATCTATATAAATAAAAATGTAAATAAAATAAGAAACTATGATAAGGATCAAGTGGGAAATTCTAGATTTCATTTACTTGAGATTTTACAAAAAAGGGGGAGAGAAAAGAACACAAATATAATCAACATAAATTAACAAAAAATTAAGACAAAAGCCAACCCCCCAACCCCCCAATCCCTTAAAGCTCCTGACCCCTACTATTCATTGGCCCCTCTGCCTTCCCTGTTCGTCGGCCGCCTAACGCTACCACCCAGCCCTCGGTGCACTACCAGCTCCCATCACCCAATGTCGCTATTCCAACTGCCCCTTTCTTCACGTCTTTGGGTGTGTTCAAGTGGGTTGAAAAGTGTGAAACCCGAACCTCCCATAAACTTGAGTTTCACTTGTCAATGATAAATTTTTTGTAGTAGATGATGCATTTAGTTTTAATGAATGCTAGTTTGTAATTCTCTTGAGTTTGGATGTGAAATCAAATTGGGGAAGCTTGAGGTTGAGGACGAACAAAATGATGAGAGTTTGATGCATGGGTGTAAAATTTAGTTGTTTAGGATGATTTAATGGTACTTGGATTAATTTTAATGAATGATTGAACGAAATTAGTGGGTTATGTATATTAGATGTGTGTGCTATGTCATGAATGGTGATTAGGATGAAATTTAGGCTTGTCATGTTGATTGAAGGATGTTTAGAGTAATTTTAATAAATATTTAAAGGAGATTAATTGGATACATGAGTGTGGATAAGTGTGTTATTGCCATTAATTTAGTGGAGGGTGGTTTGGGGCTTGGACGCTTGAACAGGAACCCAAACTTGGTTGTGTTGATTTAATAATTTTTAGATGAATTCTAGTGAATATTGAATGAAAATAATGAGATAAATATATGTATGACATTATTGTGTCCATGTATGCCATGAGGTTGATTTTAAAGTAAGGGAGTAAAGAAGAGAATGGAGAAAAAATTAACAATTATGAATGGTTAAAAATCATGACCTATGGGTGAAGTAATTAGGGTACGAGCTTAGGTTGCTAAAACAGTCTTGTGTAGCTCATAATGTTGATGATCAAGGCTAATGTTGAGAAGGAAGGTAAGGAGGGCAAAGGCAAAATGCTTTGGGACTAACTCGACGATATTAAAAAGCTTATAATAATAATAATCAAGGCAATGTCGATGATAATGAAGATAATAGTAGTAGTAGCAGTAGTAGTAGTAGTAGTAGTAGTAGTAATAATAATAATAATAACAACAATAAGAACGATGTTAGTCCTCGCAAACGAGGCGAGGTAAGTGTTATTAATGGGGTTGAAATAATAATTCGAATAATGGTGATGATAACGTCATTTTTAAAAAAAACAAAGCGAGTTAAATTATTAAACTAGTATACCGCTTATAAAACAAGCGTTAACATTATTCAAAGAAGGGACATAAACAAAGAGAAATAGAATCAAGTTAAGTAATTAACGAGGAATACATTGATTATAAAAAAGAAGAGTGAAAGAATTTTAAATTACTTATTAAACCAGGAAATTTGACAAAGTTACCTAAGTTTACACTAACTGCAAATTACATATTTGAGGTAGAAGCACGGCCACGTTTGTCAATTCTAGCTACCAGCAAACAATTTTTTATAAAAAGGAGAGAGACTTTCAAAGATCAGGTACATACATTGCATGTGCTCTAAGAGAACTCATATGTTTCTCGAACTATACAAAATCAATATAATGTTCATACCATGAATCATTTGAGGCAATGTTTTATCACCTACGCAAGTGACCCCATCAATTATCAAACATCAGGGCTTATACCCTTCAAATTACCCGCGCGAATGTAATTTAGTCTTCCTGATCAGCCTTGGAGATGTGCATATATCTCAAGATCGCTTTAGAGGTCTATTGGGATCCACTTTTAAATAATAACCAACAAATTAACTTTAGTTACGCACACTCTCTCTCCTGTTTAGAAAACAAAATGTTTGAAATGCAGGCGCCTAACTAATTGAATGCAAACTTATTTTACAGCATAGGGATGTACGTGTTGAGCTTTGGCTCAAATATTTTTGTGTTTTCTGTTTTAGGTAAGGCATCAGTGAGCAATCCTCCTTCTGGCAAGCCAGAGGGTAGCAAGAAATAAAAGAGAGTTACAATTTCTTTTGCTAAGAATTCGTTAACCAAATGCTCACAATGATTTATAGGTTAGCACCCCTAAAGACCTGCTAGTTGTATATTCTTTTGGATGTTGTGTTCGTTAGTATTTGATAGTTATACACTGAGTTATCAAGTGCATCATAAGTTAAACAAGTTATCGAATGTATGTTTTTTCCAACATTTGGTGAATAAGGTGATGATGTGGGTAACACAGTATTACAGGTAGTTTCAAGTAGTTTTGTTCCATTACAAAACAACGATAATGCCTCTAATCAAAAGGTGTCTGTTGCAAATCAATAGTAAATAAGTGATTAAGTTAGAATAACCAGGCATTAGGTATTGGGGGTGTTATGGTTGTGATATCAGAGCTAGGTTAGCGAATCACTGGGAGCAGTAGGACGCTAGAGAGTTGGGATGTGAGGTTTTAGAGCAATGACATAGGTAAACCGTGTTTTCTAAGAAATATATGTGTGAGTTTGGCCTATCCTTCTTTTCTTCTACTTCTATGTTTACATGGATCATTCGGGAGTACCTATAGACCCATATACTATTCACATGGCACTAGGGACTTCAATAGCAACCCACATCTCCACCCTACATGCGGCTATGGTGGCTTACATATAGGATCATCTCTCTGAGTTCCATGATATGCTAGCTCGCACACGCAGACTTCTATGGACCTTGCCCTCACCCTCACCACCCCATGGCAGAAGGTTAGGTTGTGGTACCATGAATTTATAGCCACAAGAGATCAGGGGTGGATAAGGAGAGATTTCAGATCTTAAGGGCCTGGACCGTGGTTACCAGGGAGTTGTTGCTGAGAGAGGAGTTAAAGCTGAGAGGTATCTCCTATGAGTTTCTCCCATGTATCTTTCCTACTCTGGACATGCATCCCCTGATCATTCCACCCCTGCCTCCACCTGCCCAGGGATCACTGCCCCCTGCCTCCCACTCAGTAGCCACCTACTTCTCCACCGCAGGCTGGCTCAGGAGACGCTACTTATTCGGCCGAGGGTTCAGGTGCCTCTGACGAGGTTTACATGGTCATGGAAGTGTCGAGTTCCCCTAAGTTGATAGAGGCGAGTTCAGATGAGGGGGAGGTTGAGTCAGATGACAATGAGACAGAGCTAGAGGAAGAAGAGGATGAGCATGTTCTGCGAGAGCCAGTGGAGGAGCATCCAGAGGATGAGGGGATGATCTTGACCATAAGGATTCAGAGATGTCAGATGCTAGTAGTGACTTGGGAGAGAAGGACGATGATTCTTCCGACTCGATTATGATCAGGATCATTAGAGTTGACCCTGTTTTTTTTTTGGGCTATAGGCCTTTAATTTTTGCTAGCATGTTTCGTACAGTTGGTGTAGGACGATATTATTTTTCCGCTTTGCGTATATATATATATATATATATATATATATATATATATATATATATATATATATATATATATCTTTATATATATATATATATATATATATATATATATATATATATATAGGTGGGCTAACCTAACCAGCTACGATGATGGAATCTGCTTTTTGTTTTGGGTTTGAGGCAGATTTGACTAAACAGATGACTCAAGTTAGACAGTGCGGGAGATGCTAACATGATGCATTGTAACATTCTTTTGGTGATCTCTATGTATATGTCTATGCAAGGAAAGTAATGTTCGAGTAAATTGTGCTTTGATTTTGAATGGTTACTGCTTTATCATACTATCATGCAAATTTAGATAATAAACTTTGTTTATGTGATTCAGTATGTCAAAGTTTATAAACAATAGTCTAGATAGCAATGAAGGTGAATCCTAGGGTTTAGGCAATCAAGCGAACGAGAATCCCCAACAAAACCCTAGTGGAGGTCTAATGATAGCTCTGGAGGTGTTTAGTAATGTGGAAGACCTTGATTATTGGAAAATCTTGGTTGCCGAGTTAATGAAGAATATTTCCCTTATACCTCCTGTACCTCCAGAAAACCCTCCAAAGTCTGATAAATTAGCTGATAGGGTAGCCCAACGCAACCCTAAAATTTATGACGGAAACCTTGATCCTGTAGAACTTGAGGGCTAGATTAGGGAAATGGAGAAACTATTTGCAGTACTTGAAGTGCTTGAAGAGAAAAAAATGAACATAGGGATTTTTTATGTAGCTGGTGAAGTAGATATTTGGTGAAGCACTGTGAAAGATAAGTTATAAGAACCTGAGCTTACTTGGGCCAAATTCCTCGAGGAGCTTAGAGGTAAGTTTTACCCAATCATAGTTTAATAATAGAAAGATAAGGAATTCATACAGTTAAAGATGACTGGCAATATGGCAGTGATGCAATATGCTAGTAACTTCACTAAGTTATCAAGATTTGCTCCAGACTTTGTGGGATCTGAAATGCTAGACATAAGAAGGTTTTACGAAGGTATAATTTTATATATTCGGAATCAATTGGCAAGTTAATCAATTCAAGCTTATCAAGAGTTGTACAAAAGAGCTGCTGAGGTAGGACGAGTGAAGGGTGAATTAAGGGCTTTGAACCCAGGAAATCAGGAGAGGATATGGAACAATCGTAGTACATCAAGCAAGAGTGTGGCTCAGAAGAAACCCGTTGTCAGCCCTGTTGACAGTTATCCAGCGGCTTCAATGGAACCTTACGCCAAGTGTGCCCGACAAACTATACTACAGCCAAGTGCCGCTAACAAATGCATATGATGTGGAAGCCCCAATCATTTGATTGCTATTTGCCCTAGAAGACAGAAGGTCATAGAAAGTGGAGTTGCAAGACCTGTAGCACCGCCACATTAGGAAACCCTATCCTTCAAACCCCCAACAACAGGACAAGCTTACATAATGAGCAAAAACGAAGCTACAGTTTTTGGTATGGAATTCTCTTTTTAAATTCAAAACCATTTTGGGTTTTACTTGATTTGGGCGCTACTCATTTATTTATATTCATCCGAGCTACATTGCAGTTGAATTTAAAAAGAATAATAAAGAGTGGGCGTACTGTAAAATTAGTTTTCTAAATAGGCAAGTGATAGAATGTCATATTCTTTATAAACATGTTCCTATTGTGATTGCCGAGCATGAGTTCCCTGGGGACTTGATCCAGTATGATATGTCAGAATTCGATATAATACCATGAATGGATTGGTTGACTATACATGGGGCAAACATAAATTGTAGAGATCTTAAGATCACTCTAAATAACTAATAGGATCGAGAAGTATGTTTCTACGGTGAAAGGCTCGGGAAAGAATATTCTATAATTTCAATTATAAGGGCAAGTAAGTTGTTCAGGCAAGGATGTACAGGATATTTATCTTATGCAACCGAAGTTAAGGATGAAGAGATGAAAATAGAAAATATCCCTATTGTTTGTAAATTTCCTGATGTTTTTCTTGAGGAGTTGCTGGGTCTACCTCCTTGAAGGAGATTGATTTTGAGATTGAGTTAATTCCTTGTGCGCAACCTATTTCTAAAGCTTCATATAGGATGGCTTCAATCGAACTCAAGGAATTAAAATCCAGTTGGATGAATTATTATAAAAAGGGTTTATAGGGCCAAGTGTTCCACCCTGGGGAGCCCTAGTATTGTTTGTAAATAAAAAGCATGGAACCTTAAGGTTGTACATAAATTATCGGGAGTTAAATAAAATAACTATTAAGAACGAGCACCCTTTGCCTCATATGGATGATTTGTTTGATCAATTGCAAAGAGTTGAGGTGTTTTCGAAGATCAACCTGAGGCCTGGCTATCATCAGCTTAGAAGTAAACCAGAAGATACCCCCAAAATGACCTGCAGAACTAGATATAGCCATTATGAGTTTACTGTGATACCTTCTGGGCTTACCAATACCCCTATTGCATTTATGGATCTCGCGGATAGAGTTTTCAGACCTTATTTGGACAAATTTGTGGTGGTTTTCATAGATGACATTCTTATATACTCCAAGGACAAGCAGGAACATGCAGATCATTTAACAACTGTGTTACAAGCCTTGAGGGAACATCAGCTAAATGTTAAACTGAAAAAATGCGAGATTGGTTAACTGAAGTGACATTTTTGGGATATGTAGTTCCCAAGGAAGGAATCAAAGTTGACCCCTAGAAGATAAAAGCGGTCATTGAATGGCCCAAGCCCACCAATTGACAGAAGTAAGGAGTCTTCTGGGTTTAGCAGGATATTACAGGAAATTTATGAAAGATTTCTCAAAAACCGCATCTTCACTGACCAATCTGTTGAAGAAAACTACCCAATTTGAGTGATCAAACAAGTATAAAGAGGTATTTCAAAAACTAAAGAGACGCTTAACAACATCGCCTATCCTTACCTTGTCCATAGAAGGAAAAGAGTATACTATTTACAGTGATATTTCTAAGAATGAGTTAGATTGTGTACTAATACAAGACGACAAGGTAATAGCTTATACTTCTAAACAACTTAAGCCTTACGAAAAGAACTACCCAACCCATGTCCTAGAGTTAGCTACAATAGGTTTTGCCTTAAAAATCTGGCGACACTACCTACAGTGGGTGTCGTGCAAGATTCACACTGAACAGCCAGAGTCTGAAGTACATCTCAACTTAAAAGGAGATCAATTTAAGGCAACGACGATGGTTGGAATTGCTTAAGGATTATGATTTGCAAATTCAATACTATCCTGGAAAGGAAAATGTGGTAACAGATGCACTAAGTAGGAAGATCCAACATGGTTTAAACACAATGATAAATACCCAACCTGACATTTCAAGGGACCTTGAAAATATGGATATCGAACTTGTGTTACCAGGTACATAGATAGGCAGTTATCAGCATTAGAGGTACAACCTTCCATAATAGAAGAAATTAAGGCAAGTCAAAAGAAGGATGCTAAGCTAGAGAACTTAGACTGAATGTTACATCGGGAAAATCACTCGGTTTCACAATACATGAGGATAGAAGCGTGTGATTTCAAAATAAACTGTGTACCAAACAAGGAGGAGTTAAAGACAAAGATCTTAGAAGAAGCCCATAATACCTTATACTCAGTGTACCCAGGAGGAACAAAAATGTACAGAGATTTGAGATAATTTTTCTGGTGGGATAATATGAAGACAGAGTGTAATACCCCGACCCCTCTCGGTCGCAGGTATTACCAATTACGACTTCAAGGATCGTCGACTGGCCCCATAAATCACTACAAGTCATTTCGGCGTGGTTCGTCCTCGCTCACACGCTGCCTGGGAAACTTCCGAGGAGGTCACCCATCTCAAGATTGCTCCCCAGCAAGCACGCTTAACTGTGGAATTCGTAAGAGTGGGCTTCCCGAAAAGAAAGGTGCACCTTTGATGATATAAGTAGTCATTTCGATCCTTTTAAGCCACACTCGGGGTATTACAATCATCCCCACTTGAAGCGCACAACGTCCTCGTTGTGCCTCACTAACCGATCGACTTACGAGTCTTCTTGACTGGCGGTCCACAACCAGTATCTTTGCCCCGCTAGGTGACTGCCCATGGGCTCTCCATCCACTGGCGCAGCTCACGGTCGCGGGTCGGCTCTGATACCATCTGTAACGCCCCGACCCATCTCGGTCGCAGGACTTACCAATCACGGCTTCAAGGATCGTCGACTGGCCCCACAAATCACCACAAGTCTTTTCGGCGTGCTTCGTACTCGCTCACACGCTACCTGGGAAACTTCCCAGGAGGTCACCCATCCCAAGATTGCTCCCCAGTAAGCACGCTTAACTGTGGAATTCTTAAAAGTGGGCTTCCCGAAAAGAAAGGTGCACCTTTGGTGATATAAGTAGTCACTTCGATCCTTTTCAGCCACACTCGAGGTGTTACACAGAGATTGCAGAGTATGTAGATAAATATCTGACTTGTCAAGGGTGAAAATTGAACATTAGTTCCTTGTAGGTGAATTGAGGCCATTGGAGATTTCTAGTTGGAAGTGAGATTCAATTTCAACTAATTTTATTATGGGATTGTCCATTTTTGCTTCAAAGAACAATGTTATTTGGATCATTGTGGATCGACTCGTCAAATCTACCCATTTTGTGCCAATTCATGACACTTGGAATGTAGAGAAACTAGCACAATGGTGTGTCAAAGAAATAGGTCAACTACAAGGCATACCAAAGGACATAGTGTCTGATAAAGACCAAAGGTTTCAAGCTTGATTTTGGCAAGTTCTGCACAAAACTTTTGGAACCAAGTTAAATTTTAGTAGTTCGCATCACTCTAAAACTGATGGGCAAACTGAGAGAGTGAATCAAATCTCCAAGGATATGTTGAGATCCTGCGTACTTGACTTCTAAGGAAAGTGGGAAGATTATTTGCCAGTGGTGAAATTCTCCTATGATAATAGCTATCAATCCACCATTATAATGGCCCCTTTTGAAGCATTTTATGAGAGAAAGTGTAGAACACCATTGTGTTGAAGTGAGCTCGATGAAGCATTAACCATAGGGCCTGAGTTGATTCAAGAGACCACTGAAATGACGAGGAAGATTCAACAATAAATCAAAGTGGCTCAAAGTCGATAGAAAAGCTACATGGATAAAAGGAGGAGAACATTAGAGTTTTAAGTAGGAGATAAAATGTTTCTAAAGGTATCCCCGGTCAAAGCTGTACTGCAATTCAATATCAAAGGCAAACTGAGCCCTAGATATATCAGCCCTTATGAAATTATCGAGAAGTTAAACCCTATGGTTTACAGATTTGATTTACAAGCAGAATTTGAGCATGTGCATAATGTATTTCACATTTCACAACTCATAAAATATGTTTCAGACCCAAATCATGTCATCATAGCAGATCCACTAGAGGCAAACTACAGAGTTAAACAACTCCGGAACAAAAACTCCCTCTAGAAAAGATTTTGTGGGCAAACCATGATACATCTGGGCTACATGGGAGACCGAGGAGGCCATAAGCAGCAAGTACCCATACCTATTTAAGGTACAGTTGAGGTTTCTTTTAAATTGCAAGTTTTGAGGATAAAACTTATTTTAAGGGGGGAAGGTTATAATGGCCTGAACTTAAGATTCATGCTAGTGATCTTGAATTATCTTAACCACAAATCAATCAAGTCGGGTGACACATTTTAATTCGGTGCTTTCTATTTGTGTATTCATTTACGCAATTGCACGTTGAATTGGCAGAGTGCCCTCAAAATAAATTATTGGTTAAACTCTTGAATAATTCATTCAGATGATAACAAATACAGGGACGATAGCTAAATAAAAATTAGCCTGATTATTAAAGGACAAATCTCAAAAAAAGCTAACAACAATAATAATAACAACAATACATAAACATAGCAATAATGCAACAATAATGGTAAGTTAAGCAATGTACATATATAAAAGAGGGCAAGGAGTAACAATTGAAAATAATAATTCTTTTGTCAATTTTTGCCCCAACTTGATTTAGTTGTTAATTTAGCTAAGATTATGAACCTACACACACACACATACACACACGCACACACATATATACACATATGAGTGTACACACACACACACACACACATACACGCACACACTATATATATACACACACACACTATATATATACACACACACGTATGTTATATATATATATATATAGAGGTAGATACTAATGATATAGATAGATAGATAGAGAGAGCTATAGATATAGTATAGATAGATAGAGATATAGAGATATATATGTATGTATAGAGATATAATATAAGAGATATAATATAATATATATATATATAATAGATATATGATATATCTATATATAATAATAAGATATATAGAGATATATATAGACACGTAAATACAGACAGAGATATAATATGATATTAATATATATATATATATATATATATATATATTATAAGATATATAATATATAGATCTAAGAGATATATATACTGATAATATATATAGGTATTATTGTATGGGATGATATATATAGGTGTGTGTGTAGTATATATAGATTAGATTCATTCAGAGATATATATAGAGATTAGAGAGTAGATATAGATATATATGATATATAAGGGATATGACATATATATAGAGAATATAAGAGCGATATAATATATATTATATTATATATATACCTAGAGTAGATATACATATATATATATTATATAATAACCTATATGATATTATCATATATATATATGTATATATACATCTCCATATATATATACACACACACACCACACCACACACACAAATATGTGTGTGTGTGTGTGTATTCTATGAATATATATCATCTATCTATCTGTCTATCTATGTATCTATGTATCTATGTATCTGTCTTATATATATGTAGATAGCATATAGACATGAGAAGTATATAATATATAGATATAGATATATATATATATAAAGATAATAATATATATAGATAGACATCTGGTATATATATATATACACACATATATCTATATATTATACACACATATATCTATATATATATATATATATATAGATTAGACTATTATATATATATATATAATACACACTACACACACACACACACACACACACATAATATATATACGTATAGAATGTACAGATATATATATATATATATATATATACATATATATATATATGTATAGTATGTATATATATATATATATAGTATATATATATATATATTATATATATATATTATATCTAGATATATATAGATATATATATAGAATATACTATGTTTGGGGTGTGGTGGGTGTGTATAATATATACACATAGTATATATATATATATATATATATCTCTCTATATATTATATATATATAATTTATATATATATATATATATATATATACATACATACACACACACACACACATATATATAATCATATATATATATATATATATATATATATATATATATATATAATATATTATAGTTATAGTTATAGTTAGATAGATAGATATATTTACACACACACACACACGCACACACACATATACACACACACACACACACATACATACATACATACATACATACATACATGCAATGGGGAAAAAAATAAAATATACAGATATATCTATATAAATAAAAATGTAAATAAAATAAGAAAAGATGATAAGGGTCAAGTGGAAAAATCTTGATTTCATTTAGTTGAGATTTTACAAAAAAAAAGGGTGGAGAGAAAAAGAACACAAATATAATCAACAATAAATTAAAACAAAATCCAATGCGTCCCCAATCCCCTGAAGCTCCTGACCCACCTGTTCGCTGCCTCCTCTGCCTTCCCTGTTCGTTGGCCGCTCCACGCCATCGTCCAACCGCCGGTATGCCGCCAGTTCCCCATCACCCGCTGCCGATGTCCCAACCGCCTATTTCTTCACCTCTTTGGGTGTGTTCAAGTGGGTATAAAGGTATGAAACCTTAGCCTCCCATAAACTTGAGTTCCACTTGTTAATGATACAATTTTTGCATTAGATGATGTATTTAGCTTTAATGAATGTTAGTTTTGTAATTTTCTTGAGTTTGGATGTGAAATCAAATTGGGGAAGCTTGAGGTTGAGGATGCACAACCTGATGAGAGTTGGATGCTTGGGTGTAAAATTTAATTGTCTAGGATGATTTAATGGTGCTTGGATTAATTTTAATGAATGATTGAACGAAATTAATGGGTTACATATATTGGATGTTTGTGCTATGTCATGGGTTGTGATTAGGGTTTGTGAGTCGGGTGAATTTAGGCTTGTTATGTTGATTTAAGGATGTTCAGAGTAATTTTAATAAATATTTGAAGGAGATTAATGGGATACATGAGTGTGGATAAGTGTATGTTATTGCCTTCAATTTGGTGGAGGGTGGTTTGACGTTTGGATGCTTGAATGGGAACTCCAAACTTAGTTGTGTTGATTTAATGATTTTTAGATAAATTTTAGTGAATATTGGATGAAAACAATGAGATAAACATACGTATGTCATTATTGTGTCCATGTATGCCATGCGCTTGATTTTCAAGTGAGGGGGGTAAAGAAGGGAATGGAGGAAAAATTAACAATTATGAATGGTTAAAAATTATGAGCTATGGGTGAAGTAATTAGGGTACGAGCTTAGGATGCTAAAAGAGTGTTGCATAACTCATAATGTTGATGATCGAGACTAATGTTAAGAAGGAAGAAAATGAGGGGGAAAGGTAAAATGTTTTGGAAATAACTCGACGATATTAACAAGTTTATAATAATAATCAAGGTAATGTCAACGATGATGATAATGATGATGATGATGACGATGATGATGATGATAATAATAGCAGCAAGAACGATGCTAGTCCTAGTAAAGGAGATGAGATAAACATTATTAATGAGCTTAAAATAATAATTCGAATGATGGTGACGATAACGTCGTTTTGAATAAACACAAAGCGAGTTAAATTATTACGCTAGTATAACGCTTATAAAACAGGCATTAGCATTATTCAATGAATGAACATAAAGAAAGAGAAATAGAATCAAGTTAAGTAATTAACGAGGAATACATCGATTATGAAAAAGAAGAGCGAAAGAATTTTAAATTACTTATTAGACTAGGAAATTTGATAAAGTTATCTAAATTTACACTAATCGTAAATTACATATTTGAGGCAGAAGTACAGTCACTTCTGTCGCTTCAAACTGCCAGTAAAAAATTTTCACTAAAAAGGAGAGAGACTTTCATAGACCAAGTACGTATATTGTCTGTGATCTTCGAAAACTCACGTGTTTCTCAAATTATACAAAATCAATATAATGTTCCTATAATGAATCATTTGACGCAATGTTTTATCATCTAAGCAAGTAGCTCCATCAATTACCAATCATTCAAATTACCTGCGCAGGTGAAACTCAGGCTTCTCTATCGACCTAGAAGGTGCGCACCTATCTCAAGATCAATTTAGACGTCCATCGGGGTACACTTTCAGATAATAACCAGCAAATAAAGTTTACTTATGCATTCTCTCTCTGATATTTGCAAAACAAAATGTTTGAAATGCGGGCGCTTAACTAACTGAAGTCAAATTTATTTTACAGCATAGAGATGTATGTGCTGAGTTTCGGCTCACTATTCGTATATTTTTGTGTTTTTTATTTTAGGTAAAGGATCAATGAGCAGTCTTCCTCCTGGAAGCCAGAGGGTAGCAAGAAATAGAAGAGAGTTGCAATTCCTCTTGCTGAGGATTCGCTAGCCAAATGCTCACAGTAATTTATAGGCTAGTACCCCTAAAGACCTGCTAGTTGTATATTCTTTTGGGCGTTTCGTTTGTAGTATTTGATAGTTATACGCTGAATTATCAAGCGTATCATAAGTTAAACAAGTTATCGAATATATGTTTATTTCCAATGTTTGGTTAATTAGGTGATGTTGGTAACACAGTATGACAGGTAGTTTCAGGTAGCCGTGTGTCGTTATGAAACGACGGTAATGCCTCCAATCAAAAGACTTTCGGTGCAAATCAATAGCAAATAAGTGATTAGGTTAGAATAATTAGGTATTAGGGATTGGGGACGTTACAATTTAAAATTTTTGTGTTCTTAAATATCAAGTAAAATGGTAAACTGGTAAATGATAAATGGCTAAACGGGTTGATCTATTTAGCTCATTTAATTAAATCGGCCAAATGTATTTTTTTGTCGAGAATTTCGACGTGAACCTACCGCATTTAATTAAACGGATTGAATGTTCAACACGTTTAGCTAAACAAGTAAAAAAACTATACTCAAAAGACTCAGTTAGTTTCATGTTAATTTTGGTTATTAATTATATCAGGCCAGCTTTGCCTAATTTTAAAGGGAACAACAACCTTAGAATCCCCCCATTCAACATTTTAAAATTTCAAACCGTTAAAAAAATTTCCAGTAGTAATAAAATAATTTTATCACCAGTGCTAAAAAAAACTCACTAAAAAAACTCAAGCTACTTGGCAGATGAATTATAAGTCTCTCGTCATTTCCTCCAACTGCAGAGTATCTCAATCCGTGCGCAGCAAACGGCGAGCAATTAAGGGAACTATTAATTAAATGGGACAATTGTTTACGGAAGATGCATAATTTCAAGATTCCTGTAGGACTGCTGTGGATAATAAACTAAACAAATCAAATCACAGAGGTTGACACAGAAGAAGAAATATGGAAAAAAAAAATCTACAGAGGTTAAAAAATCAGATAATTCCAAAAAAAGGGGGAGCGTCGAGGAGAGAGAGGGTTCTCCCCCTCGTCCAGCAACTTTGCAGGTGCAAAAATTTACAGTAGAGAGAGAAAGAGAGGCTTAGGCTTTCGGCTTTCCACCTTGTTCTTTTTTGTTTTGTTTTTCTTTTTATTTTTGCCCCTTACAAAACCCTTTTTTTTTCCTTTTCTGTCTCCCCCTTTTCTTCCGCGACATAAAAAGGCTCCCCTCTTTCTCTCTCCGCCCCCCTTTTGCTCTTCTCTGTTGCTCTCTCTCCCCCTCCTAATTCTGTCCTTCATCACCGCCCAAGTGGGTGTTTGTATTTTTCATCCATCTGTTGCTCGTTGGTCTTGTTGTTGGGTGGTGTTGTTGCTGGCACAACTACAGCTAAGCTAAGCAAATCATGTCTGGGCTTTACAATTCTAACTTCTCTCCTGCACGAGCTGTTTCTCCCCAGATTAGAACTCCTGCCTCCGATGATAGGTTAGTGTAAAACCCTACTCTTTAAATTGTTGCTCAATTTTTCTGGGTATTTTCTCACTTCATCGATTTCTTTCTAACTCTCCTGTTTGTCTTGCTGTCTTGGTTCGATGGAATTTGTGAGTGAATGGGTTTGTTTATACTGGGTATTAGTTTAATTGACTGACTATTGACTGACTTGGTCTTCTATGTTTCAGCAGTCAGTACTTGACAGAATTATTGGCGGAGCATCAGAAATTGGGTCCTTTTGTTCAAGTCCTCCCAATATGCAGCCGTCTTTTGAATCAAGGTTTCTTCTTTCTGTCTTTTGTTTTCATTTCTGGGATCTGATTTCACTTGGGTTTTTCTCTTTTTTTTTTTGGTTCTTTCCCTTTTCCCCAAGTTTTAGGTTTTCTTTATTGTCTGAGCGTCTGACACCACCCACCGTCATTTTCCTTCCTCTTTTGAGTGCTCTTTTTCCATTTTTGGAGTCTCCTTTTGCTTTTTCCTCTTCATAATTGGAGTTCGTGGAATCTGAATCAACCCCCATTTCCAGGAGTTTGATGAACTGGCTTCTGTGCATTTTGGATGTAAACTAAGTGTGCATGATGTCAGTAAACCAAAATTGCACCTGGGATTTTTCTACTAAGGAAATTGTGAGCTGTGTCACACAGAAATCGAGTTACTTGTCAATGCCAAGCATCCACAATGCAGACTCTCATGTGCTAACTGCTGAGCGTGTGTGATAACTCTTGCATTTTCTCTTTTGCTATGTATCTCCTTGCTTAATTTGCTTGGTCAGAATCTGCATTTCAAGTACCATAATTTTCTGAAATTTGCACAAGTTGGGTATGAAACAGGGAAATGCATGAAATTGAGAAGGGGTGGTCCTGTGGTGTGTGGTGGGTGGCAATGGATAGTATTTGATGCTGTCGTATGATCATCTTGTTTGCCTCTCTCAACTGAACTGTTGAGAAGTGTTAAAGCTATTTGGTCTGTCGGGTATTTACTCTTTAGTGATTTTAGTTCTTGTTTCTTCGTTTTGTCAATCTGATTTCTAGTGAGAGCCAGAATAACAGTTTTGTTTTCCAAGCAATTGAGTTGTGGATTGTGTGGGGTTGAATTCTGATTACTTATTGGGATATGATCCTTTTCGGTTTTGCCTCTCTCTTTGATTGCTGGCAATGGTTTCCTGTTAATTTGCTTTTCTTTTGTGTTATAGCTATCGCCTTGGCATTAAACAGATGGCTTGATGTAGTTCTGACGGTGTTTTTTCTCTGTTTGGGTAATATAAATGCAGAAATATTGAGAGTTTCTGGCATGTTGCCCAACCAAGGGTTTGGTGACTTCGATAGACGTCAACATAGAAGTCCTAGTCCTATGGCATCTGCAAACATAATGTCAAATATTCACGGTGGTGGTTATGGTGGATGGAATGGCTTGCATCAGGAGGTATCTATTTTACTCATGCATTTGCGAATATGGGATACTAGTTGGTTAAAATGAATGATCATCTTTGGATGTCATCTTGCGTGTTTATTCCCTGGCTTCGAAATGTTTTTAGTTTGGCCGAAGAGTTGAAATAGAGTTAGTTAAGAACCTTTGGAGTATGTAGAGACTTGAGGTCCTTACTCTTAAAAGGAGGCTGATCAGTTTCAGATGTTCTATGGACTATTGTTTGAATGGGTATTCGGAGTGCAGTTCAAGGCAATTTTTGTTACTGTCTAGAATACGAGGTGTTGTTTGTGGGGAATTGCCTTAGCAAACATTGCTAGCGTTTTGATGGCTCTGGGCTCCTAGTTCTTGTGTCTCTTCACCCATGGAAAAGAGCATTTGCGATGATGTGTGAGCTTCAATTATACAACTAAACCATGCAAATGTACTAAAAATAATTTGTTCTTTAAATTTCTCTAGGAACTTTATTACCGTTGAGGGAAGGCCTCTTTTTGGGATCTTGGTATTGACTTCCTACCGGGCGAGTCTTATTCTACTATCACCTCAGAGATGTTGCTTATGCCTTGTTGGGGTTGTCGCTTATTGGGACATAAGTTCCGAATTCAGAATAGATAGAAGCATACCTGATAATAAAGCAATTGACCCTGAAGTGCTCAGTTTAAGCAACTAACTATTCCTAAAATTTAGGAATACTTGTTTACAAAAACTATCTCTGAGTACAACAGAGAGCTTGCGAATGGATACCTCTTGTAAATGGTTGAAATGGAGTCTGCATCTGACTGATTGCTGGTGCTGCTCCATATTTCTTGGTATGCCATTCACCATCTTGGTTCTCCATGCTGTTGTTGCACATGATGGGATGTAAACAGGTGGTCTCTGGTCACACCATTTCTTTGGGATGAATTATGATGGTGCACAATTTTCTGGCTGCTTCTGTCCTTTAACCCATGGCCTGCACTGGTCCCATTTACAAATTTGAGGTTTTTTCTAATTCATCTTGAGGCAGTTGGCAGTTCAACTCCAATGAATTTCTTTCAACTTTTGTCTTGGTTACTAGACTGTTTTTACTGGTATTCTTATAGTTGAGGCAATATGTGTGATTGTTTACTCTGTTAGTGTTAGTTTTCTTTCTTTGGTTAATAAAAAGGTTGTAGCAGACTCGTTTTTACTGTTTGCCTTATGTTGAATTGAATTGCATGGCTTGCCTGAATCCAGGAACAACAGAGAAGCCGAAATTTTCCTTTTGGCAAGATTGCCAAGTGATGTAATGTGTCGATGCTTTTGTTGCAGCCAAGAAAGCGGGCATCATTTTAGTATTTGTACAATATGTTTGATCAAATTCATCTTCTAATTGAATACGGCTGGAAGTGCCAGAGAATTGCACACTTTTTTGGATCTCTGTTTGTAGAGGGAATCACTAAATACCCTTTTTGAGTGGGAGGAACTTTGTATGCAAGAACTGAACTTGTTCTGAGCTCCTAATGATGGGTATTGCCTGTGGATTCGACTCAAGTGCAGTATTTAGGCCTCTTGCAAAAGGGAGGAAGGGATCTTTGTGACTGGAAGTTTAAATGGATGAGATACAATGTGACTTATAAATTAAGCAGTGAAGCTAAGCAGAAACAAAGAATTTGCACTTAGTGATCCTCGTGAATCGGAGGGCAATACATTCTGTTGGGATTGAGAATATTAATGAAGCTAGTAGGCAGGCAGGCTGGTGGGATATGAGAAAAGCTCACAGAGACACCCCCCACCCCCCCCCCCCCCCAAAAAAAAAAACCAAAAGAAAAAAGGGCAGTGTGATGCATGCAACCTTACCTTGACCAAAAAATAGGCTTGGTAGGCCTAGATTTATGCAGCCTTCTGCTGACAAATAGAGAGATTGTTTTAGTATATCCCAACAAAAACTTTTATAGGTATGTGATGCAGGATAAGGACAAAGAAGAATTAAGAAGATATGGGTATATCTTAATATTGGCATATATGAAGTATTTTATCTTCAGAGGTTATCTTTTAAGAATATTATCTTTTCGTTTATCCTTTTTAGCTAGCGAATAAGATCTCTCAGATTAGGTCTCTATTTGTGTCTTTAATGTTTTAGGTTTCTTCTCTATTTAAACTCTTTTATTATGTATTAGGAGGTACACTTGAATGAATTGAAATATTGAGTATTGAAAGTTCTGTTTGAATTTTCTCGGTGTGGGAATTGCTCTTAGAGCATTCTACGTCAATTTTCTCCAGGATGAACGAAAAAATAATATTCCTACAAGATAACCTATGAAGATAAAATACTTCATATATGCCAATATTAAGAGTGAAAAGGAGCGAGGAGATAGTAAGAAACTAGACGCTGCATTTCTAATACGAGTGAGTTTTGGTGCTGGTATTTGAATCAATGTTTACTTTTGCCAGGGATTAAACTCCTATGTAATGTTTGGTGGGATGTAATATAATGGGAATGTAATGCAATCAAATTTGCAATGCAATCATGATTATTTAGTTTGTGGCAATTATAATTACAAGATAGTTCGTTTATTTGAGTACTCTCATACAACCAAACAAGGTAATGAAAATACAATTACAAACTTGTTTTCATTACAATGTTGATTACATCTAACGAAACATTGCATTAGACTTCTATCTAGTAGCCTTTTTTATGCTAATTTTATTTCTTCTCATTTGTTAAATGCTTGAGTCCTAAAGATTTCCACTGACATCCTTTTTGTCTGTTGAGATGAGCGGATGACGTTTTGCTTTTGATAAGCAGAGATTGAGTGGTCCACTTGGAATGTCAATGGACTGGCAAGGAGCACCTGGGAGCCCCAGCTCATACACCGTCAAAAGGATATTGCGATTGGAGATACCAGTAGACACTTATCCCAATGTAAGTTTCTCTTTATGTTCCAAGTTTGATAGGACATTCTCTGTCTTCCTTTTTTTGGACACTTTGACAAGCTTTTGCACTATGGATCATAATGACCACTATTTGATGACTAATATTGCCTTTACGAATTGCAGTTCAATTTTGTTGGTAGACTTCTAGGGCCCAGAGGTAACTCATTGAAACGTGTTGAAGCTTCAACTGGTTGTCGTGTGTATATCAGGGGGAAAGGGTCGATAAAGGATCCGGACAAGGTAAAAGTTTAGTCCTTCTAGTTGTAGGCCATCATTTGATGGATGTGTGACTGTAAATTGATTGAATGTACCGCTTAATTTCCATCTTTCTCTTTTACTTCTTCATTGTTTTCCTTGATTTCTTTCCTTAATGCTAGGAAGAGAAGCTACGAGGAAGACCTGGTTACGAACACCTGAATGAGCCGCTCCACATTCTAATCGAAGCTGATATGCCTCCCAATATTGTTGACATAAAGCTGCAGCAGGCTAAAGAAATTTTGGAAGAATTGCTGAAACCTGTGGTATGTATCACTAATCTCTCATCCTACACGTTTCAAACATAAAAAAGAAACACATTCCAAACATTTGGGAGAAGGAAACATCTTTGAAGTATTTTACTAATTGGAATCCTTCCGTGTGAACTAAATGTCTTTGTGTTCAGGATGAATCACAAGACTTCTACAAGAGGCAGCAATTGAGGGAGCTTGCAATGCTGAACTCAAATTTGAGAGAAGAAAGCCCCGGACCAAGTGGCGGAAGTGTCTCCCCTTTCAATACCAGTGGCATGAAGCGTGCAAAACCAGGGCGTTAAGAACTCGTGTATCGATAATGACAAATATATGATGCCGTCTCTGCTATGTGTCGCTTTATAAAGGTTGACGTTCTAAATTCATCTCTCGAGTAAGCACAGCTTGCATATAGGGACAACAGTCGGCAGTTACTTGGTGAGCTACTACTTTGATGGGTCATTTTCCCTTGGTTTACCACCCTCCCCTTTCTCTTTTTTCTTTGGCGTTTTTCGGACAAACAGCTGGAGAAGGGGTAAGACAGAAAAACCTAAAAACTGTTAACCAAAAAAAAAAAAAAAAAACAAAAGAGAGGAGTGATTATAGTGGTTTTGGATTTAGTTTACCCTTTTTTTGCTTTTAACAAAAAATTTAATTTTTCATCCTGTCAGGTTAGTGTAAGTTGTAAGGTTATTATTTATATTCATCATTGGATTTATTCATGTGTTAATGAACCTGGAAAAAGAGTGTGAGTATATATAAGATATGTATGTATAAATATGATTATTGTTACTATTTAAGGGGTATGATTATGAATGATGTATTGTAATCTGTGGTGGGGCTACTGTTGGGTTGTGATTGTGCATTATTATGTTGTTTTGTTGTTTTGGTTTCAGTAGAACATGAATATGCAAATGGGTTGATTGATGGTATATGCCATGCAGCCATGGCCTTTTGGTTGGCCTGGGGCTGTGTGGTGTAAAGTGTGAAGTGTAGGAATAACTGCGAATATTAAAGTATGTCCAAAGTAGTAAAGGACGCTTTGTTTAATGGTGAGTCTGTCAGTGTGTCGGTCATACATACTACAAAATCAGTAGTCATAGGATCCCCAGAATCCTATGCAGAACAATTCCAAATTTGGAAGGCTGTGGACCCCTCTCCCGGCCTTTTCTTCGACTTTGGGTTTTGACATTTTTTTAAGACGAGTATTTGTCATTGACGTTTTATTATATGTATGTGCCTAGTATCTGGCAAGTGGCACGGTTACCCCATTGTTAAGGGAACCCATTCACCTTGTGTTTAGTGGACCATTTGATCTAGGTTGGATGTTCTGAGTGCTGAATCGGACTGCGTTCAACTGGTCAAATCCGATTTATCCGTCTCTCTCCGCCTCTCTCTCTCTCTCGAACCCAAGCAAAGTTACCACTATTTGTTACAGTCACTTTAAATTAAATTATTAGTTATTTCAATTATTATTAGAAATTATCATAAAAATATCTGTCTCATTATATACTGTGTGTAAGATGATTTTACATAGAATTTGGCGTTTGACTCATAAGCTCTTTTCAGGTTGGGACTTACAACTCTTCTAGCTGGCGCCAGCTTAATGTTGGTGGTAATAATTAATTATAACAATTTCTTTAGCATTGCTAACCAGCCAGTTATATTTGTATGTTATTTTGTTGCTCAATTATTATTATTTTGGATGGGTTTATGTGTATATGAATCTAAATCTTGCTGATCTCCTCTCATCGTTGGTGAATCAATCATTTCATCAGTAATTCCATGGTACATATTTATGTACCTAGATAGGTACACACCTATATAAGAGGCATCATATAAGTAGGTTAGGCATTTATTTTATTTCTCTCAACCCAATAAGCATTTTCGTAATTCTTTCAACCCAACTGACTGGAAAAATTACAAAGATCAGAAGGTGCACTATCAAAAAGAAAAGATACACTAAAGATAAGAAAAGATACATTGTAAAAAATAAAGGGTATATTGCAAAAAGAAAAAGGTACACTATAGAACAGAAAAAAAAGATATATTGTAACATATTGAGAGCGTAATTACTACACGATTTCAGGGTGTGTATTATGCTAGATACATATGTTTGTATCTAAAAATTTTTCTCGTTTTATTGGGTTAGGTGACCTCCGTCTATTTTGTACAACTGGGATGAATCATATTGTCTTGCCAACGTTTATGCGTTCTTATAGACGCTTAGATACTCCTGTAGCTATAAAATCTATTAGTTTTAGTTTTCCACACCCCCCACCCAGGGGGAAAAAAGGGGAAAACAAAAACCTTGAGTTGGAAGATAAGTTATGAAGACCAATTATACGGTCCCAGCAGTGATTGTAGTTTAATCAATGAGATCTTGACTTAATGATATGAAATTGAAGATAATATAGTAGCTTTTAGGATTTAAATTGAAGATAATATACTAGTCTTTATGCCATTCAAACCAAAAAAACTACATTGTAATTAATTTTGTTTCTGATGGAACTACAAGGTTGAATTTTTCTCAACATATTTATGAGATTTCCACTGCTAAAACTTAGTAGATTTTCTTTTGGTTTTGTAAAGCATAAGAAACTCACATCACTAATATGACTTAAAAGAGAGGGAACCTTTCCCCCTAGGGCCAAGGGTGGCAATGAAACCAAACTCATATGAAATCTGTAAAATTTGCACCTATTTGTATGTTTCTATTTATAACAATTTGAGATAAGTTGGTATAAACAAAATGGACATGTATGCCAAAAAGATATGGGTATAAATTTATTTTCTAGTAGTGTCAACTTAAAACCCATTTTGTTATACCACATTTTCAATATTATTTATTTTTAAATTTCATATTATTAATATATGTCAATTATACAACACACTGAATGACAAGTTAGAAGAATAAAAGGGGGGGGGGGGGGGAAGATCATCCAACCTCAAGTAAAGAGGTAATCCATATTTATCAACCTCACAAACTACCCATTGGCCCGTACCAACCCGGCAACCTCTCTTTCTTTCAAATCCTACCCACTTCTATTCTATCCAAGCTGCCCCCCCCCCCCCCAAAAAAAACAATGCTCTAAATCCGACCCGCTTCAACCTAAGGGCATCCTCAGCCAGAGTTCCATTTTTTAGAACTCAGGCCTATTATGTCAGTATGAGTTTCACTTGCATTTCATTCAATATTCCAGCTACTGGAACTCATTTCAGGACAATTAATTGTCATGAAGCCCACAATTTGAACTTAATTTATTACCTTTTATTTTTTATGTTGTGTTTGTATTTTAACTTTTGTAACATGTGTGAATGTTTATTTTTCAAGAGTAAGGAATATTTATTTTGTTGACATAAAAATGTATAAATTGATTGTAATTTTTCCTATTATTATTTTTTTGTGTTTGTTTTCCGACAAGTGGAAAAAAAAGGATTGAAAGTACTTAAAACCTAATACAAAGGAATGACCGCAATTGAAAACAAATTACAATATGAAGATTGGACATGTTCAAAAAAACACATCACAAACGTTCGACTATTTTTATTTTTAAAAAAATTACATCACCAAATATCGACAAATAGCAGAAAACAACTATGTTTGCGATGTTCTTCACACCGTGTGTCGCCTCCATATTTCTTCGACCAATTCGAATTGAAAACATGCATGTAAGTCTGAGTTATGAACCTATTGTACTCTACAAAGGTAGGCCGTATAGCACGGATTATGATTCCATTTGACATTAGGTTGCTCGGTGTTGTCCTCCACATCATCATATTCAAAACTGAGGTCGTGCGAATCACGCTCATCCTCGACGATCATGTTTTGGAGTATAATGCATGCCTTCATTATCAAACCCAATTCAGCCTTGTCCATGTTTCGTACAGGACCACGGATGATGGCAAAGCGAGCTTGTAGAACCCTGAATGCTCTCTCCACATCCTTCCTAATAGATTCTTGACGTTCAGCGGAAAATTTTACCTTGGCTCCTTGAGGAAGGGGGATGGTTTTCACGAAGGTGGCCCACCTCGGATAAATACTGTCAAACAGAAAGTACCCAATGTTGTACTTGTGACTGTTGACAACATATTCACAATTTGGAGCCGCACCCTCGTACACCTCTTGAAGAACATTGGATCGGTGGAGGACGTTTAGATCATTGAGGGTGCCCGGGCACTCAAAGAATGCGTGCCATATCCAAAGGTCGTAGGAAGCAACAGCTTCAAGAATCAAAGTCGGAACTTTGTATACTTCTTTCGCAAATACTCCTTTCCAATCCGTGGAGCAATTCTTCCATTCCCAGTGCATATAGTCAATGCTCCCTAACATACCCGGAAAGTCTCGGGCTTCTGTCACTTGTAATAAACGATCAACATCAGCTTATGTTAGTTTTCTTATGTACTCTTCCCCAAACACTTGAATGACCCTAACGGCAAAATTTTCCATGCACTCCATAGCTGTGCTTTCACCAATCTTTAAGTATTCATCGACACAATCAGCCGATATACCATAAGCCAACATGCACATGGCTGCAGTGCATTTGGTGAGTGGTGAGAGGCCACGCCTACCGAGACCATCGCGCCTCAATTGAAATTACTTAAAATGACTCTCTAAGGCACTGACTATGCGAAGGAACAAGTGCTTTTGCATTCGAAATCTACACCGGAAATGGGTCTCATTGAAGATGGAGTCATCAGCGAAGTAGTCTCTGTAGAGGCGATCGTGTGCTTCTTGTCGATTTCTCTTTACAAATCTTTTCTTTTTCTTGGGTCTTCGTGATGATGATGAAGCCCTACTTTGTTGTCTAATGTGTCTTATCTTTAAGGCCAACTCTAACAACTTCGGGCCATTTTCATTGTTGACGATATTTTCCAATATCGGTGAATCATCGCTAGATTCTTCTAGGATGAAAGTCAAACCATCTGTTGAGACTGACGTTGTGGAGAAGGATAATGAACCACTCATTGTTGAATACCTGTGCATATAAACTTAACGTTATGAATATGAGTCAAATAAAGATTATACATTAAGAAATTAACCTTATGACATTTGTAAAAAATAAATTAAAAACGACTAATTACAAATTTATACGTAATGCATCAACTTAGAAACAACTTAGCAAGAAAGATGTCATTAAACAAATGAAAAGGTTTGAAGTACAACTAATGTTTCATAAAAACGCAATAACAACAAAAACTACATCTGAATAATCAATCTAAAGAAAGGTTAATATCAGAGGAGGACGAGTTTTGACAGTAGCGACTCCTAATTTCCTCTTGAATTGGGCCATATCCAGCTTGATCTTCAGGACACATCTCTGAAATGTTCATTTTCAAAATTTTGTCATCGCACTTCATCTCCTTAAGACGCTGCTTCCTTTCTTCCAAGGATTGATGTCGATCTCTTAACTCAACAGTTTTAGTAGCTGCATCTGCCTTCTTCTCTTGGGATAGGACATATCGCTCAAGCATGGTGTTATTCTTCACATTTGTTGCCCGTATCGTCGACATCTCGATCTGTTGTCATGATATCCAACACCGGGTCTGCAACTAGCTCCTTCGCCTTTCTCTTGGCAGCTTTTGTTTCGATGGGGGTGGATAAGCCCACCAACTATTGGTGTACCCTCACTGACAGGCGTTGCAGGGGTGGTAGGGGTGCCGGGGGTATCACTCTCGGAGTAAGCCCCAACCTCAGTTACTCTGAGTGGTTCGGAAGACGCTTCTGCTAATTGACTGCAGAAGGTCTCCCATTTTGGTTGGTCCTTTAGTAAGACCCATCAATGCATGAGGTCAAAAAACTTTCCCACCATACTAACATAAAGATCTTGGGCATTTTGCATAATGTCGTCATAAAGCATACGTTTAACACTAAAGAATTTCTATTACGTATTAGATTCTTTATATTAAACATGTGATTTAAAACGTTATCATATTAATTAAAATGTACAAATGTTAATCACAACATACTAAATTAAAAAAATAAATCAACAAATTAAATTTTCAAATTTACACTTTTTCTCATTCCAATTTCTACCAACTTATTTCATGAAAACTTCATTATTCCCTCAGACATATTCAACTTCACACATTTAAATTTCCATAAAGTAATGAAAATTCATGATTTTTAAACATACATTTAACACTAAAGAATTGCTATTACATATTAGATTCTTTATATTAAACATGTGATTTAAAATGTTATCATATTAATTAAAACATACAAATGTTAATCACAACATACTAAATTAAAAAATAAATCAAACAAATTAAATTTTCAAATTTACACTTTTTCTCATTCCAATTTCTGCTAACTTATTTCATGAAAACTTCATTATTCCCTTACACATATTCAACTTCATACATTTAAATTTCCATAAAGTAATGAAAATGCTTGCTTTTCAAATGTACATTTAACACTAAAGAATTTCTGTTACATATTAAACATAACATCTAACAACATAAACCTAATCTAACAATTAAAATTTGAAATTTTCACATTAGCTTCTTCAAATTAAACAGGTGATTTAAAATGTTCTCATATTATACATAACATCTATGAACATGAAATATGTACAACAAAAAATTCTTACAAATTTCTTCACTTCACTTCACTTCACTTTATCTTGATTCTTCTCAAGCTTACAAATCCACCTCCCAAATATCTAACAACAACACCATATAAATAAAAGTAATTAGTTAAAAATTACAACTACATATAATTAATTTAATTAAATCAATAAACATCACTAAAAAATAAAATTATTTACCACTTACCACAATTTTTTCCTCTTCACTTCAAAGATTTTTCTTCAAATAGCAACAAATAATATTTCAGATTTAGATAAAAATGAGAGAGAAAATGTAAATTTCATTTTCCACACAATTATCTCATATTTATACACAATTTAACTAACAAAAAAAAATAATAAAAAAAGCCCCAAAATCCATTTTACCGTTGAAGGCAACGGGTGTCAATGGCTAGCCCATTAATTCAGCCCAAGTATCGAGCACAGTCCAATTCCCAAGCCTTTTTCTTTTTTTTGCAAAAAACGGACCAAAACGCGTCGTTTGCTTCAGGGACAGGCATCAAAGCGTCGCGTTTTGCGGCCGCTACACGACAAAAAAATGAACGCGGGACGGAACTGTGTTGGGTTCCGTCCCCCGTTGACTATCACGCGTGTAATGGACGGGGGCCAACACGTGTGACACGCGAGTGCAACCCTTACCCGCGTGACATTGTGCTGGGGATGGCCTAAGTGCAGGCGTATAGCCCCTCCCTCGAAAGCTTTCCAAGGCAGCTAACTCCCTTGTCACCTTGGCCCAAGGGCTGACAATCAAGCCCAAACTCAGATGATATTCATAAAATTTGCCGCTTTTAAGACCCATTGTGTGTTATTAAATAAGTTTCATACCAATGAATATGAGGTGTATAAAAAAATATGGGCATGACTGCAAAGGAAGGTATAATTTTATTTTTTATTTTGCATACATTTAAAATCCATTGTATTATGCCAAATTTTTTATATTATTTAATTTTTTGAATTTCACAATAGTAACACATGAGAATTCTTATATAGCTTGTAACATTATTACTTCCACAATATTTTTATAAGGCAGTTTTATAAACATGATTATCGAATAGCATTTTTTGTTCGAATATTCAAAACTTTTAACATTAAAACTTTTCAATACTCGAATATGGGTTGAATATGTGTGTTATCTTTACTCTTTCTATATATTTATATAAAGCCTAAAAACTCGTAAAATTCAAATAGCCATGCAAATGGGTATTCTGTTGTAGATTCGGTGGGCATGAGTATGAGAATGAGTATTATTTTTGGAAAAAAAGGTATAAAAGGGTATTTCTATAATTTTTCCATAATTTTTTAGAAGAATTTTTTTTTTTCAAAGCTGTATCTGACAAAATTTAAGACTTTCATTTTTAAAAAGGGAAAAAAAGAAGAAATTTGAGCATGACGCGGGGGCAAAGAGCTGTCACTCTCACTTATTGGCTTATTGCCCAATGTTTGGGAATATGGTGCTGGTCAACGTTCAACAACTATGTTTTATATAGATAAAATTCAATTGTAAGTTAACGGCTGAGATTAATAAACCTTTCATATCAATGGTGGTATTAAAATTTTGTTCCAATAATTGCTCCCTGTAAAAGACAAGCCAACTTTTCTTTCATAATATAATAGACAAATTAGTTTAACGAAAGGGGAAGAGTTTACATTGTTCGCCTTCCCCCACCCCCTTTTGTAATTTTTTTTTTTTGGTTATAAATAATGTTGTCACTCCTTGCCAAACTTATTGAGTCTAATATTAAAATGTCCCAAATGATATTACTATTGGTTATTTACTCTATTAAACTGAATATGCTTTAAAACAACTCTCTCTATATTTTGTGATTATGTCACGAGGATGTCTTAGTAACTTTTTTTTGGGGTGGCGGTGGGGGGTAATTTCCTTTGGTGCTCAAACATCACCATCAGGATCACTTGAACATACCCAAGGTTTGTATACATATTAATGCACATTAATCTATGAACAGTATTGCCAAATGATGTCTAATAATTGCAACATTGATTTTCTTTTTTGGATAAGATGAGATAAAATTGTTAGAAGGTTTTATTATTATTTAAAAAAAATCAAATTATGATCATTTTCTACTGTCCTTCGCATAGGGCAATTTCCATATCGAAAGGCCCAGCTTAGGCTCCTCAAATTGACAACAGAAATATAAAGCTCTTAAGACATACAGACCTTGATGGGAGAAAGAATTCCTAATTTCAACACCAATTGACCTCTTATTCTATAGAAGGCTAGAAGCCTCGTTAACTGCTAGTTTATGAACTTTTATATATATATTTGTACTGATTTTAATTATGTTACGGCAGAGGAAAAATAAAATTAATTAACTACAACAGAAGACATTGGAGCAATTCTTAAAGTAACCCTACTCGAATAGCAAAAATTTTATTCTCAAAAATACTAGAAAGTCCAAAAACTGGCAAGGAGATCCTAAGTCTTCAGGAGTTATTTAAAGAGTCATACTAAAGGCTTCCCATTAATAAAAAGCTAACAATAGCTTATTAACTTCCGTCAGCCACAAAGAGGGTTGTGCATTCTAAAGATTGGAAAATGAGAAAGCTAATGCCCGGTAGTTACCCACTCTTGTTTCTTCACTTCATGCATACTATGTTAATTATCAACCGCCAATTGGCCATCAATAACAATATTGATGTATTTTTTATGAGCACGTATTATATCGTTAGTTTTTTTTTTTCCTTCCTTGATAATTAGATGGCAATAAATTAATGCAAAAAATACAGTTGTTAATTTTCATTGTCAAGCACTATCACCATTATTACTTTTCAAGTCGCCTTTTTTGATAACCTAACTAGCTTAGAGGTAGCTTCGATCCCTCTGCCAACAACAATAATTTGTGCAGCGAAAATTGAGGGTGAACCAGGACTAGTGGTCCTCGATTTCTTTTTGATCATAATACGCTTCAATAAATTGGAGATTCTCACTTGAATGAGCTTTACTTACACTTTCGATCATATGCCCGAAGAGAAGGGAGAAGAGTACGCAAGAACGGAGTTTGGGTCTCAGTTGTTTCTTCTCATTCACAGCTAAACATGTACAAGGGAATATATTGCAAAAATAACGATGAGGAACCAAGCTAACTCTAATCCTAAGTAACCCTAGTTTGACAGCTAAACCACTGTCATATCTATCCAATATAATATTCTCATTTAAGGAAGTAAATATTTACAATATCATTGCAATATCATCTATACTATCACTCATGCTCAAGTTGGAGCATATGGACTAGTGATACCTAACTTAGATCATAGAAAATGAATTGTTGCTTGCATAGGGCTTTAGGAAAGATGTCTGCCGCTTGATTCTTCGAAGATATATATCAAGCTATTAATTCTCCATATAGAAGTCGTTCACGAACAAAGTGACAGTTGATTTCAATGTGCTTGGTTCTTTCATTAAACATGAGATTCTTAGCAATATGTAACACTGCTTCATTATAACAAAATAATTGCTCGATATTCTGCTCTAGCTAAGGAGTGGGATGCTGTAGTCTACTTTCCAGTCGTCCAAGATATTGGAGATCTTCCTACAGTGACAAAATAACCAGTGAGTCACTTTCTGGTGATAGAACATGCTCCCCAATCTGAATCACAAGAGGCAACAATCCGTAAACTAGAATCGCTCTGCAAAAGAATTCCTTGCTTAGGATTGCCCTTGGGATAACGCAGAACATGTTTGGTGGCCTCCATACGAATCTCTCTGGGTGCTTGCATAAACTGGAATAAGATATGAACTGAATAACTCAACTCTAACCGACTAAAAGTGAGGTAGATGAGTCATCTCACTAACACCGGTACTGTGTGGGATCCTGAAGAAACTTCCCAGTTGCTAGCCCCAATTTGTGATTAGTCTCCATAGGAAACTCCATGGGCTTGGCTCCAAGAAGTCCACTTTCTTTAACAATTGCAAATGCATACTTCCATTGACATAGGAACAATCCCTTCTCACTTCTAGCCACTTCAATACCTAAGAAGTACTTGAGTGGTCCCAAATCCTTGATACGGAAGCAACTATTAAGATAGGATTTATACTCGGCACATAATGCATCATCATTCCCCGTTAGTACCAAATCATCAACATAAGCCAATAAAGCCATAAAATTTATCGCCCTTCTTATATGTGAAAAGTGAATAATCAGCATAAGATTTGATAAATCCATATTCAAGAAGTTTAGAAGATAGTTTTGCAAACCACTACTAGGGTGATTGTTTCAATCCATATAATGATTTTTGAAGATGACATACTTTGTTAGAAGCTGTGGTTTTGGAAACATGAGGTAATGCCATATAGACTTTCCTCTTCTAAGTCCCCATGTAAAAAGACATTATTAATATCTATTTGATACATTTCCCATTCTTTTCTAGCTGCAACTGAGAGAAAACAACGCTCACTCACCATCTTTGCAACGGGAGCAAATGCCTCATTATAATCAAACCCTTCTACTTGCTTGTCACCGCGTATCATGAAGTGAGCTTTATATTTTTCAATGCTATCATCAGAGTTGTACTTTACCCTATACACCCACTTACAGTTAATGGGCTTTCATCCTATGGGCAAGTCAACAATAGACGAAGTGTGATTCAGCTCCAAAGCTTTGATTTCTTGTGTCATTACTTATCGTCAATTTTGATCTTTAACATCCTCATGGAAAAACTTGGGTTCCACAATTATGGTGATAGTAGCCAAATAATATCTATGCACATCAGAAAAATTATTGTATGTAATATAGTTAGCTATGAGATACGGTTTACCTGAAGATACCTTTCGGATTGGCCTTGTACTGGAAGAGGGGTTTGTAAAGTGAATTGTGCAGCAAACATAGTCTTTTAAGTGCTTTTGGGTTTTTCGAGCTCGCTTTCCTCCTTCAATTAGGCTTGATTCTACAATTGGACTTGGTGTGACCGTGGGGCTGTCCCCCTCACTGCAGGCTCTGTCTCTTGGTCGCTAGGTCATCTAATAATGGCTATTGGATCGTCCGTTTCTGGGCCACTCTTGGTGGCCTCTCGCCCAACGCTGTCATTAGTGGGCCCAAACCCATTGCCTTCATTTGCCTTACCGAGTTCTATAGGGTCGCCCACTGGCGCACCCGGTATTTTGCAATAGTTTTGGATCGACCCATGCTCCAAACCAGGCTCACCATTGCTAGGCTAAGACTAACGTACTTCTGGGCCTCGTCTAACGCCAAAATCATCCTCATCTCCATCAAGTTTCCATCCCATGTGTTGCTCTAACATGCCAATCTCATTGTTTTCTGTTTACTCATTAGTTGCAAAGGCATAAATGTCTTCATGAAATATCACATTTTTGCTCTCATATATCTCTCCCATTTCAATATCGTAGAGCTTCCAACCTTTTTTATCATAAGGAAACCCAACAAAGATGCACCTTTTACTTCATATCCCAAATTTATCTTTTCTTCGTTGGTTATTATACGCATAACACAAATGCCCAAAAACCATTAATATGCTTACATGAGGGTTTTGTTTTAAACAACTCTTCATAAGGAGTTTTGCCATCAAGCACTTTTGTAGGTGTCCGATTAATCAGATGAGTTGCAGCTAACACACATTCTCGGGAGAATTCAATTGGTAGATGTGCTTCAAAACGAAGGGTTCTTGCTACATTCAAGACAATGGCGATATTTTCTCTCTACCCAGTTCATTGTGGAGTATCAACGCAACTAGTTTCATGAATTATCTCTTGCTCCTCATTGAACTGCTTCAATAGAGTTAATGTGAATTCATTACCATTGTCACTTCCGATGTTTCTTACTTATGTGTTAAATTGAATTTGAACCATTGTACAAAAATCTTTAACAACTTGAGATACCTCATTTTTGACCGTCATGAGATACACCCAAACACAATGACTTGCATCATCCAAAATAGCTAAGAAATAACTAGCACCACAAAAGGACTTAACACAATAAGCATCCCATATATCACAGTGAATGAGATCAAAAGGCTTCAAAGCTTTATTTTCGCTGACACTAAAAGGTAATCGAGTTTGTTTTGCTCTTAAACACGGATCACACAAGTCCTTTAGGCTACTACTACTAAGAATTTTTGAAATAGTGCTTGAAAAATTGGGTAATGCCTGGTTTGATGGATGTCCCATTATTCTATGCCATAGATCATAAGTTACAACCTTGTTCATGTGAACTCTTTCCATTGCACCTTTCTTGTAAAAATAAAACTCCCTTCTATACGCACCTGATCCAATTAGCATCTTTGTAGTAGGGTCTTGTATCACACATAACTTACGAGTAAATATTACAGCACAACAAATATCCTCAACTAATTGCACAATTGATATCAAGTTGCAATTTAGGCTAGGCACAAACAAAACATCATTCAACACCAGTTTCTCATTAAGCCTTATTGAGCCTCCTTTATCAGCAAAGGTAACAACTCCATTAGGTATTCCTACGGCCCGATGAGATTAGCAGTTTCTGTACCTGCTCATTTGTAATTTCGGACAAAGTTGCTCAACACTCTTTAGTTCTTCCCCCGTTGCTGTTGGGCTCTTGAACGTGAGCCATATTTGCTTGTGCCTTGTTAGAGTAACCTCTATGACCTCTTCTTTCATTGTTTCTGCCTCCGCTACGAGCTCCTTAGCCTCTACCCCTATTGTTGCATCCTCCCCTCGTGGTCTAAAGAGCCGGGTATCCACCAACTCATAGCAATTAGTCCCTTCGTGCCCAAACTTGCCAAAATATTTGCAACTCACTCGATCCCCACTAACTTATCCTCCTTATTTAAAGTGAGACATAGAAAAGCAGTTGCATTTTCATGCTCATGATCTCGTTCACTGATGACTTTCTCATGGTTCTTTTCTCATTGAACCATACTAAAAATCTTGTCAAGTGACGGAAGGGGATCCAAGGCAAGAATTTGGTGTCGAACATCCCATCAGAAACTGATGAACTCTATCATCCTAAACCGTCTTAGCGTATTTACCTACAGCTTTACACTTGCAAGTTGGATGTTTGACATAGTTCTCTAGTTCATTCCAAAGCCCCATTATTTTTGAGAAAAATTCAACTACTTCTATATTGCCTTGTTTGCAAGATCTCAACATTCCATTGATCAATCTTGGGCACATTCAGCACAACATACCTTTTCTAAATGTTCTCACATATGACTTAAGCCGAATCAGCGTAGGTAATACTCGCATGGAGCTTCAGCTCTACAATGTTTAGAATCCATGAAGTAACTATGGAGTTCACAATGATCCATGTGTTAGCCTCGGACGAGTAGACACCCTTCTTCATCTCCAGTTTGGTGACTATACCATCGATAAGTGCCACCTTGTTCTTTGCCATTAGCATAGTTAACACCGCTTTCTCCCGCAACTAATAATTCTTGCCATCAAATTTGAGCAAGGTGATGATTGCCCTAGGTGCATCTAAGGGATGAAGGTAATAAGGTGATTGATTATCAATCACAAATTCTAAGGTTTTGGTTTCACTCATCTTGATGTGCTCTTTGGCTGCTTGGGTTCAATAGTTTTGAGGGATCACTCTGATACCATGAAAAGAAAGGAGGAGAGTAGGTAAGAATCAAGTTTGGGTCTCTATCCTTTCTTATCATTCACGGCTAGATATGTACAAGGAAATATATTACAAAAATAATGATGAAGAACCAAGCTAAATCCTAATCCTAACCCTAGCTTGACGGCTAAGCAACTACCATATCTATCCAACACAGTGTTATCATTTAAGGAAGTAAATATTTATAATATCATCTACAATAGAATCCATTCCATCAATGCATAATAAACATTACACCTACTGAGCCTGCACAAGTTTCCTTTGATACAAGGATGCTGTAAGATGTCATTAGATTAGGTACATTGTCATTCTTCAACAATAAATCAAAGATAGTTGATTACCTTTATAGTACTAGTAGTCCATAAAAAAAGCTAAAACATATCGTAATTGCCTTCTAATATAGAAGTATGTCTTGAATTCTATTGGTATTGGTCATAACTATGGATGAAAAACAAAGAAACTGTAAATTAGTAAACAAAATCAGTTTGGCATTAATTCACAACTTTAGATCTTCAAGTAACCAAATTGCCAATAAGGGAGAATTTTTCTGTGGGAGTGGGAAAATGGTTAATCAAGTCAAAGCCCTAGTGGCTTTAACTAAAAGAAAGTGATCTAAAGATGGATGTCATGGCTATCATAGTGAAGCTCCAAAAAGGAACTAGAAGCAAAACAAGTGTGGATTTGTTATTGGAGGATATTAAATCTCTCATCTTTTGATTCTCTTCTTTGCTGTCATGTCAAGCACACACAGGGAGGTACAGTGGCTCACCTAGTTGATGAGTTGGGTCACTTTGATGGTTCTAAAACTGTATTTATAAGTGATTTTTGACTTGGTCTCACTAGTTTTACCGAAATGAACCTTTTATAATGAATGAAATTCCCCATGTTTGATCTTCAAAAACTTGGGAATAATAATGCTAGATCATATCTATTGACCCAATGGCCACCTAATTTGATGTTGTCCTGTTCTAAGCTCATTCAGAGTTCACAGCCTAAGCTCAACCTTCAAAACTTCCTATTTTTATTTTGTTTTTAATCTACTCATAGTTTAGCCCATGGTTCATCTAATTGCTGAGCATGTTGTACATGTTCGACAAGAGGAAATTATTAACTTTTCATAATTTTCATCAATGATTGGGGGGGGGGGGACAACTGATCCGAAAGTGACGAGTGAAAGAGTTTATAATATGAGCAGGGGGGAATATCCAATAGAGGTAATATTGAGTTATTGACAAAATCATATAAGTTTAGAGGAGGTTAATAAAGGAAATCTTTGAAAGCAATACATTAAAATTAACAAATTTTTTAGATTCACTAATATGTTTTCCAAAATGGCTTTTAAGTTCATTGTCTTTGTTACAAATAACGATGATGATAAGACATAGATGATTAAGATAATATCAAATATTAAGTCCACTTAAAAATAGAGTTTATAAGATCATTCTAAAAAAACATGCAACAAAACTATCTAAGGAGACTATGACGTAAGAATTGAATAATATAAGAGAGAAATGGAGGGAGATGTCATGAGTGTGATGGAGGAGCATGGTTTATGTGTTGAGGATTGAAGAATTGAACTATCAAATGTATTTTTGCAGCTGCAATTTTATGTCGTTAGTACGTAGTGTCATATCTAAGGGCTTGTTCGTTTTTAGTATGTTGAACTTATATATGCTTCAAGCTACTCCAATCCCCTCAAACCTGCTCCAATATCCTCCTGTCTGCTTCTACTTGCTTCGATTCCCTCACAAAATCGTTCTAAATCTGCTTATAATTGCTCCCTCATGCTCCAATATGCTTTAACCCGCTCTCTGCTCAAATGTTAAAAATGAATGGGCCTTAAATGTGTTGAAGCCTTCAAGGTAATGAGAACTATTCACTATCATTTGGTCAAGGAGGGAGGTTGGGGCTTGCCATAGTTGAGGCTTGGGACAGTGAGCATGTGAGATCTACTGGGCCTTGGAAGACTTTAACACCAAACACATGCTACACTAAACTAGCCCGAGTCTTCACAGCCCATTCATCTTCCTTCCCCAATCCCCACCCTCACCTACCCTCTGCTCTTGGTCAAGTTTTCCGAGCTTATTTACTGCACTCACCCACCTCTTCCTCCAACGACGACCAAGTGGATCTCTTCTTATGTTTTGCCAATTGTCTTCTACCATTAATCTCCCTTCATTGCAAACTCAATTCAACCTCTTCCTCTGTTTTTGCCCATTTTCATTTAGGGTAAGAATTAGATTCTGATTCACAAAAGCAAAGAAAAATTATTCTTCCTCCCACCTTTCCCTTCTTTCCCCACTTCCCTCAACAGATCTGCGATCCCTTTCTCTCCTACCCACTCTCATCATTCGTCACTGTCTGAACCAAAGCCGCCTGGAAAGAGAGAGTAGAGGCATTCATTCATTGCGGCAATGGCTCAGCTCCGCTTCTCTCCTCTCTCTACCCACAGCAACCATCGCCATTTTTCTCTCCCCAGTCGCTTCCCTTCCGTTCGTTTCCCCTCTTCGTTTTCTCTCCCCATTTGCCCATCTCAAAACAACAGCACTATCAAATCGAACCCAGATAGATTCGACCTTCGCTTCTCCGCCGGCGACGGCGGCGGCGCCGGGATTGGCCTGGGAGGTGGCGGAGGAGGTGGCGCAGGGGGCAATGGAGGGTTCGGCTCATCTGGGTCAGGCGATTCATCCTCCCATTTTAACGATTCATCCTCAACCGCCGGGATTCTGGGGATCTTCTTAGAGGGATGGAAATCTAGGGTTGCGGCGGATCCCCAGTTCCCATTCAAAGTTCTAATGGAGGAGCTCGTCGGTGTCAGCGCTTGTGTGCTCGGAGACATGGCATCGAGACCCAATTTCGGGCTTAACGAGCTCGATTTCGTGTTCTCAACCCTAGTAGTCGGATCAATCCTCAACTTCACGCTGATGTACCTCTTAGCCCCAACCGCCGGCGGTTCTTCCGCCGGACTTCCGGCGATCTTCGCGACCTGCCCCAAGAGCCACATGTTCGAGCCGGGCCCGTTCTCCCTCCTAGACCGTTGCGGAACCTTCATCTACAAAGGCGCCGTGTTCGCCGCCGTGGGCTTCGCCGCCGGGCTCGTGGGCACCGCCCTCTCTAATGGGCTGATCAAGATGAGGAAGAAGATGGACCCCAATTTTGAAACCCCCAATAAACCCCCACCCACCGTTCTTAATGCCGTGACTTGGGCTCTGCATATGGGGTTGAGCAGCAATTTGAGGTACCAGACTTTGAATGGGATTGAGTTCTTGTTGGCTAAGTCTGTGCCACCGGCGATCTTTAAAACTAGTGTGGTTGTTCTGAGGTGTTTGAATAACGTTCTGGGCGGGATGTCGTTCGTCATCTTGGCTCGATTGACGGGGTCCCAGAGTGTTCAATCCCAGAGTGTTGAATCAGATCAGGCTAAGGAGAAGTTTGCTTAGATTGTGAATGCATCATCAGTCGACTTCTTGAAGGTGATGTGTTTTTGTCAGCTTTGTGTCCTCCCCCCCCCCCCCCCAAAATTTCCCCCCTTACGTAGGAGTGATAGTTGGATCACGTACGACAAAGAGTTCTAGCAATGGAAGATAAGAGCGCTATCAAAATGCTTAATTTCTTTGTAGTTTGTCCTTTGAATTGTGTTTTTCTCATTTACTGTTTTGTCATGGTAGATGGTTTGGAATAAAAAAGTAACTTTTTTATGCACACAGTTGGTTGCTGACAGTTAGGGCTTGATTTGAGTTTGGAGGATGTTCGTTGGAGAGATTGTGTTCTAGGATCATACCCAGCTTGAATCATGATTATCCGATGCCTTTGCTTGTTGCACTTGCTCTTTAGTGTTTTGTTCAATTCTATACTGTCAACTTAATGAGAAAATTTGTGAATTTTCTCATTCCATTGCGATAATGTACTATTCTTAGCATTGAGAATATGTTGGCCTTGTTGATGCTGCAAGTTCTCTTCCTGATGTGGCTTCAGACTCAAGAGAAAGATGTGATTTTGCATTGGTTCTCCCTATGCTGGCTTGATTAGTTAGTATTGGGTTTTCTGCTGAAGTGCTGAGATGTGGCCCCTTCAATCTTGAGCTGCGCGGAATTTCTCTTAGTAATGTTCAATTGTTGCTTCAAGTCCCTCATCTGAGGTGATCAGACTAGTAATTTGTGCCCCCCTTCCGCCTTTCTTTCATGGAGCTATCAATGCTGCTTGTCCAGTATTGTTGTATACATGTGCGCAGAAGTAAAATCTAACAGAAGCCTCAAAGTTACAACGAAAGATAAACTCTGAACACTGAATGACTGCGAGCAATAGGGTATTGGCCTATTCAAATTCACAAACTTGTTTTCCTCTAAACTGCGCATCATCTGATGATGGGGACCCTCAGAATTCAGATTGGGGTGTTTCTGCCCGGAATGGACAAACAATTCAAGGAAGCCCTGACAAATCTAGGAATTTAGTTAACAGAAGGATGGAATGTTAAGACTAGGCTCTACTCTTTTGCTGTGTTTAAAAAAGCCCGCCCTGGGCGTGCCTAGGCTCTCAAAAGCCTGAAGCCCAACCTGTTACGTCTTGCAAGTGGTCAAGCCCAACCCGTTCTTCAAGCTCACAGAAGCTCGCGATTTTTGCTCTTTAGACCGAGGTTTAAAATGACCCAAGCTTGCGCTCTTTGGAGAAGGATCATGGGAAAGAGTGAAAAGGGAATATACACAATGGAAAAACACAAATACCTTTAGATTGACACTTATCTTTGCTACATTATTCAATTTTGAGTAGAAACCTATTATCTAATTGCATGCAATTGCTTCGACTACAGACTAAACTGAAGAACCCTAATTTTTGGATGGAGGGTTGGATCGTAGTTAAAGGCTTGTATAGGGTTTTAAAAAAGACAGAGTTGACCAATATTTTCCCATACTTTATCGGCGGCCTATCTACGCCAACCTCTTCCTCTCTCTAAATGGGAAATATGGGGCCGCCAATAATATGGAAAGAAGGATTAAATAATATACTTCCTTTCTGTCCTAGTATGGTGTGAAATATTGTGTCCTTCCTTTTTCTTTTTTCCTATTCTTCCTAAAATGCGTTCATAATTGATGAGCCCAATATAAGATACTATAGTATGGTCCGCTCTAATATCTAATAAATTGTTTAATGCTATCATCTACTTTATTTGTCAAAATATAGTTTGAAAATGATTTGCAAGCATTTTTGATTAAAAGTGCGTCTCATGTCTGAAAAGCCCGCGCTTTCGCCTTAAAGTCCGCACCCTGAACGTCACGACCTTTTGCGCTTTTGTGCGCCTTGAGCTTTTTTAATCTAGGCTCTTTTGTTGTTATTACAATTGCACTGTCCTGATATTTTGTATGTATAGAAACTACCTAGTTGGGAAGCTAACCCCATAACTCCTGATAGAATCTGATCTTCCAACTATGATTCCATTTCTATGTATTTCCTTAAGAAGTTAACAAAGACAGGCTGAGGAAGGCAGGCCAGTGGTGCGGGCTGATGGGGCCTCAAAGAGGTAGGTGGGTACCCATGAGATTGTAGACCACTACGGATGCTGGCTTTGTTTTTGCTTTCGAAGGATTCAAAGGAGGCTAGGTGCTCTTCACCGAATATATTAGGCTGCCATTGGCCAACCCAACCTCACCTGACCCATTGTATCTAAAGGCTAGGTACCCTTTGCCAAATATACTAGGCTGCTATTGGCCAAACTGACCTCAGCTTGACCCCCGTTGTACCTTCAGACAATTGCATGGGTTAGTTCCTAACCCATTGCCTACCCTCAGTTATGAACATTGCCCATTTTGTTAAAGATTTGTTTTTAAGCCATGAATTTCATCCACTAAAAGAATTCCAACGTCTTGCACAATTTTGATAATGATGACATATACCGTACTTTTGGGGGTTAGTATTCATTGTAAGTACTAAGTTGTGGCAAATATTATCCCTTTGTGTATATCATATAGGTAGGTTTTAATTTATGTGTATTTACATAGCTTGTGAGAGTATATACTTTCAGGAGTATGATAGCTGTGCATAAACTTCCAAGTTTCTAGGGACTCTGCCAATTTGGTTTTGGCATGGTTTTGCTTGATTCATGTGTAATGTGAATCACGGTGAACATTTCGTAGTTTATCTTCTCAGCATGATGGGCTTGGTGGTGGCAGTGTAGATGAAATCGATGCACATGAACAGAAGAATTGAAGAAGCACAACATTTACCCATTCTCAGTATGAGATTCTTCCAATCTTCACGGGAAATGGCACTTGAAAATGCTCGTTAGTCATTCAAGCCTTTTTGCTGTTCAAGTGGTCGTTTCGGCATTCACGATACAATTTATGCATAGTATTTTTTTTTTTGTGGCATGAATTTGTCTAGTGTCGTCATCTTCTTTCTAACCGCAATCAACTTTAAAAAGTTATAGCAAATCTATGGGGTACCATGGTAAAGATAAAATCGTTCCAAAAAGCCATAGCAAATCTATGGGGTGTCATGGTAAAAATAAAGTGTCGTTCCAACAGGATCAGTGCAATATAGCGAGCTTTGACCTACTTAAAATGCTAGGTGGAATCGATGTTCAAAGGGTGATTAAACTAAATTAACTAATAAGCACTTAATCACAAAAGACAACTTATTAATTACAAACATAAATGAATAGAATATGAAAATCTAACTTGTGCCTTCTCAAGTGTTGGATGACTCAAAGGTCGACAATCATGTAAAATTCAGGTCTTTCTTTTGAAATGAAAAGAATTACTTAAACTAATCTCATTACCATTTCGCTCTCAAGTTAATCCAAATTACACATCAACATTATCAAGTTAACCATTCAACATGCAACTCTCTCAAATATTATTAAATTAAGTCTAATCTTGTTGATCTGATTACTAATGTCTCCTTTCAGTACTTCACCCTATTGTCTAATATTATGCAAACAAATTGTCGAAAAATTACTCATAAGGCAATAAAACATAAGACTAGATTGAATATATTCCAAAACAAGATCAAACACATAATTATGAAAACTAAAGATTGAAAATCATTGTTTGTTAGCAACTCCTTAGATTAAAGAAAACTACTCACTCATGATTATTCTAGTAAATTCAAGGAAGTCTAGAGAAAACATGAATTAAACTAATCTACAAGAAGTTGAAGAGGAAAAGAGAAAGAAATGCTTATCTAAAGGAGACTTCTCTAACAATCTTTCAATCTTCAAGGCCTGGAATTTCTCTTCTTAAATCTTCTTCGCTCTAATGGAATTATGAATGGATGATTGTGATTGTGGAAATGACAGATGAAATGATTATAAGATGGATGGGATGGGATGCAAAACCAATAGAGCCATGACCTTAATATAACAAAACTTTCACATTCTCAGCTACGAATGGGGCAGAAAACAAAGAGACATAGAAGAACTAGACCACCATAGACCACGAACTTCACCATAGAGGGTTCGTGGTGGCATCTGACTCGATTTTTTTTCATTGTGTCTTGGTAGCACAGGCACTATATTAGAGAGTGGGGGAGTATCCCCGATGAGTATGTAGCAACTTATAACATCAGCAAAGAGGGTCAACGTTGGATCCAAAGGTCTTTAAAGCCAGCAAAACACATTGGACTCGCATACACAAACTTAAAACGGGAATAGGGACGAAAATTAGTCACTAAAACATATAGAACCCTAAGAATCGCTAAAAAATCGCCCCAAAACAATGCACATTTTTAGCACTTATCAAACTCTTCCATGCTTGGGAAAAAAAAAAAAAAACAAAACTCTCATATGCTTGAACTATTCCTTGTTCCCAAGTAATCATGATACTAAAAATTAAAATAAAAATTAAAATGAAAAGGTCAATGTAAAACCCCTTAGGTAAGACATTAGTAGCACTATCAACAGCAAGACCACTCAAAGTTATCCTAAAAGTGATCAAATATTTAACACACAAATAGAAGAATGAAGTTTTTGAAATACCTTTGGGACCACAACATCAAATTTGAGCCAACTACCCAACTCATCACGAGCAATTCATATTGGCACATGTAATAGATAGAGCCAGATGGACAAGTAGAACCTTAATTTGGTAATGTAAAACACTCCGCTCATGTGTTTAAAGTATACCAAGGTTCTCTTTAATCTCATTCCATGGAGTCGAATATACCATATACTTACTAAGGCTCTCAAATTCTCCACCACAAGGGTGGAATACACACAAGATAATTTATTATAAGAATTTCACATGGCTTGTAATGGAGCTAAATAGGTAAAGGATAAGAGGGGATCAAATGCTTTTGAAAGCGTGGAGTTAAAACGTCAAAGACTATGAGCAAAACCAAATGCTCCAAATCACCTATAAAAGCACACCTCTAACCAATATCACATCTAGACTATAAACACGTCCCCTACAAATGTGCTCAGGAAAAAGAGTTGAAACTCAAAGACAAATATATACAATCCAACTATGCCAAGCTCATTTATTCATAATTTTGTCCCTTTTTTACTTTTTTTTCTTTTCTCCTTTTTTTCTCTTTTTTTGAATCTTTAAGAGATGAAAATGGCAAGGGTGGCAAAAGACAAGAACTTCATAATTTTTCAACTCTTTTCCTCAATAATCCACAAAGCCAACCCATTAAATCCAAAAGTAATTCTCATATAAACAAAGGGACACAAACCCCTCACCACATCAAACAAGCCAAAGCAAACCAAAGCAAACCACCAAAAGAGCCCAAGATCCATAAACTAATTCGCAATCAACACATCATGAAGTTAAACTCAAAAGTCTTAGCTTAGGTATAAAGTAATGTGTTTGACCAAGTGCTACATATGAAGGTTCACAGCAATGAGAATGGTTAAAGGCTCAATAGGACTAGCAAGGGACATAACATGCATAACTAGTAGTGGCCACTCTATACAATCGAGTGGCTAAAAAGGACCTTGGGTTAAGACATTAACCAGTATGCATGCTATAAAAGAAGTACAATTGAGATTGATGAGGTACATTCAAGGTTCAAACTATCATCACCAGCAAATAGGCCACAAGCTGACAACCTTTGGGCCATATGTATACATGGGTTTCTAATGATGATGCCTTTTGAGGGGCTTGAATCATAATTATATAGCCCCATAAGGTCACATTGAAATGCATTTGGACTAAAATCATGGGTGACACTACAGTAAGGGAGATCAAAGCTTAGGGGATAGCCAAATGCTTCATTAAAAGCACTCAAATTGAGCACATGGAATTTCCTATTAAGTTGGAAGGATATAAACCCTTCTTGACATCGTTGGTCATGGGTGACCTCAACATATTACATGCTCAAGAATTAAAGTGTGAGGTCTATACATGTGGTACTTCATCTCAAGAAACCTATCCAGCCTACCCTATGTAAAGAAGTATTGCACATCATCTACAATCTCACAGTTTGTACCAAATCCTCATCATAATAGCGGGTAGCAACAATAAATCAACTATTCAAATCATTATACTAAGCAATGTGATTAGGATTACTCAAACCAAGGGGGGTTAGAAGCATTAGCTTGATTTACAGGCAAATTAGTGGCTCGGGTGGCCTAGTAGTTGGTCCGCGGGTGCCCCTCCATGTTTCTCCTTGATGAACTCTCTCTTGGGTGGTCCTTTACTTCGTTATTAGTGCCATTGAAACCAATGCGTGCGTAATGTAGGTGGATTTGAATGTTCCTCAACAATAGAGGAACCGGTAGGATGGCAAGAGAGAGAAAATAGAGATGTTCGGAGTGGAAGAATGAGAGTGGAGATAGAGCGCGGGAAGAATAAGAAAATGAAGAATTGGAGAATATGAATGGAGGAATTTGAATAAGGGGGTAATACCAATTTGGGTGAAGGTTTAGGGGTGAATCCGTGGGATGGTAGAGGAAAAAGGAAGATTGAAGGCGAATTGGGGAAATAAAGAAGATGAATTGTGATGGAGTGGTGATTTCAAATGGAAATTTGGAAGAATGAAGGTCGTTTGGGAGATAATTATGGAGCTTTTTTAAGATAAATAGATGAAGAAGAGTGGAGTAAGAGAGTCGAGGAAGAAAATGAAAGGGAAGAAGATGGTCAAATTGAGTTTTAAAAAACCCTTAGCTGTAAAGATGGGGGGGTCACCACGGCCGTGGTGACGACCATATAACCTCTGTGATGACAATTGTCCAAATTGTTTTCTTTTTGGATGGGTGGCTGAACATGGATCTTGGCTACAGCTGTGGGGGCTTCGTGATCAGCTGCTTTTCTTGAATTTTTTGGTTGGCAAACCATGGCCAATGGTCATGACTAGACCTGACAAAACTGACCCGATACCTGAAATCTGAACCGAACGACCCAGACCCATATCCGACCCGACACCCGAAATATATTCACCCGAAAGTGAATCCGAAATCCGAATTAACCCGAACTGAACCATACTTGATCCGAAATTTTCTGCAAAGTTGTTTGTTTTGGCATGACGTGCGTATTTGACCAAAAATTGGTTAACCTGAAATCGACCCGAACCGAGCCATACCCGACCCAAATTGAAACGACCGAAATGTCATTTAATCCGAACATGACCCGACCCGTACCCGAACCGAATGACTCATTTGTCAGGTCTAGTCATGACTGTTGATGGTCCATGTGCTCTATCTCAACCTCCTTAACACATTCATGCTTACTTCACCGAATTTTGTTTTTAAAAAAAACGCAAGACTATGATCCTAAAGACTATCTACATCAAAATTCAGAAAGAAAAAGGAAAGCAATAAAAAGGGCTTGAGTTACCCCCCTAAGAAGTGCTCTTTTAGGGTCGAGAGCTCAACACTCTTCTTCTTAAGCTTAAATGGGGTCGATAAGAGTATGGATAGCGACCTTTTCATTGGGTTCCACTATTAAGTAAGTCTTAACCTGAGGTCTATTAACCCTGAATGAGCCGATGGACTAACTCCACATTTCCACTGCTCCGTGAGGAAAGAGCTTGGTGACTTGAAATAATCTCAACCACTGAGATCTCAACTTTCTCGAGAATAATTTTAGCTTTTAGTTGAATAAAAGGACCATGTCAATTTCCTTAAATCGCTTCTTTATGATGTTCTTCTCGTGCTGATGTTTTATCATCTGTTTATAGATCTTGAAACTCCAATATGCCTTCAATCATAGCTCATTCGACTCATTCAATTGCGACATCGTCCTTTCTCTGGTAGCTTTAAGATCAAAATTGAGTGCTTGAATTGCTTAATGTGTCTTGTATTCTAGCTCATATAGCAAATGGAAAGACTTTTCAAATGCTAACCAATATGAAGTAGTGCCTGGAGGAGTCTTGTCAGCGGTCCAATAAGTCCACAAAGTGTCATGTAGTTTGAAATCCCAATCCTTCTGATAGCAATTAATGGTCTTCTCCAAAGTGCTCTTCTGTTCTTGGTTGGATAGCTCAACTTGACCACTTGTTTGGGGATGGTAAGGTATAGCAATTCTATGGAAAAAATCCCATACTTCTTACCAAAAGAGTCTAGATCAAAGGTTTGTTGCAAAAATGAGTCTCATTTTCACTTAAGAGAGCTCTTTATGTGCCAAATCTTGTGGCAAAGCTTGTGAATATGTCCTTCTTAAGGAATTTAATGACAACCATAGAATCATTGGTAGGGGTGGCAATGGCTTCCATCCATTTGCACACATAATTCGTCACCATAAGAATATAGAGGTTGTTATGAGAATGAGGGAAATGATCGATGAAGTCGATTCTCCACACATCAAAATGATGTATCTTATGTGTCCTTGAAATATTTCCCATTCTTTGGCACCAGTCACAAGTTATTACAAATCTTCTTACATCCTTGAAAAGTGTGGACCAATAGAATCCCACTTGAAAAACCTTGGCAATTATCTTGTTAAGACGAAGGTGTCCACCATAAGTAAAAGCACGATAACATTGAATGGTAGTTCGAACCTTATCTTTTGGCAAAAACTTTCTATAGATACCATCTCTACACAACTTGTAGAGAAGAGGCTCCTCCTATATGTAGTACTTGCCATTGACCACATTCTCCAACTTGGAGTCGTCACTAATCTCCAAGTCAAATTCTTAGAGAAGAAGGATCCATCCAATGAGGTGAAATTTAGAGTCAGGCAACTGGTGTCTTCATTAGATGTTTCACAACAGCATGGCCGGTAAAGGCTATTACATTGGAATTGATCAAGTAAGAATGAAATCTTTCCAAGGTAAAGATGAGCACCAAAAACTCCTTCACGGCGGCATAATTCCCTTGAGCCTCTTCTAAAGCCTTACTTGCGCAGTAGATGGCATAATGCTTATTGTCCTTTTTTTGCCTCGAGACGACTCTCAACACATAATCACTTGCATCACATGTCACCTGAAATGGGAGCTCCCAACCATAGCTTGAATTATCAAAGCCAAAATCAATGGTCCCTTTAACCTGTAAAAAGCATTCAAACATTTCTCACTAAAGTCAAAGTGCACATCCTTGATAAGCAATAGGGTGACAGGTTTTGAAATTTTTGAAAAATCTTTAATAAACCACTGGTAAAAACTAGCATGTCTAAGAAATTCCTCACACCTTTCACAAAAGTTAATCGAGGCAATTTTTCAATCACCTCTACCATTGCTTTGACAACTTCAATGTCTTTGTTTGAGATGATATGACCAAGGATAACCCCCTGTTACAACATAAAAAGATGCTTTTTCCAATTCAGGACCAAATTCACTTTATCACATCTTTGCATAACTTTCGATAAACTATGCAAGGAATGATCAAACAATATACGAATATACAAAAAAATCATTCATAAAATCTCCATAATGCCCTTAATAAAATCACAAAAAATAGCAATCATACAATGTTGAAAGGTAGCAAAGGGTTGCACAACTCAAATGGGATCCTCGGATATGCAAAACTATCATTCGAATATGTAAATGTTGTTTTTTTCTTGGTCATTGGCATGAATAGGGATTTAGAAAAACCCTGAATACACATCTAGATAGCAAAAATAGAGTTCTTGGCTAATCTTTCAAGCATTTGGTCAATAAAGGGAATGGGAAAATGGTCCTTGTAAATGACGTTGTTCAACTTCTTATAATTAATACACATGCGTCAACCATTCATCGTTCCAATATAAATCAACTCATTGTTATCATTTCTCACAACCATCATCCCCCCCTTTTTAGGCACTGCATGGATTGGGTGTACCAGTTTGCTATGGAAAATAGGTTAAATAAGGCCAATCTTAAACAAGTTAAAAACCTCTTTCTTTACCACTTCCTTCATGTTAGGATTCAACCTTCTTTGATGTCAATTGAAGGCCTATGGTCATCTTGCATTACAATGCACCACATGCACATAGGAGGGTAATTTCCTAAAGTCATCAATGGTATACCCTATGGCCTTGCGATGTGATCTAAGGGCTCTAAGATAAAAATCAATTTTTGATGTACTTATAATTGTATTAACAATCATAGGATATGCAAAACTAGGGCTAAAAAATTAATACCTCAAGGATGAATTGATAAGTTTTAATTCTACCTTAAGGGCAAGCTTTTCATTAAGCTAAGAGAACGCTCTAGTTCATTTAATAAGTTTTCCATCTTAGCAAGGGTGGGTTGAACTTGCTTCCAAAATTTGAGTACACAATGCTACCTTAAGATTCTCGTTCTCAGTAGTACAATCATTCAACAAATAATGCTGAAAAGGATCACTAGTTCCTTAATTAGCAACTTGTTCCTTTATTAAATTATCAATCACATCAGTTCTATTGCACTCATCAAAAGTAAAAGGGAATTTCGAAGCCTTAAACAAATTGAACTCCATATTGTCTTGACCACATCAGAGAATAACATGCCATTCTTTACATTAATGCAATACCTCGTGACGGCCAAGAAAGGCCTCCTAAAAATGATTGGGGATTTGTGGTCTGGGACATACAAACCACCCATCTTGATGGGGACATCCTTTAAACACCCATGAGGTATTTCACAGAATAGAATGCTAATTATAATAAAATGGTGGTGAGTCTCATCTCTCGTACGTTCAACTTTTGGCACATTGAAGAGGCATCAAACTCATAATTGAGCTAAATCACTCAAGGTGTGGTCAATGCAAACATTCCTATAAAGTAACGGATGGAGAAGCTTAGCAGGAAGCTTATTTTGAATCGCAATACTCCTTTATTTAGTCATCGCCACTATTTCACAATTTTCTAGCTTTCTCTTATTTGACAAAATCTCTTTAAAAAACATAGCATAAGAAGACATGCAAGACAAAGTATCAGTAAAGGGAATGTTGATGTAGAGCTTCTTTAGAACCCCCCAAAACTTTCCAAATTGCAAATAAAGTTTATCCTTATCCATTCTTTGAGGAAATGACAAACGTGCTGCAGAAGATTTTAGGAAAAATTGTTTGGGATCCTTAGGAATCTCATCAGCATCGTGCATAACATTATCATGAATCACATCATTAGAGGGACTAGACTCCTCTTTCTTAATAACATCATTCACGACATTCATAACCTTCACAACCGAATCCTTGCTAGCACCTTTAAGACCCTGAAGTTACTTGCTACTTCTCAAAAACATGTCATTACATTGCTCCCTAGGGTTAGGTTCAGACTTAATCGGGAGGTGTAGATGAAGAGCTAACTTGTTCAATAATTTGAGCTTCCAACATCTTATTGTGAGTAGTAAGCATGCCAACCTTAGAGTCTAATTGCTTAATGTACACATGCTGTTTTCGTGCCGATAGAATGCTCTCCATCATTGACTTGAAGTTAGACTTTAGGGAATTTGTTAGGGAAAGGGAGGCCTTTAAAACCTAGAAGATGCTCCAACATTCATTTCTTGTGTAACAGGAGAGTTAGTCCTATATAAGAAATTAGCGTGATTCCTCTTACATGGATTATATTTACTTAAAAAAGGGTCATTGGTTGGTCTAAGGTTGAACTTGTTGATATCATTGACTTAGTCACTAGGGTTTTAGGCAAATGGTCAATGGAACCGTAAATTTTACATGAAGGGGAAGGTGCTCATGAATTCACAGCATTAACATTCAAAAAGTTAAATCTTTGGGTCATTTGCATCTGCTTTAGCAGAAAGCAAAGCAATAGCATCAACTTCTAACATTCTTCCCACCTTCTTAGACTATCCTCTCTCAGTAGACTGTTGGTGGTTGCTAAGAGTCACCTCCTAAATTATGTCCTCATCCTCATTTTTTTGTTAAGGGCCACCTTACGGGTTGAGTGACTTCCTTACAGAAAGTTTGCACAATCATCCATTTTTGGAGTCCATGGTGGGGGCACAACTGTAGTAGATCTTTGAAATGCTACCAAGCTTCAAAGTGTCTAGTCCTCCCTTTGAGTAAAGCTTGTGATTTGGTTCCTCAAACTTGTCATTTTGCTCGGAGGAAAAAACTTGGCAAGGAATGTCTTTGAGCGTGCCCCATATAGTGATCGAACCTAGCGGCAATAAATTGAGTCACGCCTTCACATTGTCTCTAAGTGAAAATGGAAGCAAATGAAGGCGGATGGCTTTATTGAAGATTCCACTAAGCTTCAAAGAATTCCACACCTCTAGAAAAACGAAAACATGTAACTTTGGATCCTCCATAAGGGTGTCACCAAATTGGGATTGTTGCGCAATTGAGATGAGTGTTGGTTTGAGCTCGAAAAGTGGGTCTCCACATTAGGTCTTGTGATGATTGAATTAATGTCTTGGACCCTAGGGTGATGAAATCTAAAAGCATCCTTTGTTGTGCTTCTTCTCCATTTGCCATCTTAGGTGTGGTCTTATGACACTTACGCTTTTGCTTTTCTACTTTTTGTCTTTTCCTCCTTAAGAGAAAAGTTCTCTCAATTTCAGGATCAAGTTTAAATAGGATATGACTTTGCAGAAAAGGGGAGATGTTCCTTCAAGCATAAACACTAACACTACCCGAGCAATTAAAATGAAAAAGGAAAGTGTTTAGTCAATCTTGTAAGGATAAACTCAATATTTGAGAACTTACTCCTCACTAACAGCGGCAAAAACTTGATTCTCACCACAAGTGCACAGTGTTATAGTAAAAATCAAGTGTAGTTCCCACAAGAATTAGTGCAATTTGTCAAGTTTTGTCCTATTTAAAATGCCAAGCGGAATTGATCTTTGAAGAGTGACTAAACTAAATTAATTAGCAAACACTTGAGCACAAAGAGAGAAATTTATCAAATAAAAATATCTAGTAATTGTGTTACCTATAATGCATTGAATCTAGAAATCTGGCATGTTCCATCTGAAGTGTTTAATGACTCAAAGGTTAACAATCATATAGAATCCAATTCTTTCTTTGAAAGTGAAAAGAATAATTTAAATTAATTTAATTACTATTTTGACAGGACTCTCAATTTAGTCAAAGTTACAAATCAAGATTTCAAGTTGACCTCTCAACATGCAATTATTGCAGACACCTTGCTCACAATCTACTTCTTCTAACCGAGAATTAAAAGTTGGTATCGTATGGCAAATTTTGTCTAATAGTTCTTATGGGGATAATTATATATAAGAGATTGAATCAAGATCAATGATATTAGTGCATATATAATAAGTAGGGGGCAGAGGGGCATAAAGGTCGGAATAGTATTGTAGCTTATACGTAGCAAGGAAAATGATTGAATTAACTATAATAAAATTTAGTGTTGGATTCCTAGGCATGAGCATTTCAACAAACTTTGTTAGTGAAAAATGTTAGAACTGTGTATTTATTCGACAACAATGTATGATATGTGGCCATTTCTCACAAGTTTTATGTCTACCTTTAAATGATGTAATACACTTGAGCTTTTGCAAATGTATGACATAAAGCACTGCTAATCTCTAATCAGTAATAAACGGCAGTAGAACCTGCCCCATTTTAGTGCATGGATTAAATTAGGGCCTAAGTTGTTGCATAAGCTTGGGACTCTCGGAACACATTTGGCTAGGTTTTTGGTTGTTAAAATAACTGTCAATCTCCCTCCTTTTAGTCTTGTTCATTGAAGATTTAAGGCCTTAGCTGTTATAGGAAAGGAGAAATTGAATCTTGTTCAAATTGTTAATGAATGATATAACATAGAATATGAGTAGGACTTATACGCCATCAAATCTAAGCAATGGTTAATACATGTACGCGACTACAACATGGAACTAATTACTACCATTTCTTTCCCACCCTAAAAGCAAGGCAACTACTAGTTTAAGACGAAGCATGAGGAAGGGTATAAAGAGGCAAATTAGGGAAAGCTTCTAGAAATGGAGTAAGATTCATTACTCCAATTGTGGTAGGGAGCGACATAACAAGAAGAATTGCTCTAAAAGATTATGAAGTTGAAGGCAATTTGTTGATTCCTTTAATTGCTTTAATTCTTAAATGACTGCAGATCCTAAATTTGTTAATATCCTTTTGTTTAGCAATTAGAATGTGTAAATGATCAAGGCAATGGCATTGTGCATTATACTCTTGAGTGTTCAAATGCTATCCCGTCTACTACTGATGCCATCTCTTTCCCTCAAACTACCTCATCTGTTGTGGCCATCTAATGTGTCCTGTCCATCTCCACTACCTCAGATACGAGTTTCTCAAATCCTAAATCCATCTCGTGTCTCTCATCCACCTCTACCACCTCAATCATTGCCTTCTCACATGTCTCATCCACTTTGACCTTTAACTCCTCTCCTACAGGCTTCCCATTTATTCTTGCATCCCTATTTCCTTTGTCACAATTATCTCAATATCCTAAGGTTGTTGCACTTCATTTTAGAACTATTCTAATTATCTAAGGATGACACTGCATCTTAATCATCCCAAGCTCTTCCAAGACACTCATGTATGAAGGTCATGTCGCCTAGGGCTCCTTCTGTGTTATTGTTCATATGATAAACTCCAATGATTCCTTATCTTCTAAGAGGAAGCAATTGAGTACTCCTATGCCCAGTGTGTCCTTCAACACCATCTTAGCCACTCAGAAGGTCAAACGGAATAAGGAGACTTATTTTTCTAAAGAAGACATTTGTGATGTTAGACGACTAAAGATTCCATATGTTTGCTAATATCTAGTTGACACTTTGAGAACTCTGGTATGCTTAGAAATTTTAGGTAAATATGGTAGTGTGTAGAGGTGAGAAGAAAATCGGGCACCTGATCTCAAGCCCAACAAAAGTTTGGATCCAGTGGGGTTGGAATCCAAATCAGTTAGAAAATCCAAGGCTTGGTTGCAACTAATTCTAGGATTGCATAATGGAAATTTGGATTTGTAACAAAACCATTATCTATTACCTAGTGAAATTACTTTGTTTTTAAAAAAAAGTGTACGTATTTATAATATATAAGTAATCAAGCTTTAGAAACTTCACTAATTTCCTTCCATTTTGTTGCTGCTTGATACCTCCACTTTTTCCTTTCTTATTCTTTCTCCTTACCTAATTTTAATTTTATTACTGAATTAAACCCCTAAGCAGTCAGTGCCTTCTTAGTTTATCGCCTTCATCTTCCCTCTATTATGTAAACATGCCTCCTTCCAACCTTTACATGACTGTCATAAGTCATCATCAATGTCCTCAATTCTATTATATCTCTCCCTCTTGTCAAATTGGTTAGTTAATTATGGGAATTGAAGGCACAAGTTAAATCAAGAATTGATGATGAAAAGAGAAAAGAAGGGTCATAAATCCTGGCAAGTAATTGGGTTTAAGGCAGATAGAGCAAAGTAGAGAGCAACATAATAATTCTCTTTTCTTTTTTTCTTCCTGTAATTTGTTTTTGCTTCAAATATATCTAGTATTTTTAAACTTCAAATTGTGTAATTGATTTGGATTTTGTGAAATTTGAGTAGGAATGTTGGTTTTTGAGTTAAACGCTACTTAAGTTTGTTTGAATCTCAGATCTACCCTCCCGGGTGCCTTCGATTTCAGAGCTGTATTGTGAAGATGGAACTCTATTCGTTTATTAATGCGGGAAATTGGTTTATTGCTCATTTTTTAATGATTCTTGCACGAATAATTCCGAGTAACTGGGTATCTGGAACTGGAATTGGTCCCAAAGTCAGTTCAATAGTTCCATGAATCTACTTAAGTTTGGTTTGAATTTCATATCTATGCACTCCCACATCTTCAGTGTGAGAGTTGTATTTTTTTAAATTTTTAAACAAGGGTAAATAAAACCAAAAGGATGTTAAGCATCTCTTCTCACAAGAGTACGCCTAACTGCATCATCTGTCAAAATAGTCCTAAGAGCAGGAGAAAAACAAGT